>OY757010.1:168253722-168853722 GCA_963580285.1 Lucinisca nassula
ACCCAAGGAACACAAGGCGCGGTCCCTTGGGCGAGCAACAATAGACAATCAACGCGCCAGATCGAGGCCACCGGAACGAAAGCAACGGGAAAGTGTGAGTGACATTAAATGTACTGTTTCTAATTCTATAGTCAGTGACTATCAAAGTGAGTCTTGTCTCATGTTTTTACCTGTAACATTTTCATCAAAACAAATTTCCGCTTTACTCGATACAGGTAGTTCAATAAATTTAATGTCACAAGAATTATTTGACACTATTAGTCACAGAAATAAGCTACAGGTAGATCACTGTAATGAGTCTATTGTACTTGCCAACAATCAAAAAGTAAGTATTAATTGTGTTGCAAAGGTATCTGCTGTAATCAGTGGTCAGCAGCAATCATTTACTGTTTATGTTTTACAGGGTACATCCCATCCATTGATCTTAGGGACTGAGTACATGCAAACTCATGGTGTCACATTAAATTTTGATAAAATGTCTGTTCATACAACCAGCACAACTGTCCGTGTCAAGAAAAAGATCACAATCAAACCCAATTCTGAAACAGTAATCTGGGGTAAAACGCCAAAATGTATGTTTCCAGGGCTTGAAGGTATTTGCTCGGGTAGCACCCATATTTAAAAAAAATGCTTATTTGTGGCCAGATCTGTATCTATCATATCTTCAGATCAAATGGTCCCATTCAAAATATTAAATCCCACAACAGAGCCAGTTACCATTCACAAAAACAAACCCCTGGGATCATTTCAGGTCATAGACAAAACTTTCAATGTAATACCAGCTGGTAGGTTAGGTCATGAAAGTTCAACACTGCAGGGAAATGTTAGAAATTCCAATACCAATACCAGTAGCCTTGCCACCAATCATGCATGTATGAATATCAATGCAAAATCATAGCAGTGCCATACTACTGCTGGTGCAACTGAATATCCAGACAGGGGGGATTTTTTATCATACTTTCATCATAGTTCAACAGTGTCGGCGTTGTCCTCTGATGAGAGCCGTAGGTTGAATGATTGCTTAGTTTTGAACCATGACTTGTTTGTTACGGAGGAAAATCCTTCTCTTGGTCTGACTTCAGTTGTAGAACACCAAATTCATTTGATTCCCAATGCCCAATCTAAACATCAAAGACCGTATCGTTTGTCGCCAGACAAAAGGGAAGTGTTGCGTCATCAACTTGATGAATTATTACAGCAAGGTATTATAACGCCTGTGAGTGAGAAGGACGATATTCCTATCTCAAGTCCAATAGTTTTGGTTTCCAAACGTAATAAACCGAAACCAGGAATCAAAAAGGGGTCCAGAGAAGCAAGCCTTTCTATGTACCGCTTTTGTGTTGACTTTCGTTATCTCAATTCCCAGACACAAGACTTTCGATATGCTATTCCTGATGTACAGGAACTTACAGAGTCATTTAGTCAGAGACCACCCAATTACATTTCGTCTATCGACATGAGTTCTGGGTTTTTACAGATGAAAATTGCCAGTGGCGCGTCGAAGTACACTGCATTCAATACATGTTTTGGCACCTACAAATTTCAGAGGCTACCCCAAGGCTTGAAGACAAGTCCGAACAGTTTTCAAATGCTCATGGACAAGATTCTCTCTGGGCTTTCTTTTCGGTCAACCCTGTGCTACTTGGATGATGTATTGATATTCTCGGAAACTTTTGATCAACATTTGTCCGATTTGCAAGAGGTCTTTGACAGATTCCGTGCAGCTGGTTTGAAACTTTCACCAGAAAAATGCAGATTTGCACAGAGCCACTGCATTTTTCTTGGTCACCAGATTTCGCGACATGGGGTCAGTCCGCCTTCTGACCGGCTCAAAGCAGTTTCTGAGTATCCTGTCCCAACAAACACAAAACAACTGTAACGATATCTTGGACTCATGAACTGGTTTAAAAAGTATATACCTGGATACAGTGCAAAAGCACACTGTTTGTACCAACTTCTAAGAAAAGGTGTGAAATTTATTTGGACGGAGGCACACAATGTTGCCTTTGAATCTCTTAAGGCTTCGCTGCTTAATTCTGAAGCTTTAGCATTCCCTCAATATGATTTGCCATTTTATTTGGGTGTTGATACCTCCAGTAAGGGTATTGGATACATGCTATATCAAAAACATTCTACTGACAGTGGGGATGAAAGTGTCCGTGTTGTCCGCTTTGGGTCAAAGTCACTTTCCAACTATCAGACATCATACGGACCCACAAAGCTTGAGTTATTAGGTGTAGTAACTAGCATTCTAGATTGTGCTTCATATTTGCGAGGTAGGAAATTCTTTGTTGAGTGTGATCACCAGGCACTGAAACCTCTTTTCCAAAAGAGTTTGAAAGGAGCAATATATGAAAGGTGGCTTGCTATATTACAAGAGTTTAATTTTGAGATTTTGTATAAACCTGCAGAAGCTATGGTTGTTTGCGATAGCTTATCAAGAGCTAAACCCCTTCATTATTTGGACTCCGCAGAGTCAAGTCCCAATGAAAATGACCCTTATTTCCCTTATGTGCCAGAACCAGACAACAAAATCCTTTTTCCCAATGGGTCTACATTACAAGACATTTTTGGCGCTGAACAGTCAAATCAGCAGAAGTCTGTTAATCATGTTTTGATCCCTCCCACATCTCTACACATGGAGCTGGATAGTGACTCAGCCTATGAAGGGGATACTGACCTTCCACAGGTCAAGTGTAGTAATATCAAACAAACATATGCAGCCCGTGGGAAAACTCGGAGAAAATTTCTCAAGGTTTCTGGCACGGTAAAACCTCCTAGACTTGCAACAGAGCCCCAATCACCACGAAAATTACCCAGCTGTGACAATGAGCAAGATAAGCAACATTCACCAGGTGATTCTCAAAGTACCAATTACACACAACGCAAAGCTACCCATGTTAAAGGGAATAATGTGTCACTCTGTTCTGTACAACTAACTATTCATTCCGACTCTCAAACAAATAAACATGAAGGTCAGTCAAGGGATTCAGAACTGACAACTTCTTCCCTTTCTGAAAGTCAGTCATCAGCACACGAAACGCATGGCAATAACAGGTCAGTAGAAAATGTTTATTCAAGACGTTTGAATTTAGTCCAGATAAAATTAGTGCTTTGCAACGCGAAGATTGTGAATTGCGTTACATCATTCAGTATTTAGAAAGCAAGGAACTTCCAAAAAGTCAAAAGCGAGCTCGCAAACTCTTGCTGCAATCAGCTGATTATTGCCTTATTGACGGTTTACTTTTTCATTGTCGTGTACCGAAATCACAGCGTAGCAGTAATATAAGTCAGTATCAATTAGTGGTACCTGAAATAATGATCAAAACCGTCCTTGGTTTATACCATGAATCACCAATGGGAGGTCATTCTGGGATTCAAGACACACTAGATAGAGTGAAAGAGCATTACTTCTTCTCTCGTATGAGTCAGCTTATTGCCGATTATGTGCGTTCTTGTCCAGATTGTCAAAAGAGAAAACAAACAAAAGTGCATACAAAGTCTGGGATAACAGCATATAGAACACCAAGCGGGCCATTTCAGGTCTGGCAAATTGACCTATATGGAAATCTGCCCATTACTCCGCAAGGATATACATATATTTTAACTGCGACAGATCTGTTCAGCAAGTATTTAGTGACAATTCCACTTGCAAATAAAGACACTTTGTCGGTTGCATCTGGGCTTACACAACTTTTCACAAAATATGGTGTTTGTGACACGCTACTCAGCGACAGGGGAGTTGAGAATGTATCAAAAGTAATGGCAGAGGTTTGCAGACAACTCTGCATCCCACAAGAGTTCAGTCCTGCATTTGTTCATAAATGTTTAGGTGCAGTGGAACGCGTACATCGTACGATGGCTGAGCGTTTGACACCGTATATGAATAGCAGACTGAATAATTGGATAGACATTTTGCCATGCATCACATTTTCAATAAACCAGTCTGTTCATTCGGGCAGCAAATACTCGCCACATAAAATTATTTATGGCCAGCGTCCAAAGTTTCCTGTCTCCGCCGACACCACAAGATTTCGATACAATACCACCAGATATGCGCACCTACTTACGTAAACATTCAGACAAACTGAACATCATTCGCAGCGAAGTGAATAACACTATATTGTCCTCGCAGCAAAAGATGCTCGAGCGTGCAAACAAGGACACTGATCCACTTCATATCAAAGAAGGGGATTATGTGTTCTTGTTGACTGAAAGAACAGGTGTTGGACAGAAAATACAGAACAAGTTTACAGGACCATTCATTATTCACCGTTGCATCAGTCCTCATCAGTTTCTGTTACGGAATCCTGATAATGGAACTATACATAAGTCAGAGGTCCACAGTGACCGCCTGAAAATGGCTTATGTTCGGGAACCAGACCCAACTCCCTATTTTCTTAGTAAGGTTGTTACAGCCGAGACTGTAAGACCTGAAAAGGTCACAGAGACCATGCCTAGCACTGTGCACACTGAGGTAATTAGGGAACAGCCCTATGACAGGCAGCCGTCAGCCCTCCCAGATGACAACCCAATATATAACCATTCAGTTCGCAGGTCATCCAGAGCACGTAAACCTCCTGACCGGTTTGGCGTTTACATTGGTGTTGACAGTGAATTAAGTGAAGAGGGGTTTTACACTGAAAGAAACAAATATCACAAAATTAAACGTGTTCTCGGTCAGAGACTGGTTAAGGGAAACAAAGAGTATCTCATACAATTCGCCGGGGAATCAGCCGACAATTCCCTTTGGGTACCATTTGACCATCTCAATGAGAAATTGAAAAAAGTCCCTCCAGGAAAAACCCACTCCGGTTATTGTTCAAATGGAATGAAACTATTTCAGAACATCAGTTTGTGTTTCTGATTGAAGCAGGACACCTGTAAGTGTTTATGTTTTGACATGACATAGTTACATGTAATAAGCCTAAATAATACCCTTTAAGTGTTATTCAAAAAAGCCTTAAGTTGAAATACAGCTAATGGCCTGCTGCCTGCCACTGAATACTTACTTGGTATAAAAAGTAGAAGTAAAACAAAGATCAGGAATTGATACAATTAACTTACTCCATCCATAAAAGACACCAAAGGGAAAGAAATACAAACATTAAGCGACCAGACCATAATGGAAACCTAAACAAAGGAAGGCCATAAGGACAGTTACTTTCCCACAAAATGGCCATATGGCCATCCAAAATTAAAAGACACAAGTGATACACACAGTAAGTAACAAACAACAACATAAATAAATCGCCACAGAAGAGCCGCCTTGGAACGGTCAGTGGAAGATTTCCACTGGGGGGGGGGGGGGGGGGGGGGCTTAAATCGATTTTACGTGGCCACAATCCTCGCCCTTACTTCCGTCGCGATTTAGACAAAAAATTTGTTCAGTCCGCATGAAGGCCTCCTAACTCATCAGTGCAACATCTCCGTGAACACAGAAATCAAAGAACCACAGAGGTGAGACAACGGTGAGGACTCGACAGCAAGAAACCACTGAAATGCTGGAGCAAAAGAAAACCAACATTTAGACTCCGATGAGCCCGACCAGAGACAGAGCATCAGGCACCAACCAACATTATCTCTTTAATTTTCAATAAGCCTTTACGTTGGAGCCGTCATAGAATCTGAGGCCTGACCCACCGGCGTGCAATTAAAGAGGGAAGCAAAGTTGCCAACCGTGATTGGGTTAACTACCATGCATGCAGTCTGTCGTATAATATCCATGTTGTACCCAATCTTTTTATATCGAAGAATGATTTTACGAAATTGGGTGCTGAAGTCATTGCGGTTATATATTTTTCTGAATTTATATACTAAGTCACCATAAAATTCGGGTTCCGATAGACCTTGTTGCAGAAGAGATTTAAGTCCAATATTGAATTTTGAAATTAAATCAGAATGGCGTCTATAAAATTTTGAAAAGGCTTTGCGTAGTTTATGGTACCGATAACCCTGATTAAGGAGTTTAGCCGTTAATAATTTATTACGAGTGTTGAAGTCAGTTACATGACTACACACTCTAGCAAATCGAATTAATTGCGAAATATAAACGCCATAGGATGGCGCACGAGGAACAGCACCATCCAAAAAAAGAAACTTTACAATCTCAAAATCAAAGTCATCGCGTTTATCATAAATTATGCACGAAACAAATCCATCTACAATAGATAGATGTAAATCCAAAAACGGGGCCTCGGTATCAGAAGAATTTGCTTTATTTAACTGAAGTTCTAGGGGGTAAATCTGACTGATCAAACCATCAAAATAGGTATTATCAATATTTAATAAATCATCTAAATATCTAGAAGTAGAGCTAAAAGCTTCAATAATTTCAGATTGGTTATCAATGGAAAGCGACAAAATGAAGTCTCTTTCATAACAATACAAGAACAGATCAGCCACAAAAATTATTATCATGTTAAATGATTTTATCATGAAGGGTCATTTCATATTTCATTGCTTTTTGCTGGTATGCAAAATGATTTCTGTTATGCTTTAGGCTATTATGTTTTTGATGTGAAGAGATTTAGATTTGTTTTGTGTGTATGTACACACTGTGTTATTTACATGTACCGGTATGACTTTGAAGATATTTTCATTGGTTTGTTTCAATTTGTTACTTTATACACCTGCTTTAGTATATTGACTAGTATATTGAGTACATATTTGCTGGTGTAATGTGGAAATGTATTTATGTATGCATTTCATAATTTATTTGTGTTTTTTTCGCCTCCCAGATTTTTCATCATTACTTTTAGGTGCACATGTGCCTTTCGTTATATGTTATGCCCATTGGAGCACGGAAAAATAGATTTGGTTGCATGGTGCTTCCACACAGAGCTGAAACTGACCAGACATGGGTACTGTTAAACCGCTTAGGACAAAGCCTGCCATGGTAGAGTGGTGCGAGTCAGACAGTCCAGAGCATATAAGCCTTTGATTTCATTGGGTGGCAGGACTTGAGATGTCATTTCATCTCAATGTCCGGTAAAAAAAAATCCCACAAAATTGGAAACAACGTCTCCAAAATGACCTTTACAGTGTTGACGGGGACGTTAAACCTCAAATCAAACAAACAAACAAAGCCTCACTCTCTAGTTGCTAATGGCATTTATACCAACACACAAATTCTGGCTTATTTTCCATTCAGCCCTAGACTGTTTGGACTTCAATAAATTTTATGGACTTTCCCAGGTTTTTTCAGCCATTTATCAATTCAGTATTGACTATCTACATTGATTATCTATAATCCCCAGGTAATCACTACCTATATCTTGGTTCTGCCAAATAATGATAATGAGGAGGCTATTGCTAAGCAAATAATTTGGAAAAGATGCATTTGTTTTATACTATGATAGTTAGAAATAATGTTTTAACATAATGTTTTGAAGATGTATTGGCATTGTTTTTGTATCAGATACTGTTGTATGTCTATGCAATTACTGTTAAATGTGTTGCTTTTGTTAATTTTATGTTCACACATTTGATTTCATATTTGGGCCACTTTTGAAAACAAACATTTGCCTAACAATGTGTTACTGTGTTGAACTTCTGATTTTGGATTTTTAGTGGCTTTTTTAGATGGTGATGTTCCTCGTGCGCCATCCTATGGCGTTTATATTTCGCAATTAATTCGATTTGCTAGAGTGTGTAGTCATGTAACTGACTTCAACACTCGTAATAAATTATTAACGGCTAAACTCCTTAATCAGGGTTATCGGTACCATAAACTACGCAAAGCCTTTTCAAAATTTTATAGACGCCATTCTGATTTAATTTCAAAATTCAATATTGGACTTAAATCTCTTCTGCAACAAGGTCTATCGGAACCCGAATTTTATGGTGACTTAGTATATAAATTCAGAAAAATATATAACCGCAATGACTTCAGCACCCAATTTCGTAAAATCATTCTTCGATATAAAAAGATTGGGTACAACATGGATATTATACGACAGACTGCATGCATGGTAGTTAACCCAATCACGGTTGGCAACTTTGCTTCCCTCTTTAATTGCACGCCGGTGGGTCAGGCCTCAGATTCTATGACGGCTCCAACGTAAAGGCTTATTGAGAATTAGAGAGATCTAATTCAAGGTAATGTTGGTTGGTGCCTGATGCTCTGTCTCTGGTTGGGCCCATCGGAGTCTAACTGTTGGTTTTCTTTTGCTCCAGCATTTCAGTGGTTTCTTGCTGTCGAGTCCTCAGCGTTGTCTCACCTCTGTGGTTCTTTGATTTTTGTGTTCACGGAGATGTTGCACTGATGAGTTAGGAGGCCTTCATGCGGACTGAACAAATTATTTGTCTTAATCGCGACAGAAGTAAGGGCGAGGATTGTGGCCACGTAAAATCGATTTAAGCCCCCCAGTGGAAATCTTCCACTGACCGTTCCAAGGCGGCTCTTCTGTGGCGATTTATTTATGTTGTTGTTTGTTACTTAGTGTGTGTATCATTTGTGTCTTTTAATTTTGGATGGCCATATGGCCATTTTGTGGGAAAGTGACTGTCCTTATGGCCTTCCTTTGTTTAGGTTTCCATTATGGTCTGGTCGCTTAATGTTTGTATTTCTTTCCCTTTGGTGTCTTTTATGGGTAGAGTAAGTTAATTGTATCAATTCCTGATCTTTGTTTTACTTCTACTTTTTATATTAATAAAATTTATTCCTTATTCAATGCTTTTCAGTCAATAATTATTAATAGTACACATTGTTCTTGTCCAAATGAAGCTGTTGTTCTTTATTTTCAATATGCTAAATTGCATTTTCAGCACATGGATAAAGAAATTTCAAAGGACTCGCTTAAAGACCAAATTATCACTCAGACTATTATTGCGATGCTGTCAGAATGATAATTTTCTATTGGTTTTATGTTTACATGTCATTTTTGTTTTGTCTTCTATTGTTGTCACAAACAATTTATTCTAGTATATTTGTTCATTTAGTACACATTATTTATGTGTGACAGACTATTTGTTGATGTCATGTTAGTCTTTTAATTAATAATAAATGTTACATGCATAAATTCACAATGATGTCAATATGTTGACCCATGCTTCTCTTTGTTTACTTGGTCCTGCATCTTTATGTAGACTGGGTGTTATATTTTCTGTAGGGGGATGTGATATATTAACATATATTTCCTTTGAAAGTCTGCAGTAGTTCAAGTTGAAGTTAATATAAACATTCCCACGCCATGGTAAACAGTACTGCTACCTTATCTGACCATAGAATCACATTAACGAATTTCTAATTGGTTGGTCAGTGTGAGAAAATATGTTGAGAGAAGCTTGGTTCCACATGTTAGGCTGGATTGGAGAGAAACTGCAGTTTAATTCTTTCGGCCTCTTTGATAACATGTTTTTTTAGACCTTTGCCATCCTAAATTATTCTAAAACTGTAAAATGGAAAATTAACAGTTATTGGAAATTATATTTGAAATTATGTACCATCATATTATATAATGTGTAGAAGAAATTATAAAGGAATAAAAGAACTGATTTGAATTGTCGTTATTTATTATAATAATTCCCCAGAAGCACAAAAAGGGTACATAAATACTACATCTGACATTTATTTGGAACAACAAAAGGAACTGCCTAATTTTGGTGCATATGTTTGAAAAAGGGAGTTCACGAAATAGGTTTTCAGGTTCCCTTACCCCTGTGAAGAAGGATTACGGAGGCAACGAAGGGTACAGTACTGTAAGCCCGCTGTCTTTCTTAATGAAACAACACCAAGAAAATTGTGCTGAAAACATTTAAGCAGTGAACAATATGACAGAATTCCTGAGTGTCTAGCTAAACACGGATATGACATTGCATTACAGCACTTGAAAAGTATGCCACCGCTGCATCGGGAGCTGCGAAAACAGCAGCAGATTCAGTTGTCCTGCTGAATAAATTAATTGCATCACCCATTTCTAACTACCAACAAATCAAAATGCCCCACATTCATAAACTGAATGACAAACAGATGTCAACTGATCTGAAACTAAATTGTTCGCTAAGGTAGGTGATGTCGAAGGGTTAAAAGGCAGATTGAGAAACGAAGAAGGGAAGAGTTAAGCCAAAAAGTATTAATGCAATTGGCATACACCTTCGGAAAAATGCATAACCAGTGTATAATGCCGCCTTCGACGTATATCGAATTCGATGCTTATTTGACAGTATTTTAACATTATGTGCATGATGTGTACCGTATTGAAGGTAGCTAAATAATTATATTTGTCACTTAATGATGCATACCAAGTTTTAAAGCAATCCGCCCTGTGATTCGGGAGAAGAAATTTTAAGGTTTTTACCATATTTGGACATGGCGGTCATTTCGGTCATGTGACATGGACCATTCTTTCAAGATTTTGATCCCCTGTTGTCAGGTGGTTGCATGTGAAATTCTACTGAAATTGGCTTACCTCTTTCAGAACAAATTGTCCTTTGAAATATCAACCAATCGACCTTTGACCAAGGCTGCCTATTGCGCTTGACCATTGGCATTCATAGACATACATTTTTATCTACACTCGTGTCACAGACAACATGTACAATGCTTCTTGAAAAATGCATTGTTTTTACCTCTCTCGTTGAAAAGCCTAAGGAACCAAATTTAACCTTGCCGTGAAATAAGTCATTTTCTACCTAGGGTCTTCATTTTTGCATACTAAGTAGAACTCAGTTACCCGATGCTACATACCAAGTTTCAAGTAAATCAGCCTAGTGGGTCTGGAGACGAAGATGTTTTCTAGAATTTTATCATATTCGGGCATTGCGCCCATCTTGGCTTGGTCATCAGACCTGGACCATTCGAGTCAATTTTGTTCACCCTCTGTCAGTAGGCTGCATAATAGATTTAATGGAATAACGCCCGATGGTGTCAGAGAAAATGCATTTTGAAATTTCAAATAACCGGCAATCCAAAGGACCTTTGGCCAAGACCGCTGTATTCATATTGACCTTTACCATTCATAGACATTCATTTCTACCTACTCTCATGCCACAGACCACATTTCTTTTTCCGAAACATGCATTGTTTTACCATTTACCCCATTGAAAAACCTAAGGAACCAATTGTGACCTTGCCGAAAAATGGTTCAAGATCAAGCTAGTGCCATCATTTGAGCAAATTTGGTAGTACTCAATCAATCGATGCTACATACTAAAATTGAAGACAATCGGCCCAGTCAGGTTCTGGCGAAAGATGTTTTAAGGTTTTTACCATATTGCGGCATGATGGCCATTTTGGTAATGTGACCAGGACCATTCAAAGAATTTTTCGTTTCCCTATTGTCAGAAGGCTGCGTACGCAATTTAATTGAAACTGATCCAATGATTTCAGAGAAAATAGCATTTGAAATGTTTCAAGGCAATCGACCCATTGGTTCTGCAGAAGAAGATTTGTAAGGTTTTGGGCATGGCGGCCATCTTGGTAATGTGACCTGGACCATTTTTTGTTCTCCCACTGTCAGAAGGCGGCATATGAAGTTTATTTGAAATTGGCCCGATGGTTTCAGAGAAAATGTATTTTGAAATGTAAATGTACCTGCAATCCAAAAGACCCAGGGCCAAGGTCATCAAATAACATTGACCTAATGCCTTCATAGACATTCATTTTGAACCTATATATTATCATGTCAAGGACCACAAATGTTTTCGAAAAATGCATTGCCTTACTATTTTCCCATTGAAAAGCCTATGAACCAAATTTGACCTTGGCATTAAATAGAACAAGGTCAACCTTGGGTCATTATTTTTGTGAACTCGGTGTTTCTCAGTCATCCGATGCTGCATACAAAGCTGTAAGACAATCTGCATACCAAGCTATATACTAGGTCCAAAAAATAAGGGAACCCCCAAATTCAAATAGACAGAAGCGAAACTCCAATGTCACAGAGAAGGTTTATATGCAAAGGGGATCAGTATCTGGTCCATGCAACACTAGCATTGATGCATGCACGACACCTTCTGGGCATGCTAGTGATTGTGCGACGGATTATCTCCCTTGGTATCCGTCGCCATTCTTCTTGCAATGCTCGGCCAAGCTGTTGCAGATTGTTGCAGTTGCGCAGGCGGCGACCCAAGACATCCCAAATGTGCCCAATCGGCGACATATCGGGGGATTTGGCTGGCCACGGCAGTCTCCTTACACCTTGTCTCAGAAATTCGAAGGCAACACTGGCTCGATGTGGGCGTGCGTTGTGGTCTTGGAACTTGGTCTACGTATAACGCTGGCCAGTCAAGTTACCATGATCGTGCAAGGTAACTTGACTGGCCAGCGTAACGTAGACCAAATTTTACGCCTTGTGGTTGTCCAATTCGCCCGGTGCATTTGTGGGAACTTCGAGTTCCAAGACGACAACGCACGCCAACATCGAGTCCGAGTTGCCGTCGAATTTCTGAGACAACAAGGTGTAAGGACACTGCCGTGGTCAGCCAAATCCCCCGATATATCGCCGATTGAGCACATTTGGGATGTCTTGGGTCGCCGCTTGCGCAACAGCCCGCAGCGTTGTAACAATCGGCAACAGCTTGGGCGAGCATTGGAAGGTAATGGCGACGGATACCATGGGAGATAATCCATCGCACAATCGCTAGCATGCCCAGAAGGTGTCGTGCATGCATCAATACTCGTGGTGCATGGACCAGATACTGATCCCCTTTGCATATAAACCTTCCTTGTGACATTGAAGTTTCGCTTCTTTCTGTTTGAATTTGGGGGTTCCCTTATTTTTTTTATACTAGTATATAAGACAATCTGGTGGTTCTGTAGAAGAAGATCGGGCATAGCGGACATCAGAAATGAGCATTCCTGCCCGCAGGAAGAGGCCATCGAAGACCCGTAATAGCGTACAGCAAGGACTTTGATCCGACTGTGCCGATGCACAATAGCAGTTTTGCAGTTGTATAAATGTGTTTCAGACTAAAAACTGTTATTGTTTGTTAGAACAATTCACATGTAATTATTAAAGATATTACATATCGCTGTTGGGATAACCCATAGTACATGAGATCTGATCAGAACAGACAGCATTCACGTGAAAAATAGAATATGCATATTATCGCATGAACAAGCCCGTGAAATAAACACCCCTAAACCCCACTTAATAAAGAGATAAATGGGGTTTGCAGGGGTATACAATATTTTTCTTATTTCTGCTCCGGGACATAGGTTGTGTGTGCTCGTTAGGGCTGCGTTAATGAGTCGGTTCTGGCGAGCACCAGCAACCTGTGTTTGCTGTGTGGGTGAGAAAGGTATCACTGTTTTCATAAGAAAAGTAGGTATTTTTGAAATATGAAAAATACACTAGGTCGCACGGGAGTGCTATCGTAATGTTGGTTTAGAGCAAATATACCCAACTTTCCAGTATGGAACATAACAGACACATTGGTTTTATATACAAACATGCTTAGCGATAAAAACTATTTGTTATACACCACAACCTCTTTCTAACGCTGATAATGATGTCTGAAGCAGAGGCCTTGATGATTGGGCGGCCGTGTTGTGTCCAACGATGTATGGATTGTACAGAGGGACGAACGCTTATTATTGTTTTTCTGCGTAATTTATGCATCTTTGAGACTCATCTTGAAATTGTGCTATGACCAGGACCATGATATATCGACCAGTGTTATAGTGAGGTGAATAAACTCGTGTACCTTTTACTCATATTGACCCATTTAGAATTGCCGTCGACCCTGATCTGACTGACCAATACCTGCTGTCAGATGGGGTATATACCATTTGAATTCAAATCATAGTATTCCATTAAATTCCATTAAACACAGACTCAGGCTAAAAATTCAGTCTTATTTATCGGAAATAACACCATCCATAAATGGGCTCACTTGAAAATCGTACGTACGTGCGTGCGTGCGTGCGTGTGCGTGTGTGTGTGTGTGTGTGTCCTATAGATGTTTGTATTATAAAAATATATATGTGTATATGCATTTGTGTATATGTATGATGTATGATAACTACAAATAGTCATACCGACGTTTGCTAAAACATTTAATTGCTCCTGTATTTGTAAGACTATTGTGGTGTTTGTATATGTTTTATGTGAGATGCGCTAAAATGTATTTGGCAATCTGAATAAAATTTGAATTGAATCGTTTTCCCAGTTATTGCTGTTCAATCATTCGAAGATGCATTTCTGCATGTCGCGGGTCATGTTCTCTCCCGCTTCCCCACTTTCTTCCCCCCCCCACCCCGGGGGGGCTCAAGTTTTCATTGCCATACATTACCTCATCTGCAGCACAGGGAGTCTCGTGGCATTCGTCTATGGTTGTCACATGGTTACATGAGAGGCAATTTAGAGCAGCTGAAAAGGGATGGCATGGAATTAAATACGTTTAAATGTCATATAATAAATAGAATCTTGCATTCGTGCTCATGTATTATTGAATTTATTAAACTCGTTAAGGAAAAGGGATAAAATGCTCGTCAAAACCTCGCATTTTATCCCTTTTTATCAACTCGTTTAATAAATTGAATAATACATGAACACTCATGTAAGATCCTCTAAATGTCACACGGGTGTGTTTTCGTAATGTCTTCGGAGAAAGCGTCTGTTACGATGTTCGGCTAGGACATGTAGGAGTCCTAGTATTTTACATTTGGAATCAGAATCAGAATTGTTACTGGTGACACGTCAAATGACATTCATACACCAGGACCTGCGGGATCGGAAGTTAGTCCCTATATCTCAAAACATGTCCGTGTAAAATAATGGCGTCCGACATGGTGTCAGAAATGACAAATATTGGGTAAAACTTGTGTAACAATTTTCTTATTTCTGCTGTCAACATAGATTGTGGGTGCTCGTTAGAACGAGGCGCTTCTATCGAGTACCCACAATCTATGGTTTGAACATAAAGTGGCCCAGCAGGCGTACGTCATAACGTCGTCGGTGCAACGTCGCGACGGACGTAGATGTGCCGTTCCATAAACGACATGACGTTGCACCGACGTGGATGTGACGTCATAATTACGTCATGTGCGTGCTGGGGGATACGCTGCAACGTTTGTCCTTGTTCTTTACGCTGACATGAGTTCCTGAAATGGACTCTTCCATCAATTAAGGGGGATGAGAACACCTGGCAGATTTTTCCGCCATTTGGCAAAGGGAGACAACTTTTGGGACTTTCTGTTTGCTTTTATATAAGCCCTGGCCCCCTGAAAACGTGGTTTACTCTTAAAGGAAAGAATTTGTTCCTCTCCCCTATTGACATTGGGGACAGAATACTTTTGCAGGAATTGCCTCCCGTTAAGGTGTTCCCATTCCCCTAAATTTTCGACATACATAAAGTTATTATTGAAACAAGAGGGCCCAGAGTGCCCTGATTCGCTCACCTGAATGTCACTGTCCTTAGTACATTCTATTTTTAGCTCTGGTGGCCATCTAACGATCTTAGCTATTTTGGTAGGGTGTCACCTAGGCCACATTCCTTTGAAGTTTGAATCAAATTGACCCAAGGGTTTTGGAAGAGTTCGCATTTGAAGAAAAGGAGCAGTCTCTATAAGGCTATTTTCATGGCCACAACCGATTTTCTTTAAACTTTGTAGCTTCAAATTGGTACATATTGGCTGTCTAATGGTGAATTTTTAGACTCTTTGGTCCACTGGTTGTTGCTGTATACACTATTAAAGTGGGTGGGGTAATGTCACCCCATCAAGGGTATACAAACGAAAATGCTTTTATTTTTGTTCAAAGTGCATGACTGGAGGCGATGTTTGCCGTATGCTTACTACCCTTTTAGGCATAACAGCCGGTGATAACGGTCTTATAAATATCAAACAAGAGAAGAGTTTATACGCGCTTGTAAGTTGTACCCAAATATCAGTAATTTTTATTCCCCAACTTTACGAAAAACCACAACACCTTTACAGTTTTCAATTTATTTCAAAGATCTTTCATAAATATAATGTTGATGTAATAGTCATTCTAGGTATATGTCAGAATTATTGTTAGTTCATAAAACTTAAAGAGTTATCTGCCCATAAATTGGATTTACCCATTTTTTTAAATCAGAGTGCATTTATCCGTTTGTAGTACTCACAACTTCATTTGAAAGTGAATAAACCGATTCCATGCAAATATTATTAAATAGTTGTGGACAACGAAGTCATTTGATTTAATAGTGCATGCTAGTATTTCCTTTTTTTTTTGGGGGGGGGGGGGGGTGGTGGGGGTATTTATGAACTCTTAGTTTCCAGGTGCAAATGGATCATTTGTCAACTGTCAAACATTTTTGACCACCAAAGCAGGCTTTGCTCATGTTGTGGAACCTCATTTTAGACTGATACTGTTCTTAAATATAAGCCTGTATGGTCTCTCGACATGTTTAAGAATTTGTTAATTTACTGATCTTCCTCTGAACCGCTAGATGTACTCCATGTGTCAACAGCAGCATCATAAACAAACTCAATATGTTCCCGGCTTGGTTTTGCTTCACTATTTTCTGTTTTGTTCCGGTAATATCCCAAATACCAGAGAACAGAAGCCACATGTGCGCAACATCCCACGGTACGAGCTCCACTTCTGCACCCACAATACCATCCAGTGATTGGGTTCAGGCCTTGTGTATATTCAACCCACATGTTATATGTTTTATTAGACGTGTGGCGAGAACGTATCTGTGCTTTGAGAACACCATCTTCTTCTTTGTGTGCCATTATCTCATACGATCCATTGTTGTCAAAATGTTCATCTGTGTAGGATTTGGCTTGTTTCAGCTGGTAAATACCCAGTTTCAAATCCCTGAGTTCATCCTCTGTCATCTCTGGGAAATGATCAAGTTTCTCATCATCGATCTTTTTCCAAATAACCCGTTTTTTATCCCAGCCATTTTTTTTGTCCCGCCTGCTATTAGCATGGCGCGATATAGGCGCCCGGTTTTCCGTTCGTTCGTCCGTTCGTTCGTCAAGGCGTCAACATTTGCGACCACCCTAGCGTTCACCCTAATGGTCAAGTTTATTTCTCAAGAACTTTAAGAGCTTCATTAATGATACTTGGTACAAACTTGTATCTGGGGATGACAACTTACATGCAAGCATCCATATTTGACCTTGACCTATATTTCATGGTTCACTGACTTTGTAAAATATTGCGACCACCCTAGCGTTCACCCTAATGGTCAAGTTTATTTCTCAAGAACTATTAGAGCTTCATTAATGATATGTGGTACAAACTTGTATCTGTGGATGGCAACTTGAATGAAAGCATCCATATTTGACCTTGACCTACATTTCATGGTTCACTGACTTTGTAAAATATTGCGACCACCCTAGTGTTCACCCTAATGGTCAAGCTTATTTCTCAAGGATTATAAGAGCTTTATAAATGATACTTGGGTACAAACTTGTATCTTGGGATGACAACTTACATGCAAGCATCCATATTTGACCTTGACCTACATTTCATGGTTCACTGACTTTGTAAAATATTGCGACCACCCTAGTGTTAACCCTAATGGTCAAGTTTATTTCTCAAGAACTATAAGAGCTTCATTCATGATACTTGGTACAAACTTGTATCTGGGGATGCTAACTTAAATGCAAGCATCCATATTTGAACTTGACCTACATTTCATGGTTCACTGACTTTGTTAAAATATTGCGACCACCCTAGCGTTCACCCTAATGGTCAAGTTTATTTCTCAAGAACTATAAGAGCTTCATTCATGATACTTGGTACAAACTTGTATCTGGGGATGGTAACTTAAATGCAAGCATCCATATTTAACCTTGACCTATATTTCATGGTTCACTGGCTTTGTAAAATAATGCGACCACCCTAGCGTTCACCCTAATGGTCAAGTTTATTTCTCAAGATTTAAAAGAGCTTCATTAATGGTATTTGGTGCAAACATGAATCTGAGGATGGCAACTTAAATGCAAGCATCCATATTTGACCTTGACCTAAATTTCATGGTTCACTGACTTTGTAAAATATTATGACCGCCCTAGCGTTCACCCTAATGGTTAAGTTCATTTCTCAAGAATTGTTGGAGCTTAATTAATGAGACTTAGTACAAGCTTGCATTTGAGAATGGGATCTTTTGAGCAAGCATCTATGTTTGACCTTGACCTACATATCATGGTTCGATGACTTTGCGCCCCCACAGGTGCGACATAGCCTTCGGCGGAATTCTTGTTACAACCTTATCCTGCAGCTTATTTGGAGTTTTTGCTAGGGCCATCATTCTTCTAGCAATTATTTTGCCTGAATCTGTGCTTGTCACCAAAGGTAGTCTAAATGCATTGCACAATGAGCAAACAATCCTTACCTAGTTGCCAACATATGGTATTTGACTATTGGGCATTGTGTTGCTAAGGGCTTTCCACTTTTTAATTCTCCCATTAGCTGATTCGACAACCCATCTCACCTTTGTAACTAGCCTTGACTCATTCGCCTCTTCAGTCGTATGTTGCTTTTGAGATTTGTTTAGGAAGTGAGGCATATGAGAATTGATTCAAAAACCCTTTAGTATATCTATAGCATCCCTGAAGCCGCGGTCTACAACGAGAACATCATCTTCTTCAAACCAGTCAGTAATATTTTCTGCATTAGTCTTTAACATGTGTTCGGTAATCTTAGCATCTGTGTGTTTCCCATCTGCAAGATATGGTCCCATCACAGTCAAAATGTAACCATCAGTGGCCACAAGCATCATAGGTTTCAGCAAAGGCTGTCCTTTATGTACGGAATAAGATCTTCTCTGAAATGAGTAGTTTTCACTCTTCTCAATATATATGTATGTTCCATCAGCCACTGCGATTGCAACATCAGAATTTGAATCCCCAAATAGGACATTTGCAAAAGTTGATGTATGATTCAGGGATGTTAGAGAAATACTAAAGGGTTATGAAATCAATTCTCATATGCTTCACTTCCTAACCAAATCTCAGAAGCAATATACGACTGAAGAGGCGAATGATTAAAGGCTAGGTACAAAGTGAGATAGGTTGTCGCATCAGCTAATGGGAGAATTACAAAGTCGAAGGCCTTAGCAACAAAATATCCAATAGTGAAATACCATATGTTGGCGACTATGTAAGAATTGTTTGCAAGTTTTGCAATGTGTTTGGACCACAAGGACTGAACCCAATCACTGGATGGTACTGTTGGTGAAGAAGTGGTGCTCGTACCGTGGGATGTTGTGCTCATTTGCTTGCTAGCATGCACTATTAAATCAAATGACTTCTTTGTCCACATCTATTTAATTATATTTGCATGAAATCGGTTTATTCACTTCCAAATGAAGGTGTGAGTACTACAAACGGATAAATGCACTCTGATTTAAAAAATGGGTAAAATCCAATTTCAGGGGCAGGTAACTCTTTAAGTTTTATGAACTAACAATAATTCTGACATATACCTAGAATGACTATTACATTAACATTATATTTATGAAAGATCTTTGAAATAAATTGAAAACTGTAAAGGTGTTGTGGTTTTTCGTAAAGTTGGGGAATAAAAATTACTAATATTTGGGTACAACTTACAAGCGCGTATAAACTCTTCTCTTGTTTGATATTTATAAGACCGTTATCACCGGCTGTTATGCCTAAAAGGGTAGTAAGCATACGGCAAACATCGCCTCCAGTCATGCACTTTGAACAAAAATAATAGCATTTTTGTTGGTATACCCTTGATGGGGTGACATTACCCCACCAACTTGAATAGTGTATACAGCAAAAACCAGTGGACCAAAGAGCCTAAAAATTCACCATTAGACAGCCAATATGTATCAGTTGGAAGCTACAAAGTTTAAAGGAAATCGGTTGTGGCCATGAAAATAGCCTTATAGAGACTGCTCCTTTACAATGTTTTTCTATTTTTAGCTCTGGCGGCCATATCGTTCATCGGAGCGAGACCACTTTAGCTATTTTGGTAGAGAGTCGTCTAAGCAGCATTCCTATGAAGTTTGAATGTAATTGGCCCAAGGGTACAGGAGGAGTTGTCGTTTGAAGATTTTTTTTCTATTATTAGACCTGGTGGCCATCTTGTTTATCATAGTGGAATTATTTTAACTATTTTGGTAGGGAGTTACCTGGGCAACATTCCTGTGAAATTTGAAGAAAATTTACAATGTATTTCTACTTTTAGCTCTGGTGGCCATTTTGTTCATCGGAGGGGGGGGGGGCATTCAGCTAATATGGTAGAAGAGAGTCAACGACATATTATTCCTGTGAAGTTTGAATCAAATTGGCCCAAGGGGTAAGGAGGAATTGTCGGTTGAAGAATTTTTCTATTTTTAGCTCTGGCGGCCATCTTATTAGTCAGAGCGGAACAATTTTAGCTATTCTGGTAGGGAGTCGACGACATATTATTCCTGTGAAGTTTGAACCAAATTGGCCCAATGGGTAAGGAGGAGTTGTCGTTTGAAGATTTTTTCTATTTTTAGCTCTGGTGGCCATCTTGTTTGCCGCGTTGAACGATTTTAGCTATTTTGGTAGGGAGTCACCTAACTAACATTCCTGTGAAGTTTGAATTAAATTGGCCCAAGGGTTGAGGAGGAGTTCGCGTTTTGACGTAAATTTACGAAGTTTTTTTCTGTTTTTAGCTATGGCACCATCCTGCTCATCAGAGCGAAAACGTTTTAGCTATTTTGGTAGTGAGTCATCTCAGCAACATTCCTATGAAGTTTGAAAGAAAATTGGCCCAAGTGTAAAGGAGGAGTAGTAGTTTGAAGAATTTTTCTATTTTTAGCTCTGGCGGCCATATTGTTAGCCAGAGCAGAATGATTTTTGCTATTTCTTTAGGGAGTCACCTACATAACATTCCTGTGAAGTTTGAATCAAATTGGCCCAAGGGTTAAGGAGGAGTTTGTGTTTGAAGCAAATTTACGATGTTTTTCTATTTTTAGCAATGACAGCCATTTTGCTCATCAGAGCAGAACCTTTTCAGCTATTTCGGTAGATGGTCACCTAAGCAACATTCCTATGAAGTTTGAATAAATTTGGCCTAAGGGTTCAGGAGGAGTTGTCGTTTAAAGAATTTTTTTTCTATTTTTAGTTCTGGCGGCCAGCTTGTTTGTCAGAACACAACGTTTTTAGCCATTATGGTTGGGAGTCATTTGGGCAACATTCCTGTGAAGTTTGAATCAAACTGGCCCAAGGGTTGAGGAGCTGTTTGTGTTTGAAGCAAATTTACGATGTTTTTTTTTATTATTATTATTTTTAGCTATGGCAGCAATTTTGCTCATCAGAGCAATACCATTTTAGCTATTTTAGTAGAGCGTCACCTAAGCAACATTCCTATGCAGTTTGAATTGATTTGGCCCAAGGGTACAGGAGTAGTTGTCGTTTAAAGAAGTTTCTGTTTTTAGCTCTGGTGGCCATTTTGTTCACCGGAGTGGAAATGTTTTAGCTATTTTGGTAGAGGGTCACCTAAGCAACATTTCTATAAAGTTTGAATGAAATTGGCCTTAAGGTACAGGAGAAGTTGTCGTTTAAAGATTTTTCTATTTTTTAGCTCTGGCGGCAATCTTGTTCAGCAGTGCGGAACAATTTTAGCTATTTTTGTAGAGAGTCACCTCAGCAATATTCCTATGAAGTTTTATTGAAATTGGCTAAAGAGTTAAGGAAGAGTTAGCATTTAAAGCAAAATGTTGACGCCGCACGACACACGACGCACGACGGACATTGACCGATCACAATAGCTCACCGTGAACACTTCGTGCTCAGGTGCGCTAAAAAGGAGATTTGGTCAAGATCATCAACAGAATGACAAACAGTGTTGATCCTGCCTGGATCTGCAGTGTTTACGTAGGTACCTGTACCTATCTATAGGGTGCACTGAAATTGTTCAGAAACATCACGAAAACACGCCTGTATAGTTCTGACCCCTTGAACCCCACTTTTATACAGTAAAACTGGGATTTACAGGGGTAAACCTTATTTTTCTTATTTCTGCTCTAAAATATACATTGTCCTTTCCGCTGATTCAAGAAGGGCAATTGTCAGTTTCTGTCGAAAGAATGTGAACTGTACTGGTTAACCGCTTACGTATAAGCAATGATAAGCCTGCCCAGAAAGAGTGTGGATATGTAAACTGACCGGCTCAAAAATTACATAAAATAGTGAATGGGCCGTAAAACTCCAATACAAACAAACCAATATACATTGTGGATACTCGTTAGAACCGCCTCGATGAGGCGGTTCTAACGTGTACCCACAATTTATATTTTGAGCAGATATAAGAAAAATATCACAATTTTTCATCTAAAATTTTCATTTTTTTAGGCGGTAAAATTCACAATGTATTTGTGTAGGCGAGTTTTCGTAATGGATGGTATGCATGGTTCCTTCTCTATGGCTGTGAAAAAGGGCATTTTTTCTGATGAAACCTAGATTGTGGTTACTAGTTAGAACCGCCTCGATGTCAAGACGATTCTAACGAGTACCCAGAGTTCATTACGATAACATGTGCATTCTTTCATATCTCCAATAGGGTAATTTTTCTAATGAAAATGTGTGATATTTCTCTTGTTGATGCCCGCAACATACGTTGCAGGTGCTCGATAGAACCGCCTCATTGAGGCGGTTCTAACGAGTACCCACAACCTATGTCTTGGAGTAGAAACAAGAAAAAATAACGTATACACACTCGTAAACACATTTTTGTCTATATAAAGTGGGGTTTATGGGGGTGTTCATTTCACGGACTTGTTCACGTGATGTTATGTTGTTTTTTTTTTTGTTGTTGTTTTTTTTTTTTTGTTGTTTTTTTTTAGCTTTCTAGTATCTGAAAAATCACTGTACCCACACCAGTCTTCGTTCTTGAACTTAACCCATTGTAGGCTAGTGGACTCTTCCATTGCTATATGTTGGACAAGTCCATTTGTCATATAAGGGGTGTCAAGTCATTTTTTTTTTTCATTTTTATTCTATTTTTTACGGAAAATTCTGTTAGCAAATAGTGGAGGCCCTGATCAGACGCCGCGTTCTGCGGCGTCTGATCTGGGCCTGCACTGTTTACCAAGATATCCCTTTAGGGGTTTTCTCGCATGCAATTGATTAAATAAAAATCGAAAACTGCAAACATGTGCCCTTATGAAATATATGCCAAATTAACGAGTGGCCTGCGGCAAGGATGCTCATTGGACGGACTTGATCATGTGATGTTGAAAGAAGAAAATAGTATACCTGTAACTTTTAGAAGAAAAACCAGGACGAACACTGAAAGACAACAAGAAATAAATCATGTCAGTGCAGTGCAATAGTCAAAAGAAAAGCAAAAAATAAAAAAAAAAAAAAGAAAAAAAAAAGAAGAAAAAATCAGTTCTGAATGTCAGAAACTGGGCCATCACGAAAACACGCCTATATAAATATGACCCCTTGAAGCCCACTTTTATATAGTAAAACTGGTTTACAGGGGTGAACCTTATTTTTCTTATTTCTGCTCTAACATATAGATTGTGGGTACTCGTTAGAACCGCCTCGATGAGGCGGTTCTAACGAGTACCCACAATCTATATTTTGAGCAGAAATAAGAAAAATATTTGAGCAGAAATAAGAAAAATATCACAATTTTTCATCATAAATTTTTCATTTTTTCGGCGATAAAGGTTACATTGTATCAAAATAGACGTGTTCTCGTAATGATTTTACAACACACATTCACATCACTTGGTATGACAATACGTAAACGCATGTAAACGGCCAAAACAGATGTGATGATTTTCATTTTTTACAATCTTTACAACAAAATAGCCTGGTAATGCGAAGTAAACTAAAACTTTTGGGACTGAGTCGATATGACCAAAGAACGTTAATTACACCGCCCCCTCTCCCTTATACGAGGGCGTGTCAAAAAAAAGTCAGCCTAACTTTATTCTGGGTGAGATCGACCGCTTCTTTTTCGATGCAACTGCCCTCTAGAATGATACACTTGTGCCAACGCTGTAACAGTGGCATCAGCCCAGAACTGCTGGGTCCTTGTCTCCGACCCACTTCTCAACTGCTGCCACGACTTCTTTGTTGGACCGGAAATGACGTTCACGGATATCCTTTTTCAAGTTTGGGAATAGGAAATGGTCACTGGGAGCTAAGTTCGCAGAATAGGTGGGGTGCAGTGGGGTGCATTATTATCTCGTATTCATTCCGCTCAACAGCTTCCATTGTAATTTTGCAAATGTGGACCCTTGCAAGTCCTGTTGGAGCAGAATCCCTTTGGAGAGTTTACCTCGGCGTTTTTCAAGGATCGCAGTTCTCATTGGTCGAGCAAATTTGCACAAAACGCACCTGTTATTGTACTTTTCTTTGCTAGAAATAATAACACAGTGTGCGTCCCAAAATACAGTTTCCATCACCTTGCTAGCAGAGGGTTGCGTTTTGAACTTCTTTGGCCTCGGAGATCCCGGTAACTTTGAGATTTATTCTCTGGCTCATAATAAAAATGGACACCAGACGTGAAAGAAAATCATCTTCCTTTGACCTCAACCGCTTCAACAGTGCGCTGTATACTGATGCTCTGGGTGCCATTTGTTCGTCGCTAATGGATTTTGGGGCCCAACGCATAACCTAGCGACCATGTAAAATTGTTGAAACGCTACCATGTGAAATGCATTCGCTATTTCTTCCACCTTAATTCGCCTATCAGAGTACACCGGATCCCGTACTTTGTTACACATTTCTTCATTGGTGGCATCTAATGGGCACCCAGACCTGGTTTCGTCTTCTAAATATGTTCTGCCGCGTTTGAATTCCCCAACCCAGAATTTAAGTTGTGCATACCATGGTACAGAAGACCCATAAACATCATTATATTATATAGTCAACTGGCAATGTATACTACTCAAAGTTTGATAGGGATCACTTTTTTAATGCAAAATACTTTCTGGATGAATTAATCAGCTGAATCCAAATTTAATACATAATGATAGAACACGTATCCTTCACAAAACCTAGTGAATAATTTTGTCAGCTGGTGCTGCATTCAAGCGTGACAACAGCAACCGTCTTGGCACCCCCAAAATTAGCCGTAACACGAAGGGATTTGGACAACTGATTTTTCACAAATTTCCAAATGTGTTTAGACAAACGTGCCTAATAACGTGTATGGCGTCCACGGGCATCAATTACAGTACAACATCGCCTGCGCATGCTCGTAATCCGAGTCTGTATCCGGTTTTGTTGAATCAGCTTTCATTCAGCAACCAATGCATCTTTGAGCTCCTGTAAAGTCCTCGGATGCACAGGTCGGGCTGACACAGCAACCTGAAGCATGCCCTGCGCATGCTCAATCGGATTTAAGTCCGTTGACCGAGTAGGCCAGTCCATACGAACGATTGTCTAACGTTCCAGATAGGAATCAGTGACGTTGGCACGGTTGGGACGGGCATTATCGTCCATCAGAATAAAGTCCGGGCTGATAGCATCTGCATATGGTCTCACAAACTCATCAAGAATATCATTAAAGTACCTCACTGCCATTAACGTTCCGTTTTCAACGACGTACAAGTCAGTGTTACCGTTCACGCTTATGCCAGCCCAAACCATGACTGACCACTTTCCATAGCGATCATGCTCTGCCACATCCAAGTCATCGAATCGTTCTTTAGACATTCGCCACACTATTTGAGGTTTTAAGTGAAATTTAGACAGAATCTGGACTCCTCAGGAAACGGTACTGGCGTCAAGTCATGAACCGTCCACCTGACGTTAGTTCTGGCAAAGTCCAACCGGTCTAGCACGTGCTGTCTCGTCAACGGAACACGTACAGCAGGCCTCATGGCATTAAGTTCGAACTCATGGAGCCCGTTTCTGACAGTTTGTGCAGAAATTCGTACTCCAGTTCCGTTCCTAAGCTCGTTATACAAACACGTAGCGTTCAGGGACCGTTGACGTCGAGACTGAATAAACAAGCAACGGCCCTGACGTTGAGTTGTAGCCCTTTCTCGACACCTCCGTGTCTGTGTGAAGGATTTCCATGGGTAAGATGCCGACTCCACATTCGGGAAACCACGCTCTGAGACACATTCAGAATCCCAGCAACACGACGTTAGAAGACGCCAGATTCAAACATTCCGACGCCACGATTCATTTCTTCGGGGCTCAGACGGTTTCTTAATTGTCCTCTAGGCATTTTAGTGTTTCACAAACTCAAATGAAGTCCATTTTACGCTTGGTAAAGTAACACTGACAAGTTTGATTGGTCTGTTGGAAAGCAGTGCTACGCAAGATTTTGGGGGTGCATGCATTCATTTGCGAAGTGTGAGAAGTGTGCACTTTTATGAGTACTGAACTGCACATGAGTTTCTGTTTCTGATATTTACCAATACACCGAGTACAAATTCTGTCAAGAAATTTTAAATTTTCAGTGCAAAATTTGGTATATAAAAAGTGATCCCTATCAAACTTTGAGTAGTATATTTCCTGACCTGTTTTCCCTTTCAAATATGAGAGCAGGGGCTTGAAGAAATATATGGGCTGCATGATGCTTCCACGCAGAGCTGAATCCGGCCCGCACACTATTACTGGTAAACCGCTTAGAGGATATAAGCCTGTCCAGGAACCGCGGTGCGAGGCGGACCGTCCATGCTAATAAACCCTATTGGTTTCATTGGGCGACATGGCTTGAGATGTCATTTCATCTCAATGTCGGGTAAAAGTCCCACAAAATTGGAAGCAACGTCTCCAAAATGACCTTTATAGTGTTGACGGGGACGTTAAACCTCAAATCAAACAAACAAACAAATACGAGAGCCGAATTACAGCACGGTACTCAACTTTTGACGAAAAGCTTTTGCATCGCTAGCCATGTTTGACGGTGCAATTGTGCCCTCATGCCAAACACATGTGTTGAAACAAGGCATGAAAATCTTGCTTGTCTCGGTCAACTGGAAATGGGATAGGCTGGTTACTTATTGATATCGCACAAGCGACCATCAAAGGCTCAGGTGAGCATGCGCATATGTGCAGTCTCACCTGAGCCTTTGCTGCTCGCAGACATTTAGGCGAAACCTTGAGGCAGAACGCAGTCTTACCAGAGCCTTTGCTGCTAGCTGATATTTAGACGAAATCTTGAAGCAGTTCGCTCAGTCTCATCAGAGTATTTACTACTCGCAGAAATCCCCCGCCCATAGGGGCTTGAAGAAATATATGGGCTGCATGATGCTTCCACGCAGAGCTGAATCCGGCCCGCACACTAGTACTGGTAAACCGCTTTGAGGATCTAAGCCTGTCAAGGGACCGCGGTGCGAGGCGGACCGTCCATGTTAATAAACCCTATTGGTTTCATTGGGCGACAGGGCTTGAGATGTCATTTCATCTCAATGTCGGGTAAAAGTCCCACAAAATTGGAAGCAACATCTCCAAAATGACCTTTACAGTGTTGACGGGGACGTTAAACCTCAAATCAAACAAACAAAACTACTCGCAGACATTTATAGATGAAACCTTAAGGCAGTACGCACAGCCTCACCAAAGGCTTTACTGTCCGCAGAGATTTGGACGATACGCACAGGCTCATCAGAGCATTTATTGCTCGCAGACATTTAGACGAAACCTTGCGACAGTACGCACAGTATCACAATAGCCTTTGCTGCTCACATACATTATGACAAAACCTTGATGCAGTACGCAACGTCTCACAAGAGCCTTTGCCGCTCGCAGACATTTAAAAGGAACCTTGAGGCAGTACGCAGAGTCTCGCAAGAGCCTTTGCTGATCACAGACATTTATACGAAACCTTGAGACAGTACGCTCAGTATCACACTCGCAGACGAAACATTGATGCAGCTTCGTACATCTAACCCTATTATTTGTCAACGAGAACATATTAAAACGGAGAACGCAAAAGGTCGTTTTTCTTTTGTCGTCTCAAATGTTTGTCCGTTTGTTCGTGTTGTTTTTAATGGCCTTGTCAGATTGCTGTGTTCTAAGATTAAATTATTTGACCAGTTTCTGGAAACGTCTCTGGTCCCTATTTAGTAAAACTTTTCTTATGCTCAACTCAACGCAGTCATTACGAAAACACGCCTATACAAATACATTGTAAACTTTACCACCGCCAAAACGAAACTTTTAAGTTGAAAAAATGTGATATTTTTCTTATTTTTTGCACAAAATATGGATTGTGGGCACTCGTTAGAACCGCCTCATCAAGGCGGTTCTAATGAGTTCCAACAATCTATATTTTAGAGCAGAAATAAGAAAAAATTAGGGTTAACCCTCTATACCCCAGTTTGACTACATAAAAATGGGGTTCAAGGGGGTCAAAATTATATAGGCGTGTGTTCGTGTCGTGAGCATGATATTTATATTGTTAATAACTATCAAAATGCCAAATTTGAGGACTTTTTCATGTTTATATTCCTGTATATGATGGCATTCGTCCTGCTTATAAATATTAAAATGGTAACAATTGTTAAATTTTTTACATTTTAATATTTATCACCAGGACAATTTTTGTTTTTATCCTCAATCGATATGAGCATGAAAAAGGTTTTATAACCTCGGTCTCTTAAGACTCTGCATGAATAAGCAGAATCTCCCATCGCGTTAACAAGCCCCCTTTTAGGCCCCCGCCCATCAGACCTGCAGAAATAGATGGGCTGCAGAATGTTTCCACGCAGAGCTGAAATCGACCGCACAGGAGTAGTGGTAAACCGCTTACAGGATCTAAGCCTGCCCAGGAAAAGCAATGGGTGCAAGTCAGACCGTCCTTGCTTATAAACCCTATTGGTATCGTCGGGCGACAGGGCTTGAGATGTCATTTCATCTCAATGTCGGGTAAAAGTCCCACAAAATTGGAAGCAACGTCTCCAAAATGACCTATACGGTGTTGACGAGGACGTTACACCTCAAATCAAACAAACAAAACAAGCCCCTCTTTATAGGGAAAAGTGGGGATTACAAGGTTGTGAATTATCTGGCTCATTTCTGCTCCAAGGTATAGATTATGGGTACACTTCTGAGCAACCACAATCTATGTTACCACAGAAATAAGAAAAAAAAATCTTATTACCACAGAAAAAAGACAAAAAATATATATCACAATTTTTCATCTTTAATCATAGCAACAGATAAGGTAAGAATTTTGTGATAATTGAAGGATAATTTTAGTTAATTCTCCATAAAAACCTATGTTGTTGGTATTCATTAGAACCGCCTCGCCGAGGCGGTTTTAACGAGAACCCACAACCTAGGTTTAAATGGAGAAAAAAGGAAAAGTATCCTTCAATTCTCACAAAATACTTACCTTAAGTATTTTTATGTAAAAGATGCCAATTTTTCGAATTATACAGGATAGCATATCTCACATGGGTTTGTTTTACTATTGTCAACGGGGCGAACTGCTCCATGGTCAATCAAATTTTTTTGTCAGTTCTCCATAAAAATCTATGTTGTTGGTATTCATTAGAACCGCTTCACCGAGGCGGTTTTAATGGAGAAAAAAGGAAAAGTATCCTTCATTCTCACAAAATACTTACCTTAAGTATTGTTATGTAAAAGATGCCATTTTTAGAGTCATACAGGACAGGATATCTCACATGGGTTCGTTTTACTATTATCAACGGGGCGAACTGCTTCATGGTCAATCAAAAAGAGGTGGCTCGCCTGGCAGAAAAAGGGATACAAAAAAACTTACCTCAACAAGATCAAAGCTTACCTGTTTTTAAAACGACCATCACCAGCCTGTGTAAGATGGAAAAGAAAAGAAGCTCTGCAAAGTTGGAGCACTAAGTCTTACATGCAAAATACATGAGCGAGAAGTCCTGCCATCTGATCTGGATCTACAGTTGGTCATTCAGTTTGCGAGTTTAAATGACTATAACACATCAAGTAATTTGATTAGCTCATACTCAGAAATGGGTGTGGCAAAATTAAATATTTAACAGGATAAGGATCAATACATGATGAGGAAATCTACATAAGGGTGTTAAGGTTCCTCAATACATTTGCACAAGAAAAAATATAGGTGTCAGATTTGCATGTTATTTTATCCCAAAATATGATCCTGATTTCCTTTTAAAATGCCTGTCCTAGAAGAAGAATGTTTGGAGGTGCTAAAGGTTATTACAGCAAGTACTTTCTTGTATTAGCAACATCTCAGTGCCTTTGAGAATAAATGCATTTCTGTATTTTTCACTTTCACCAGGAAAAAAATGAAAACGCCTTCTAGACGTTTTAAAAGTTACTAAAACAGCTGCAGATCAATAGTTCACAACAAATACTAGCGACTCGGACAAAGCTTTCTATCAAAAAGCCTACCTGAATTGAAAACCAGAATTTTTTTGACATCTTTTTCTTCATGAGCGCCGCCATCTTCCTTTTTGCGGTAAATCTGAACTGCTCAGATTTCATCAATTATGCCCTTCCACATTCTATTTTGCCCATCGACAATGTTAATACCTTGAAAATTCAGCTTTATAGCCTTCTTCCTGTATATAGCAATATGACATCTCCTATCTTGGAAGCATGTCATCACTGATAAATTATTGTAGCTGTCAAATTGAAAGGGACATCCATCTTGCCAAGGAAAAAACGTATTCATACGCCTTGGAACTAATTTCCAAAAATTACAATAGTACACCATTGTTTTTAATTTAAAACATAATATTCATTTTTGAAACTGTATTGCAACTAATTTCACGTACTTTCTAACATAATTTGTTCGTTAATTTATGTATTGTATACATTCATTTTCGAACTATTTTTTTTTACGTGTAACGTTTTCCAGGTTGGTGTTGTTCGGCCCAGCTTCTAGTAAACAAATTGAGAAAATGATATTTTTGAAACTTTTTTCATCAAAACATATTAAATGCATTGGGCTTCTATGAGTTTTTACCAGCCTACACATTGGTAAGTAGGTGACCTAACAGATCATTAGTTGGATTAGATAAATATAAACTTTGTGTTGTCCAGAAGTTCACCTGTGCAAAAATCAATTATTTGTTTATGGTGGCTCATGTGAACCAATGTAACAAATCAATGGGTAAAAATAATTTCTATACCATTGCAGTTATTGGCTGTGATCAGAAGCCTTTTGGACAAAGTTTCTGGTGCTGAACAGGCTGCTTTCAGTCCTTAAGTTCAAATATGGGGATAAACTGTTGGCTTATCTTAATTCAATTATTTGGTTTTGATTTATCCAATATCAAAGCAAACATCCTGTAAACACAATCAGTAACACAGTGAAACTTTTGTGCAGTGATTGCATAAATTGTTATAAACTGCATGAATGAAATATATAAAATGAAGTACTAAAAGCACCGAAGAAGGGCACTCATTTTACAAGCTAAATGCAAGAGATTTCAACACCTCAACCCAATCAATGAGCTTGTTGCCAAATTGGTAAAACTGGTCCTTTTTGGCTACCATACACTGAATTTAAAATAGTACCAGGTGAGTTAATTACATTTTTTGAATTTTTGGGAATCATTAAAGTTTTCAGTTCTATTTAGGTATTTTATTTGAAATTCCTCTGTTGCAGTACCTAAAGGCAACCTTGAGCAACATTTCTATGATAGTATTTTATACATTGTGGTTCTGTGGATTGAGATGTCATTTTTTTGCAAAACCAAGGAAAAATGCAATAATTTACTAAAATGGTGACTTTCGAATAAAAATCTTTGGCTTTCATATTCTTACATTTAGACTACCATCTGATGAAAAATCTTTTTGGGTAATTATTTGCAAATATGATTTTTTTACTACCCCAAATGTAGTGAAATAACTGTATTGAGGAACCTTAACCCTTAAAAATGGCATGAAAAACCGCATATGAAAATGTCTGTTTGTCGCCTGCTGAATCTTCATGCAAACTTTATAAAAATATTTTTGCATCCAGTCAGTATGGATCCAAATCAGACTGCTCTTAGAGAAGCAGTCTGATCTGCGTCCACGCTGTTTGCAAAAATGACATTTAAAGTAATCAGCAGTCGACAAAGTAGACGACAATTGTCGTGACTGGCATCTTATGGGTTAACGCCAGGGAGGCCTTCCTGTTGTTCCACACTCGGCGGTCTTCGTCATGATGGTCGGACCTCTTTAGCGACCAATTTTTGGGACATTGGCAAACAGTGTAGACCTAGATCAGACGACACAGAAAGAGGCGCCTGATCTTGATCTGAACTATTTACTTAAATCACACGCATTTTTTGCAAAAATTGCAGAAAACGAAACAACCTGACAACCATAAATTTGGAATGGATCACTCCAAACTTATTAGGCGGAAGATTCCATTGTCCGATATGGGTAAGTAAGAATACCTTACTAAATATTCCTTGAGCTTTCTCTGCATTGCTTTCTATGTCGTTTGCTTTCTATGTCCGGGGGGAAATTGTCGGGGAATATTAGTTCTATCATGTCTGTCCGCCATGTCTTCCGTCCGTTACACGTTCCCATTCTCATCATATCAATCAAATACCCATGGAAATAAGGCTATCATAAATAGCTTTAAAATTGAATTTTTACACTTAAATTACAAATATCATTTATTCCTACTCCAAACATCGGCCTATGGCCTCGACGACGCGGTTCTTACCAGTACCCACAAACTGACTGCAAACGGCACCCATGTACATAGGTTACCGTATAAGATCAACAAAATTAATGGGCATTGTGGACAAAATATTTTCTTGCGGATTAATCACCAAGAATATTTTGTCCCCCTTGGTGTTCATTTTGAATTGTTCACGACAAAAGAGGAAATGAGAGGATTAAATTAAAAAAAAAAAAAACCTTTCCAATCCAATTCAGTAAGAGGCCCCGTTTCGGATCATCCAACCAGCCCCACAGAAAAATACATTGGCGAGTGAAATAAAACGTGTTTACCTTTCCTGATTATAATCCAAAACCGGAAGAAATAACCAAAGATAGATGGCAACAATATAATAACAGGTGGCACTTTTCACATGAACTTCAGTTGAGAACATTTTCAAACATTTGTACTAACAAGAGGGCCATGATGGCCCTGGATCGCTCACCTGATCCATATGATAGAGTAACAAGTGGGCCTCGGGGAGGGCCATTATTGACCCCAGGGCTACAATGTGCATAATGTTGAGGGAGGTCTAAAAAGGTGAAGCTTCATATCAAATATCAACAAAGGCTATAATTTTTGGCCTCAGGGCAATTCTTTAAACAATCTTGGTAGAGGTCCACTAGATGAAGCTTCACACCAAATATCAAAGACCTGGGCCTTGCTGTTTCAGAGAAGAAGATTTTCAAAGATTATCTCTATATATAAGTCTATGTAAAACCAAAGGGCCCCGGGGCGGGGGCTATAATTTGAACAATCTTGGTAGAGGTCCACTACATGAAGCTCCATACCAAATATCAAAGACATGGGCCTTGTGGTTTCAGAGAAGAAGATTTTTAAAGGTTTCCCTACATAAGTCTATGTAAAACCAAAAGGTCTCGGGGTGGGGGCATTTTTGGCCCCAGGGGTATAATTGAACAATTTTGGTAGAGGTCCACTAGATGAAGCTTCATACCAAATATCAAAGAACTAGGCCTTGTGGTTTCAGAGAAGCAAATTTTTCAAGATTTTCCCTATATAAGACTATGTAAAAACAAAGGGCCCCGGAGCGGGAGCATTTTTGGCCCCAGGGCTATAATTTGAAAAATCTTGGTAGGGGTCCGATAGGTGAAGCTTCATACCAAATATCAAAGTCCTGGGCCTTGTGGTACTAGAGAAGAAGATTTTTAAAGATTTTCCCTATATAAGCCCATGTAAAACCAAGGGCCACAGAGCGGGGGCATTTCTGGCCCCAGCAATATAATTTGAACCATTTCGGTAGGGGTCCACTAGATGAAGCTTCATACCAAATATCAAAGACCTGGGCCGTACAGTTTCAGAGAAGAAGATTTTTAAAGATCTTCCCTATATAAGCCCATGTAAAACCAAAAGGCCCTATGGCAGGGGGGGGGGGGGACCTGGGCCCTGTAAGTGAAGCTTCATACCAAATATCAAAGACATGGGCCTTGTGGTTTCAGAGAAGAAAATTTTTCAAAGATTTTCCCTATATAAGCCCATGTAAAAACCAAAGGGCCCCCGAGCGGGGGCATTTTTGGCTCCAGCACTATAATTTGAACAATCTTGGTAGGGGTCCACTAGATGAAGCTTCATACCAAATATCAAAGACCTGGGCCTTGCAGTTTCAGAGAACAAGATTTTTAAAGATCTTCCCTATATAAGCCCATGATAAACCATAGGGTCCCAGAGCGGGGGCATTTTTGGCCCCAGCTCTATAATTTGAACAATCTTGGTAGTGGTCCACTAGATGAAGCTTCATACCCAATATCAAAGACCTGGGCTTTACGGTTTCAGAGAAGAAGATTTTTAAAGATTTTTCCTATATAAGCCCATGTAAAACCAAAGGGCCCCGGAGTGGGGGTATTTTTGGCCCCAGCACTATAATGAGAACAATCTTGGTAGGGGTCCACTAGATGAAGCTCAATACCAAATATCAAAGACCTGGGCCTTACGGTTTCAGAGAAGAAGATTTTTAAAGATCTTCCCTATATAAGCCCATGTAAAACCAAAGGGCCCTGGGGCGGGGGCATTTTTGGCCCTAGCACTATAATTTGGACAATCTTGGTAGGGGTCCACTAGATGAAGCTTCATACCAAATATCAAAGACCTGGGCCTTACGGTTTCAGAGAAGAAGATTTTTAAAGATTTTCCCTATATAAGCCCATGTAAAACCAAAGGGCCCCGGAGCGGGGGCATTTTTGGCCCGAGCACTATAATTTGAACAATCTTGGTAGGGGTCCACTAGATGAAGCTTCATACCAAATATCAAAGACCTGGGCCTTGCGGTTTCAGAGAAGAAGATTTTTGGTGAAAAAAAATCTATTTTTGGCTCCTATGACCTAGATGTGCAACGGACCGGAACCATTTGAACAACTTTGAAAGGGGACCACCTAAGGATCATTCCTGTGAAGTTTGGTCAAAATCCGATCAGTGGTTTCGGAGGAGATGTCGTTTGAAGAAATTGTTTACGCACGCACGCACGGACGCACGACGGACAAAAAGTGATCCCAAAAGCTCACCTCGTCACTACGTGACGGTGAGCTAATAAAAACGTGTTAGAAACACGTGACTCATATGAAAAGACGTGCATTGACTCAGTGACATTGTACGTGACCATGCCTATACACGCAGAACATATGAATTATGGGGCGCCGTTTTACTATTTAATCCGTATTTATAGATATCAATAATTATTTATGGATATCCATAATTCGAATTATGGATATCCATAATTCGAATTATGGATATCCATTATTATTTATGGATATCCATAATTATTTATGGATATCCATATTTCAAATTATGGGTATCCATAATTCGAATTATGGATATCCATAAATCGAACTGAATTAATGATATCCATAAATCGAATAATGCATATCCATTATTCGATTTATGGATATCCATAAATCGAATTATGTATATCCATTATTCGGCTGATTTATGGATATCCATTAATCAAATTATGGATATCCATAAATCGAATTATGGATATCATTAATTTAGATCGAAATATGGATATCCATAAATCGAATTATGGATACCCTTAATTCGAATTATGGATATCCATTATTCGGCTGATTTATGGATATCCATAAATCGAATTATGGATATCCATAATTCTCCTCTGCAAATAAACCGAATGAATAATGACTGCTCCCTTTGCAAAAAAACAAACAAAAAAACACGACTATTCGCGTCAGATTTCCGATTTAGGTGTGTTATAAAAGCCGGGACGGAGGTGGAGGTAATGTAGGGTAGGCTTAGTGGTGGCCGATGGTGTAGGAGTGAGATGTTTTGTTTGATTTTAGGTTTAACGTCCCCTTCAATACTATTTAGGTCATTTTGGAGACGTTGCTTCCAATTATGTTGGGCATTAAGCCTTCATTGAGATGAAATGACATCTCAATCCCGCCGGCCTCGGTAGCTCAGTCGGTTCCGCGTCTTATTGGTGATCAGTAGGACGCCGGTTCGATACCTGCCAGGGTCGGCAACATTCTTTCGTGGATATTGATCATGAAATCTTTTTCTATGGTCATCTCTCCCTTCCGCTGACTCAAGAAGGACAGTTGTCAGTTTCTGGCGAAAGAATGTGCACTTTACTGGTTAACTGCTTACGAATATGCCTGCCCAGGAAAAGTGTGGATAGGTAAACTGACCGGCTCAAAAATGACCTAAATTAGTGTTGACTGGGCCGTTAACTAAAATACAAACAAACATTTCAATCTCTGTCGCCCATTGACTCGCACGACTTTGTTAGGACAGGCTTAGACCTTTTAACGGTTTACCAGTACTCTCAGCTCATGCAGCCACATCTATTTCTCCAAGCCCCAATGGGCGGGGGCCAGGCGATATATCTGAATCTGCCTGGTACTCCATACACCTCAAGTAGAGTATTATATGGATATATGTTTGTTTGTTTGTTTGTTTGATTTGAGGTTTAACTTTCCCGTCAGCACTGTATATGTCATTTTGGAGACGTTGCTTCCAATTTTGTGGGACTTTTGCCAGACATTGAGATGAAATGTCATCTCAAGCCCTGTCGCCCAATGAAACCTTTGTTTGTTTGTTTGATTTGAAGTTTTACGTCCCCGTCAACACTGTAAAGGCCATTTTGGAGACGTTGCCTCCAATTTTGTGGTACTTTTACCCGACATTGAGATGAAATGACATCTCAAGCCCTGTCGCCCAATGAAACCAGTAGGATTTATAAGCATGGACAGACCGACTCGCACTGCATTGTCTGGACAGGCTTAGATCCTCTAAACGGTTTACCAGTACGCATGTGCGGTCGGTTTCAGCTCTGTGTAGAAGCATCATGCAGCTCATCTATTTCTCCAAGCCCCGATGGGCGGGGGCCGATGGATATATGTTAATACTATATATAACGATCATGTGCATTTTTTTTCTCCAGAAAACATGCACGGATTGCCTGTTTTGATCATTATAATCTGACGTCCGACTTTCAGTGTCCTTAGGTGCGCAGTCCTCATAGAGCCGATTCCAGAGGGCCTGAATTTCCAGATCTTACGGCTGGTTCCGATATTTAACTGCACACATGGCGGACGTTCTGCGTTTGGCGCCCGTTGCTTTGGAAGCCTTACGGGCTAACAAGGCTGCACGGCAGAGAGGTCCCTTTGACTGGCCATCATCTTCCAGCGATGATGAAGACCTTGAAGATTTTTAAACAATCACGTGTCTTAAGGAGAAATCATTTAGCCAAAAGCTTCGGTGGTGATTTATGGATATTCATAATTCGAATTATGGATATCCATTATTCGGCTGATTTATGGATATCCATAAATCGAATTATGGATATCCATAATTCGATTAATGGATATCTATAAATTATACGGATTAAATAGAAAAAGGGCGCCTCATAATGAATAGCATCACGATACCAGGAACGCCATAACTATATTTGAGCCGGCGCATAACAAAACCTACAATAAAACCGGTGTGACCAGCACAGACACAAATCAACCTGAGCACCCATCCACTATGACATGACCTTATACTTATGTCTCTTTACATAGATTTTATCCTATAAGTAGGTACATGCGATCAGCTGATCAGACTGCGCGAATGCGCAGGCTGATCTGAGTTTTCGCTGGTCGCTCAAGACGTCTTGTAGATTTTGTCATGCGTTGGCTCAATTATCAGAGTGGTTCGAGCCACGATCGGGTCACATGTGAGATGCCATGTTCTGCAACGGAAGGTCAGGTGTTTTTCTCCGGGTACTTCGGTTTTCGTCCACCTCTGATTAACGATAGGCTCGATATGAGTGAAATAATCTTGAAAGGGCCGATGAACCAAAACCAATAATAATAATAATAACAATAACTAGAATCGCGCAGTCGATGGCAAGCCATCGCATATCCCCACGCTTCCCCGCGGGCCCCATCCCCTGGGCCATCCCCTAGGGGTGTTTGACCCGAGGGGTAAAATTTTGATTGTGATGTATTCTACTCATCATGCCGTTCGATTTAATATGCTACACGACCATGTTCTGAAAACTTTGATTTTTTATCCCCAAGGTGCCCCATCCCTGGCCCCACTCCCAGGGGTAGGATCAAAATTCCGAAAGTGTTATCCACTCCCCAGACCAAAGTTTAATCAGTTCCCAAAGTTTCAAGTTTCTATCTATAACGGTCTAGGAGGAGTTATCCGGTTACAGTAATGTATGGGGGTAAAGGGGTCAAAATCAGTTTTTGACCTCTGGTGACCTCAAAATTGATCCCAGGGGTCAAATTTTGGTTGTAATGTTTTCTACTCATCATGCCGTTCGCTTTGATATATTACACGACCATGTTCTGGAAATTTTGATTTTTGACCCCCGCGGGCCCCACCCCCTGGGCCCACCTTTAGGGGTGTGATCAAAATTCCGAAAGTGTCATGCATTCCCCAGACCAAAGATCTATCAGATCCCAAAGTTTCAAGTTTCTATCTATAACCGTCTAGGAGGAGTTATCCAGTAAAGGGGTCAAAATCAGTTTTTGACCTCTGGGGACCTCAAAATTGAGCCCAGGGGTCAAATTTTGGTTGTAATGTTTTCTACTCATCATGCCTTTCGCTTTGATATATTACACGACCATGTTCGGGAAATTTTGATTTTTAACCCCCGCGGGCCCCACCCCCTGGGCCTACACGTAGGGGTGTGATCAAAATTCCGAAAGTGCCATGCACTCCCCAGACCAAAGATTTATCAGTTCCCAAAGTTTCAAGTTTCTATCTATAACCGTCTGGGAGGAGTTATCCGGTAAGACGGACGGACGGACGTACGGACGACGAAGACCATTACAATACCCCCACTTTTTCTTCGAAAAGCGTGGGGATAATAATAATCAGATTTAATGGATAACGTCATGTCCTAAAATTGATATTACCAAACGTGTAATAAAACGGTAAAGTTCCTATATTAAGACCACCTTTGGGACTGTTCAAAAGTGGTCTTTAAGACCACTTTTGAACAGTCCCAAAGGTGGTATTTGACCAGAGGACAGTGTATGCAGAAAAGACAAAGAACGAAAAACTGCAACCTACTAAATAAGCTTCTATATATTTAATATGTACATGGAATTTTATATGTACATGGTTATTAACATGTTACGTCATGACGACGTCCGTGACAACCCTACGTCATGACGACGTCGACGTGACAACCCTGTGTTGTCTTTGAATTTCTTCGGCAATAAAAGCCAATTTAAAGTCGTTGCATGATAAACAGAATCTTACACGAGTGGTCATTTCATAAGAAATATATGAAAACCTGCCAGAGGCTTGTTTGATAAATTACATATGAAATGACCACTTGTGTAAGATCCTCGATTACTCACATTATAGCTGTATGCCAGAACAAAATAGCACCAATGCGCGTAAATGCCGTCTTGTGTATCTCCAGAACTAGCATTTTTTAAAATGAAAACTTGAATACATTTTCTTATTTCTGGTTTCAAAATAGATTGTGCCGGGTGCTCTTCAGAGAATCGCCTCGTTGAGGCCAAAAAGAAAATGAATATTTTCAGATAAAACATGTATTTGTCATCTGCTTAAAAAAACATAAGACTCTGTGTACTTGTTGGAACCGCCTCATTGAGACAGTTCTATGTGGGTACTTGTTAGAACCGCTTCATTGAGGCGGTTCTAACGAGTACCCACATTCTATGTTTTAGTGGAAATAAGAAAAATAATATATACCCCTGTAAACTGTACTTTTCGCTATATGAAGTGGGGCTTAGGGTGGGTTGCATTATACGAACTTGTTTACATGATAACATGGTGATGCGAGGTTTGCCATGGTATATTTTTGTGCCTTATTACTATTCTCAGCATAACATTTTGGATATTATTTGACCCGCCTACTTCAGGCGGTTCTGCTGAGGCCACAGCATCTATGTTTGAAGCATTACCTAAAGCAAAAGTTCACTATGACGACCCATATGTCATGCTATGTTTTCAGCCTAAAAGTCTAAAGAATCTAGATCACGAATCACACAATCATTTTGGCTCTATTACCAAATCAGTGCCACTTTAGAAGCAATCTGATCTGGGTCTTCTAGGCCTGGTTTAGGCCCCCGCCCATTGGGCTTGAAGAAATAGATGGGCTGCATGATGCTTCCACGCAGAGCTGAAACCGACCGCACACGAGTACTGGTAAACCGCTTAGAGGATCTAAGCCGTCCCAGGCAAAGCGGTGCGAGTCGGACCGTCCATGCTTATAAACCCTATTGGTTTCATTGGGCGACAAGGCTTGAGATGTCATTTCATCTCAATGTCGGGTAAAAGTCCCGCAAAATTGGAAGCAACGTCTCCAAAATGGCATGTACAGTACTGACGGGAACGGAAAACCTCAAATCAAACACACACACAAAACCAGGCTTGGTGGGGTTTGGGATGTTCATTTCACGGACTTGTTCACGTGCTGTCAGCAATAAGGGTTAAAATGATATTCAGGTAAGTCGGGCCCCCGCACATCGGGGCTTGAATGAATAGATTAGGCTGTATGATGCTTCCACGCAAAGCTGAAACCGCCTATACACTTATACTGGTAAACCGCTTAGAGGATCTAACCCTGTCCAGGCAATAAGTGCAAGTCGGACCGTCCATGCTTTGTTAGTCAGGTGGGCTTTCTAGAACAAATTTTCAACAAAGTCTTGATTTGTCTGCTGTGTAAATATGTGTAGACGCACAATTATAATACGTATAGAATGGCGATAACTGAAAAATAGTCAAAAAGGAAATCAGAGCTTTTATTAAATACCTTCAAATAAAAGGACTAAACGCCTGACAATGTAAAGAAATGGATTGCTGATGTCAAGCGAAGCAATAAAAGCACCGAGGATGCTCCAAAGAAGTGGTTTGCTGTTTTCAAGCGAACCATAGCTCCAAGGCGGGTCGCCAAAAATCAGCAAACACAGACAACAAAATGAGGCAATTTATCGCATGGTGATGAATGATATAGCCATGTAACAGTCAAACATATTGCAGACGTGATCATGGGCATCAGTGTTGGTTCTAATGACCGACATTCTGGGGACTAGCAAACTGTCCGTACAATGGGTTCCCCTAATGTTGACATGGGCCAAAAGCTGAAAAGACTGAAAACACATCAAGAGCGTTTTCAGGTTGACAAACCAAATTCTTCCATTGGTGGCCTAGGATGAGACATGGTTTCTCCAATTTAATCCTGAATCAAAGTCTAAACGCAAACAATGGAATCTTTCTCGATTTGTCCTTCCTAAAACGTCCAAGAGAGATTCAGCTGTTGGCAAGATATTGGTCTTTGTTTTCTGGGCTGAAAGATGACCGACTTCTTATAAAAGAGCCAGCCTGCCTAGTGTGACAGCTTGCTTCAGATGATAGCTTGCGTATGGTGACAGTTTGCTTCAGACGACAAGGCATTAACCCATATATGACAATGGAATCTTCCAACCTGTAAGTTTGGAGCGGTCCATTTCCATTTATAGGGGCATCAGGTTTGTTTTTGTTTGTGACAAATTTTACAAAAATGAAAGTTCTTTTAGCAAACAGTGAAGACCCAGATCAGACGCCGCGTTCAGCGGCGTCTGATCTGGGTCTTTACTGTTTTCCAATGTCCCAGAAAATGGCCGCTAGGCATATATGGGTTAACTAAGGATGACGACAGCAGTTTGATTAAGATGACAACTTGCTTAGGATGACAGCTTACTTCAGTTTACAGTTTGCTAGATAAGGGTGACTGGTTTTGTTGTTGTTTTTCAGTTGATACTTTACATAGAATGACGATTTGCTTCAGCTTTCGTGGGGTGAGTTTGCTTCAGACATCTGCTTGCCTAGGGAGCTTTGGATTCAGCTTGCTTATGGGGATAGTTTGCTTCAGTCGACAGCTTGCTCACTGCGACAGTTTGTCTCACAAGATGACTGCTTGCTTAGGTTGGCAGCTTCTAATGATGACAGCTTGCTTCAGACGACAGCCCGCTTAGGTTGTTAGCTTCTTAGAATTAGGGGTTAACTGTATTGAAAATTGTCATTTGGGGAGGTTAATCGGCGTTTTAACGGTCGGAAATTTCGTTTTGCGACGCGTCAGTGGAGCCGTAAAACGGAATTTGAGACCGTAAAACCGACGATTCGCCTCCCCAAATGACAATTTTCAATACAGTTATCCCCATTTTAATGCATTTATTCGGTTGTTTTCTTAGAAAAGTTGCTATTTTGCTCAAAGCTTTGAGCTGCGTAAAACCAAATACATGTACCAGCCAATGGAAAGCGACGTTACATGATGACGTCGGGTTTCCGACAGTATATCGCAGAATATACTGTCGCAAATTTTTGACGTTATCCAATCAGACGTCGCGTTACATACGCAAGTGCATTAGAATGACAGTTTGCTTCAGATGATAGCTTGCTTCGGTTGACAGTATTTTAAGATGAAAATTTTCTTCAGACGATAGTTTTCTTAGGATGACAGCTTGCTTAGGTGAACAAATTCTTAGGATGACAGTTTGCTTAGGTGATCAAATTCTTAGGATGACAGTTTACTTAGGTGAACAAATTCTAAGGACGACAGCTTGCTTAGGTGAACAAATTCTTAGGATGACAGCTTGCTTAGGTGAACAACTTCTTAGGACAGTTTGCTCCAGGTGCCAACTTGCTTAGATTGACAGCCTCTTACGATGATAGCTTACTTCAAAAGTAAACTTGTTTAGAGTGTCAGCGTGTTAGACTGACAGCTTCGTAGAATGACAATTTGCTTCTTACAACAACTTGGTCTGGGTACAAGTTCACTTCAGATAACAGTTTGCTAAGGATGCCAGTTTGCTGCTTCTGACGACAGCTTGCTAAGGATGACACTTGCATGAAGTGATAATATGTTTCATGACAACTTGCTTTGGATGAAAGTTTGCTTCATACGACAGCTTGCTTAGAATGACACCTTCTTGAATTGACAGTTTGCTTGAGATGACAGATGGGATGGCAACTTGCGTAAGGCGTATTTGTTTTAGGTGATAGCTACCTTAGGTTGACAGCTTGCTTGATGTTACTACTTGCTTGGTATTGCATCTGGGATAGGACGAGTGACAACTGGCTAAGGAGGATAATTTCTATGCTTTCGACTATAGTTATCAGCTTGTTCGGGGTGACAACTTGCTTGGAATGGCAACGTCCTTAAATTGACAACTTCTTTAAAATGACAGCTTGCTTAAGATGGGTGACAACTAATTACTTATGGTAACAGTTTGCTCACGATGACAACTTGCTTTGGATATCAGCTTGCTTACGATGGCAATTTGCTTCTTAAGATCTGAACATCTATCTATCTATCTATATATCCTGCAACAGCCTCTCGCGAGGATTATGTGCAGCTGCGCGCGCCAGAAAAAGAAAAGTGTGATAGAAGAAAAAGTATTAGATTTTAGGAGAATTGAAAGTAAAAACATGCTTATGGAAACACTTTCGTTTTGATAATAACTTGCTTAGGATGTCAGCATACTCAGGATGACAGCTTGCTTACGATGGCAATTTGTTTAGAATGACAGTTTGCAGGTAACAGTTTCGTTTTAATGACGTGTCATTACGATAACACATCCCAAAAATGGCTACTTTTCTGATGAAAACCCGTGATCTTTTTCTTATTTATATTGCAAACATAGGTTGTGGGTGCTCGTTAGAACCGCCTCATTGAGGCGGCTCTAACGAGTACCAACAACCTATGTCTTGGAGCAGAAATAAGAAAAATAGTGTATACCCCCGTAAACCCCAGTTTTAGTTTATACTAATTTATTTTTAGTTCGATTAAGATGAAAGCTGCAAGCTTATTGAATCGCTCTCTCGAACACTCATTCCGGGTGTTTTCACGCGCGCGAGAGAGGCAGTGGCTTCTACACCACTGCTACCCATTTACACCTGGGTGGAGTGGAGCATAGCAGTGCCATTACGTGTCTTGCCCAAGGACCCACCTCGATACCGGTGGCCGGTTCGAACGCACAACCTCTCGATCATAAGTCGATTGCGTTAACCACTGCGCTATCGAGGCTGACATAAAAAAAGAAAATAAATTAGTATAAACTAACCCCAGTTTTCTCTATATATGGTGGGGTTTATGGGGGTGTTCATTTCACGGACTTGTTCACGTGCTGTTTAGAATGTCAGCTTGCTTAGGATGATAACTTGCTTAAGATGACAACTTGCTTAGGGTAAAAGTTTGCTTACGATGTTTAGGTTGACGGTTTATCCAAGATAACAACTTGCCTATTATTACGATAACACACCCGTGCAACATGGTGCATTCTTTCTCATCTCCAAAATGGCTACCTTTCTGATGAAAATCCGTGATATTTTCATATTTATACTGCAAACATAGGTTGTTTGTTTGTTTGTTTGATTTGAGGTTTAACGTCCCCGTCAACACTGTTAAGGTCATTTTGGAGACGTTGCTTCCAATTTTGTGGGACTTTTACCCGACATTGAGATGAAATGACATCTCAAGCCCTGCCGCCCAATGAAACCAATAGGGTTTATAAGCATGGACGGGCCGACTCGCTACGCTTTGCCTGGGCAGGCTTAGATCCTCTAAGCGGTTTACCAGTACTCGTGTGCGGCTCGGTTTCAGCTCTGCCTGGAAGCATCATGCAGCCCATATATTTCTTCAAGCCCCTATGGGCGGGGCCATAGGTTGTGGGTGCTCTTATTGAGGTGGTTCTAACGAGTACTCACAATCTATGTGTTTGAGCAGAAATAAGAAAAATAATGTATACCCTCGTAAACTCCAGTTTTCTCTATATAAAGTGAGGTTTATGGTGCTTTTACACCAAGGCGAATACGCTAATGAATGTGAAAGAATATGAAAAAAAATGAAAAATTTGAAATTCGCGGCAAAACTGACGAATTTGATACGATTGGTCAGAAGAAAATCTAAGAAAAAGTAAAACCTTGTGAATGTTTGCGAAAATGTTAAGAATCGTTACCAATCCATAAGAATTTCTTATGAATTATATGAATAAGTAGTGACAATTTTTCTGAATTCTTATGAATCCTTTCCGAATGTTACAAATACTTACAAACGCTGTTGCAAATATTGCCAATGCTTACGAAAACGATTACACTGCGTGTGCTTGCAAATATTGTCCTTTCGGCAGTTATTCGTCGGCATCCGTAGAGTAAAGACCTTCGATTTAATTAGTCAAAGAAAACTTACTTTCATTATGACCCGAGTCGCGAAGAAAAGGGGTGCCAGCAGAGGCAGGGGCAAAGCAAAGCCCAGTCAGACCCTTGCTGACCACAAGGACCCTGCGTCCGATGATAGTGATGACCAGACTAACACGCCCGCGGATTCAAACATGAAGGGAGTGAAAGTAAGGGCAAGTCTGCCAAGGCTACCAAGAAGTCAAGGCCCGAAAACACAGAGCCCCAGCGGGATGAGGCGTCTGATGGTCATTCAGATGCCTCCCAGTCCCCCATTCCTCCCCCTCGTTAACATTTTGCAAAGTATTCGTCGGGAAAACCTCCACGAATTCTTGCAAATGTCTTACAATCAATGCAAATGCCTTGCCATCAATAAGAATGGCTTCTGATTGTTAATGATTTTTTTGGCGAAAACAAGAAGAATACACTTTTCTTGCGAATATTAGGAGCATGTTTCTATTTATCCACAGATAACACAACACTGTACATTCTTTAACTTTTCCCGATGATTATATTTGATATTGTGGGTGCTCGTTAAAACTGCCTCAGCACTGCCTTGGTGAGGCAGTTCTGATGAGTACACACAAACTGTGGTTTGGGGATTGGAAAATAAAATATGTCCCATTGAACCCCACTTTTTTCCTAAATGTGGGGCCTACAGTGATGTTTATCACAAGGACTTGTTAATTTGGTGATACTTAAAATGACAAAGCAATGCTAAACGTTATTCAAATAAATCTATTTAAAAAAAATATATCATAAAAGATCAGGCGTTGATCCCCCTAAGTACACTCTGAGATCTGCAACATTTGATCTGACCAGTTTACATGGAATAGTGTCCATTTTCAGTCTTTTGTATGCTTCATATCTATGACAACCGCCGAATGAATAGAAATAGTTTCCACCAGTACGGCCTGTAATCCATAGCACATCTATAGGTGGTACATTGTCCCGTGTATCTGAGTTCTGAAATAAATAAATAAATAAATAAATAAATAAATAAATAAATAAATAAATAAATAAATGTGGGGAATACAAGGGCATACGCTATTTCCGTTATTCTTGTTAAAATAGATTGTTGGAACTTACTATAACCGCCTCATTGTGGCGGCTCTAAAGAATGCCACAATGATCTTTTTGCAACAGAATTTATTTTGTTTTTACAAATTTGAATCAATAAAATATGTTCTAAAAGGGTTATACTTTGGAAGCATGGAATACATCACAGAGGTGAAACGTATGGTGTACAAGTTTTTCTGGGTCAGACTAGCTAGTTTCGGCCAACTATGCCTCATCAGTGACCCTCAAATATTTTCAAAATTCCACAATGGAATCAATGATCCCAAAGGACAAGAAAATATAAACTACACCATGATTGCATATGAAAGAAGTACTATAGATGAAACAATAGTCCTAATATGAAAGCAATCGACTGAAGAATAAAGGTAATATATTACTTTGAAAAAAAAAAAGGTTAACCAAAAGGTCCGCCCGCCCGGACATCGCTATCAAAGGACGGATTTAAAGAAGAAAAAAAAAACGTCCAAAATACGACCACACTATACGAGGGGCATTTGGAAAGTATTAGTAGTGGATGCAACTTGTAAATATCAGCCTTACCTGGGCAAAACTAACTAGTCGAGTCCCTCAAAGTATTCTCCCTTGACATGTAGGCTAGGCACTTTTCCAGTCTTTTTATCACTCAGAAAATGCAGTTTTGAAGTCCTTTTTTTCGGGTAAACTGTTTATACACTGGAACAACACACTACCCCAGGCATGCTGTCAAAACAACGTCCTCGCAGACAGGTTTTAATATATGGGTTGAGCCAGAAGGTCAGGGGCCAGTTGTTCAAAACTAACGACATCGTTAGTTAACGTATCGTTAAAACTTTGATCATTAAATATGGCAAATATGCTAATATTTTTGCTGAAAAAATGTGAGCAGCTTTTGCATCCGCAAAAGCTGCTCACATTTTTTCAGCAAAAATACCAAAATTTTCGATATTGTACTTGCTAGAAGAGTTAACGATATGACCACTAACGAGCTCGTTAAGCTAACGATGCTTTGAACAACTGGGCCCTGGACTTTATGGAGGATGTAGTAAAGATTTAACTCCTAAAATTATTCGATTCTCATGGCTGATCTGTGTGCAGGGAAGTTATCGTGAAAAGTGGTTGTGTTCGGGTTTTACGTCCCACCAACAGCTAAGGTCATACGGAGACGGGACCTCGGTTTAAAGACTCATCCGAAAGTCGGGAGAAACTCTAGATCGAACCCACGACCCCTGGTTTATAAGGCGAGTAGCATAACCACTACACCACGGGGATTCTAATTCTTATGAGTACACACAACATATCTTTATTTTATAGAAGATCAATACGATATCCCTAAGTCATCCCCATTATGTCACCTGACCTTGTGCTATGATTCAAGGTTCCATTTTTTTTTTTTTTTGGTTTTACGGCCCTTTCAAGATTATTTCACTCATATCGAGCCGATCGTTAATCAGAGGTGGGCGAAAACCGGAGTACCCGGAGAAAAACCACCTGACCTTCCGTTGCAGAACTTGGCGTCTCACATGTGACCCGAGCGAGGCTCGAACCACAGCGGTGAGAGACCTAATGATCAAGAGTCAGCGCTCTTAACCACTAGACCACGGAGGCCCGTTATTAAAGGTTCCATAGGTGGTCGAGCCATAGACATTGGATTGTATATGAAGTGATTTTCTTCTGAATCACAAATACTTATGCCAGAAAGACTACACGTGGTGCAAACAAATGCAAGTCAGGATTACTAAACAACCAAAAAAATGTTTTATTTGTGGACCTGTGTCTGCAAACATGTATGGTTATTTTGGCTAATAAATAGAAGTGAAGGCAATGCTCAGGAATCGATGCAATTAACCCATCTCTCCCATCAGAGACACCAAAGGGAAAGAAACACAAACAGGAAACAACAGACGCTAATGAAAACATCAACAGTGGAAAGCCAAAAGGACAGTTACTTTCTAACAAAATGCCCAAGTGCCAATTTGGCTAATAAGTTCCAAAACAGAATTTCAGTTTGGCATACAACGACAGAGCTTTTACAGGGCGGATCAACCCTAAAAGTGTACCTTCTGGATTTAGACAGCCCAAACTTCCCAGTATCTGGCTCAATATGTCAGTGGTAGAGTGCCCACCTTTGGGTCGGGCAGTCGCAGGTTTGATGCCCTGCTGTGCCATATCAAAGACGTTAAAAATGGTACCAGGAGAGTCTTAGCTGGGGCTCACATAATCAAGGGCAGTCCTAGGAAAATAAATGGAGATGGTAAGTTTCTGCAAGGAATACTTTGTTTGTCGCTGTATATACATATGTCAGTCTGACATGCACAGGTAAGCTCTGTAGTTGATCAGAGCACAAGTGCAATGGCTGATATTAGTAGTTTTTGAGTATATGTGCAAAGAGGCACTGTCTTTTATCGTGCCATATGTATTCATGTCTTTCAGTTAGTGTGTTAGACACAGACATCAAAAGTTCATCATAAAGCAAAAAATCACCTTTATAGTTTCCATAAGAGACTGGACTTTAGATTCATCAAGAACAGATGGAAACGGTCGAATCAAAACATCAACGGGCACATTGTGAACTTCGTGAATCTGATCAGAATGAACACTAGTAATGGTGTTTCTATCACAGACGTTCTCTTTTCTCCCTTCGTTTTCCATATCTTTCGTCACCTCTTCAACCCTACACGTTGTAACAGGAGTGTCTAACCCTTTAGTACATGACCCAGTAGTTGTCAATGAAACTATTACAGTAATTATAAGAAAACTTCTGATTTTACTATCGTTTTCACAGTTTGACATTTGTCACAACCCGGATATGCGGACTTAGTAAACAATGCTATTGGGATAATCACCGTTTGCCATTCCGTGGAGAAGAGTAGGGCTTCAGGAGTGAACATCATCTGGAGCCGCCCTGCAATTGTCGGCCACCTAATTAAATTTGTGGCTTTGATTTACTATATAATTGTGATGTCGAAATCCATCAAAATATTTAATTATCCTCTAGACATCAGCTGTGTCATTTGTCAGAAATAAAAACAAAATGGTACATTAAAAATACTCTTTCATACAAATTGCGCTTTCATTCGAACCAGCAAAACTACAGACTACTTAAGTTATGTTTCCGAATGAAAATACAATTTTATACATAAGGCTTTAAGGCGGAATAATAAGTGTAGGGTAAAAGTCCCACAAAATTGAAAACAACGTCTCCAAAATAACCTGGGAATGCTAAGTCTCAAATCAAACGTGGGTAAGAGTGACCTACATCACGAAAACACGCCTATATAATTTTGACCCCCCTTGAACCCCACTTTTATATAGTAAAACTGGGGTTTCCGGGGGTATACCTTATTTTTCTTATTTCTGCTCTAAAATATAGATTGTGGGTACTCGTTAGAACCGCCTCGATGAGGCGGTTCTAACGAGTTCCCACAATCTATATTTGCAGCAGAAATAAGAAAAATTACCGAAATTTTTCATTTTTTTTCGGCGATAAAGGTGGCAATATGTTTGTATAGGCGTGTTTGCGTAATGGGTGCTATGCTGTTTGTGGTTCCTTTATTTCCTGTTTTGTTTTCCTCATTGTTAGTTACTCTTCCTCTTGATACCATTGGTTGGCTGTAATTTTTTATTGTGGCATTTCCCGGGCATCTATGTCTATAGTTTTTTAAATGAATACATTGGTAATACAAATATGATTGATTTATCCAGCAGGACAAGGGTTAAAGAATGCACTACGCCATTAGGGTGTCTTATCCTAATGACCCTTTAGAAAGCCATCCTACTACCCAATCACTTCCATACTCAAGTGCTGAGTGCCCAGGATCCTTTGTAAAGACAGACCGCCAGATAAAAAAGAACAGTCCAAGCTGTGGTTTGGAGCATTAGCAAATAGTAAAAATGCTGCAAAGTTTCGTCTGTAAAAGTCGCTGTTATGATAGATATTCCAGTATGAACTCAACGTTGATTCAGCGCTGAAACAACCTTGATTAACAGAAGTGAAGGCAATCATCAGGAATCGATACAATTAACCCACAGCTCCCATCAGAGACACCAAAGGGAAAGAACCACAAACATGGAATAACTAGACCCTAATGGAGACATCAATATAGAAAAGCTTAACCCCACAAAATGGCCAATTGGCTATCCAAAACAAAAAATATAAGCGATACACACACTCAAAGACAAACCATAACAAAAATAAACCGCGACAGAAGAACCGCCTTGGAACGGTCAGTGAAACGAATTCCCCTTTGTGTGGGTGAGGGAGAGGGGTGCTTAAATCGATTTTACGCGACCGCAATCCTCGCACTTACTGCCATCGCGATTTTAACAAATAATTTGTTCAGTCCGCATGAAGGCCTTCTAACTCATCAGTGCAACATCTCCGTGAACACAAAAATCAAACAACCACAGAGATAAACCTTGAGTCAGTTATTCTATATTGACAGATTTCCCTGTCTTGCGAATGAGCAGTTTGATAAAGACACACTGCAAAGTAAAAGTATTTACTAAGAGGCAATCCAGGCCACAAAAACCATACTAAAACATAGCTCCAGATAAGGAGTACTGAGGAAGCTCATTAAAAGCGTATGCTGTATCCCAGCAGGCACATGACGTAATTGTGACGTCACATCGACGTCGATACAACGAAATGATGTTTATGCAACGTCACATCAACGTCGGTGCAACGTCGTGACGTTGCACCGACGTTGATTTGACGTTGCCATAGCGACGTGTGCCTGCTGGGGTATGTTTCTAACAAAAATGAGGAAAGCTATCTCTTAATTGAGTTCTTTTTACTATTATTATTATTATTATTATTATTATTATTATCTTTGTTGTTATTATTTTCTTTCTGTCCAAATTTTGTCGGTACGAGATCTAAGTAATCGCTGAACAAATTGTTGTGAAATTTTAGATATGATAGATATTGATTTGAAGTTTTGCAATGGTGTTTCCAAATTCAAAACCACAGACCCAAAACGTCCGCTGAGGGAAGCCAAAAAAAAAAAAACGCCAAAATATTGTCCGGGCGATTTCTTCTCAGTAACCGATCGATGGATTTTTTTTTTTGTTCTGAAATTTGGGGGATATAATAGATATCAATATGAAGTTTTACAAGAGGGTTTCATAGGGTCCCTGGGGTGCGCTTGGGCCGTGCCCCTACCCCTTCACTTTCTTAAAGACATTATATCATTATATATCAGAAACCTTTCAGATCCCCACCCCTAAACTATATATATTCTTGTTCCTTATGATAAGACGCATTCAGAGACGACAACCTGCACCCCCCCCCCCCCCCGGATGCGCCGGGACCATGCCCCACCCCGCCACTTCATAAAACACCCAACATCATTCAGAAACCATTCAGATCTCCACCCCTAGACCACAAATGCATGTTCCTTGTGATAAGACGCATTCAGTGACATCAACCTGGGGGGTCCGGGATGGACCGGGGCTATGCCCCATCCCCGCCAGTAAATAAAAGACCTTATTTCTCAGGAACCTTTCAGATCCCAACACCTAAACCATATACATATTGGTTCCTTACGAGAAGACACATTCAGCGACACAAACCTTGGTGTCCCCTAGGTATATTATTCTTGTTCCTTATGATAAGACGCATTCAGAGATGCTAACTTGGGTGCCCCCCCCCCCCCCCCCTCATTAAAGACCATCAGTTACAAGAACTACCGGGATGGAAGAAGGAGTACTTGTTATTTTTATTCTTATTTTGTTGTACGGCCCTTTCAAGATATTTTCATTGGTATCGAGCCGGTCGTTCATCAGTGGTGGTCGAAACCCGGAATTTTGGATAACTTGTGACCTGGTCGACTGAGCATTGAACCCACAGCAATGATATTCCTAATGTTTAAGGGGAATTGATACACCTTCAGAGGAGGCAACTCCCATGTCAACAGGGGTCAACTCTTAAAGGAAATAATTTCCTCCTGAGGAGCAAATTCTTTCCTTTAAGAGTAGACCCCTTTTTCCCTCCTGGGCCAGAGTTGATAGAAAAGTGAACAGAAAGTTCCAAAAGTTGTCTCCCTTTGAAAATTGGCAGAAAAAAATCTGCTGGGTGTTCCCATTCCCCTTAACCTGTTTTCGAGGTTTGTGACCAGGTAAGACATAAACCGGCCTACTCAGTTACATAGACTAGCAACTTGAGTGTTGAAATCACAGTTATAGAAAATAGAGGTATTTTACTACCTCAGCAGCGAATAATATGGTGCTAATAAGAGGCAAATGCGCTAGGGGCCGTATACAGCCTTGCAAACTACATTGCTTTGTAAGAAGCTCAGTAAAACCGAATCTCCGATTTTCGTTCTTTACTGTGTTCTTTGTTTCCAAAGGCAACATTTTAGCTTTTTATTTCATGGCACGGTTCATATAATAAAGCTATAAAATTACTTTTGAAAACAAGGAAGGCAATACAGATATCAAATAAGGTCATGGGAGCCCTCATCTAGCCATCTGCACAAAAGTGATTAAGCTATGCTAACAATCGATTCACAGTCCCAAATGAACACACCCCGACTGCATGCATTATTCCAAAGAGGCAGAATAAGTCCGAACGCTGAAAACAGACATCTCGAGCTCATAATGATAACAAGCCAGTGTAATGACTAATTAACTCCCCTTTAAACCCGACATCATAGAGAGAAAACTGGTATAATTGCACGCCGGTGGGTTGGGCCTCAGACTTTGACGGCTCGGGTCTAAAGACTTACTTAAATTTTTAAAGTAATGTATGTTGATAGCTAATGCTCTGTCTGTGGTCGGGCCCACCGGAGTCTAACTGTTGGTTTTCTTTTGCTCCAGCATTTGGTTATTTCATGCTGTCTAGTCCCCATTGTTGTTTCATTTCTGTATTCGTTTGATGTTTATGTTTTCGTAAATTTTGCACTGATGAAGAGAAATCCGTCCCCAAATTATGTGTCTGAAACGACAGAACCAAGGGCGAAGATTGTGGCCGAGTAAAATCGATTAAAGCTCCACGCCCCGCCCCACCCCCCCCCCCCAACACACACACTCACACACAGAGTAAAAATACTTTAATGGCCTTTCCAAGGCAGTTCTTCTGTTGTGGTTTATTATTGTTATAGTTTATCCTTGCAAGAATGTACTGCTGATGCATTTTATTGTGGATAGCAATTTGGCCATTTTGTTAGAAAGTAATTGACAATTTGGCGTTCCGCTTGTGACGTTTTAATTATGGTGAATTTCTTTAATGTTTGTATTTCTTTCCCTTTGGTGTCTTTAATGTTGGGTGGAGGTATGAGGTAACTGAATCGATTTCTGATCATTGCATTTACTCTTAATTTACAAAGGTGCACATTATTTTTCTTTCTCACTTCTGTTCCAATACATAGATTATGGGTACTCGTTTCTATCGAGCACCTACATCCTATGTTTGGAGTGTAAATAAAGAAAACATAAGATTTTTGTCCAGAAAAGTGACCGTTTCGGAGACACAAAGGAATGTTCTATGTAGCATGGATGTGTTATCGTAATGTACCGAAAGATGAGAACATTACGATAACACATCCGTGTATCATAGTGCGTTCTTCCATGTATCCAAAATGGTTACTTTTCTGATATAAGTCTTATTTATGCTTAAAAAACCTAGGTTGTGGTGGGCGAAGCTTGCTTATCAAGTAATGCTTACCATCCGAGGACGCCTGATTACACTCTTCTGGAGTCCATGTCTGTTGAGCTGTACAATGATATTTGCCATGTGCTTATGGATTAATGATTTTGGATTAACGCTTTGGTACTACGACCTAAACTACTTGTAGGTAATCGTAGTCAAAGTGACGGTGAGGGTTTGCATCCCGTAAAGTATACTTAAACCCACCAGTATTTTACTGACAGTTCGAAGTCAGTGCTTTTGCTGTGGTTTCTTCCTGTTTAATGTTTGTTGTGTTAGTGATTCTGATTCTTTCCCCCACCCCATCCCCAAATTTGTATGTTGTTACTTTTAAGTTACGTTTGTGTCATAGGGTATAGGTATCTAGCACACTTGTACTGCCTTGCGGTATAAACTGGCTTTTATAGCGACGCGGTAGAGTGTTGGCCTGTCACTCCGGCGGCCCGGGTTCGATCGGCCAGGCCAAAGGTGTGTAGCATTTTTTTCACCTGTTACATTTGGCGCCCACCGTAGATAACCAAAATGTGCATTAAAACTCCTTGAGTATCATTTCACGTGATTCTCGGACTCCCAGAAATTCGAAGACGAATTTCAATGTGGAGGGGGAGAATGTACATTGATATTTGTCATGTGTACATCTGTTCATGTTCTAGGTGACCTCAACTTCAGAGACATTGCTTGGCCCGACAGGCTCAGCAAACAAGGCACAATGCTGAGTCAGTCGGAAGGACAAATATTAATTGACATTATGAACGATCATGGCCTTGAACAAATTGTTAACTTCCCAACTCGTGATAAGAACACATTGGATCTGATCCTTACGACTTTGCAAGGACAATTCGAAGACATTCATTCCCCAGATAAACTAAGTGACCACGATGTTGTCTCCGGATATTTAAAAATTCACATCCCACCAATAAAGAAACCTCGGAGGAAGGTGTACTCATATCAGAAAGGTGACTATGAAACTATGAGGAAGGATGCACTCAGATTTGCAAAGGAGAATTACTTTAATGGTCATTCAGATGGTCGGTCTGTACAGGAGAATTTTGATTTGATAACTTCTTTCATTCATACTTCGGCCGAAAATCATATCCCCTCAGAAACTAGTAGGGCTGTATCTTCTATTCCCTGGATCACTCCAAAAATAAGAAGGAAAATTTGCAGAAGGAATAAGATTCATGCAAAGGCAAAAAAGACGGGAAGTGGTAAACTCCGGACAAAATTTGAAAACTTGAGACGTGAAATCAAGACTGATATAAAAAAAAAAATCAGCATGATTTGTATGTGAATAACTTGGTAGGTGATGTAAAGGCAAATCCCAGAGACTTCTACAGATATATTAATAGCCAGAAGAAAGACCGGCAAGGTATCCCGCCCCTTAATAAAAGAGGAGGGGATGGGGTTGCTGAATCAGACTCTGAAAGGGCAGAGGAACTAGTTGGTCAATTCAATGATGCATTTAATAAAACTGAGTTCACGGAGGTTCCATTGACTGGAAGATCGGCCCCATTCATGAATAATATTGTTGTGACAGCTGCAGGAGTGATCAAATTACTTCAAGGCTTAAACCCCAGTAAGGCCTTAGGACCTGATGAGCTTCATCCCAGAATCCTGAAGGAACTAGCAAATGAGTTAGGTCCAGTTTTCGCACACTTGCTTCAACAGTCTCTTGATACGGGTGAAATCCCCAAAGAATGGCTCTTAGCAAACATTTGTCCACTCTTCAAAAAAGGAGATAGGGCTCTTGCTCGTAATTATCGTCCTGTGTCTCTAACTTGTGTTCTGTGTAAATTGCTGGAACATATAATCTGCTCAAACATCATGGCCCACTTGGACGAACATAAACTTTTTTGTCAGACAGACAACATGCATTTAGGAAAAGGCACAGTTGTGAAACTCAGCTAAGCACAGTTATTAATGACTGGGCAAAAATCTTGGACAAAGGGGGACAGGTGGACACATTTATTCTGGACTTCGAGAAAGCTTTTGACACCCCTCCTCATGAACTACTTAAATCTAAGTTATTTGGTTATGGAATTGGGGGAAAGACCCTCAAATGGATAGATTCCTTTCTTTGCTACAGAAAACAGCGGGTTCTTGTTAATGGTGAATCTTCGGAGTGGGCTCCAGTTTTGTCTTGAGTCCCGCAAGGGACCGTTCTTGGTCCACTTATGTTCTCCCTGTACATCAATGATATTTCCACTGACATTGACTCAGAAATTAGACTGTTCGCAGATGACTGTGTTTGTAACCGGGAAATTAGAGATACAGATGACTCATTGATAGACATAGATAGATTAGGATTTTGGGCACGTAAATGGGGCATGCGACTTCAGCCAGTTAAATGCAATATTATGCAGATAACTAGGAAGAGATCTAATAAAGTTGAGGCTTCTTACACCTAAGAGGGAACATACCTCGAGAATGTGGACTCCATTAAATACCTTGGAGTGACAATCTCACACAACTTGAGATGGAATACTCATATTAGCAACATGTGTACTAAGGCAAATAGAACGCTTGGTTTCCTGATGCGAAATCTTCATCAGTGCCCTCAGGATGTAAAAGAGGCAGCATATAAAGGTCTTGTTCGCCCAATCTTGGAATATGGTAGTTGTATCTGGGACCCCAGTGGAGTGGTCCTTAACGATGAAATTGAGAAAGTTCAGAATAGAGCTGCTAGATTTGTAACAGGCAATTACTGCTTTGAAACTGGGAGCATGACTGGAATACTTGGAAAATTAAAATGGGAGTCTCTCAAGAAAAGGAGAAAAAAGAAGTAGGCTAATTCTTTTATACAAAGGTCTAAAGGTTGCTGCCAACATTCCAACAGATGACCTTGTTCCCCCAGCTAGACACTGTAGAAATCACCATTCGTTGGCGTTTCAGACCCTTAGCGCAAGAACTGACATTTATAAAGAGTCGTTCTTCCCCAGAACCATTAGAGATTGGAATGCCCTTCCCGATTCGATTATTTCGACAGCTGAAGGTGCTGATGATTGTGTAGCTAAATTTACCTCTTTGGTTAGAGCTAGGGACTAACTTCCCACATCACAGGTCCTGGTGTATGAATGTCATTTGACGTGTCACCAGTAACAATTCTGAATGTCATAGGGTATAGGTATCTAGCACACTTGTACTGCCTTGCGGTACAAGCTGGCTTTTATAGCGACGCGGGAGAATGTTGGCCTGTCACTCCGGCGGCCCGGGTTCGATCCCCGGCGGTCCAAAGGTATGTAGCATTTTTTCACATTTTACATTTGGATTATCAGTAATGTTTGAACCACAGTCAAATTGAGGGTGAGGGTTGGGATCCTGTAACGTATACTTAAACCCACCAATGACTTTACTGACCGTTCCAAGTCGGTGCTTTTGCTGCGGTTCCTTCCTGTTTAATTTTGTTAGGCCTAAAAAAATAGCCGGGTTTCCGCTAACCCGACCGACCCAGCTTCAGACCCCTCGACTCTACTAGTTTTATCAATAAAAGAACAAAATAAAAATTAAAACACCGATCCTACCATTTACAGTCACCGGCCCTACCCAGTGTCGTCTTTGCATTTTCCCATTGTAATTTTGCGTTTAAAGTACATTTTTTTTTTTTTTTTTTTTGGCATTTAGTACTTTCCAAAAAACAGAGCTGACATTTTTGAGCATCTAAAATGAATTATGATATATAGTGCAAGTCTCAGCATGACAATTTTATTTAAAGAAAAAACATGTACAAAAACAAAAACTCATAAAAAATATAGGCCCGACCCTGTTTTTTTTTTGTTTTTGTTTTTTCGGGAGAAAAAATAAAATAATAAATAAAAGTTTCTCCTACCTACCGACCAAAATAATTTTCAGCATATAAGCGGAAACACAGCTATATTTTTATGCCTCATTACGAAAACACGACTATACAAATACATTGCCACCTTTATCGCCGAAAAAAATGAAAATTTTATGAAGAAAAATTGTAATAGTTTTCTTATTTCTGCTCAAAAAATAGATTTTGGGCACTCGTTAGAACCGCCTCATCGAGGCGGTTCTAACGAGTACCCATAATCTATATTTTAGACCAGAAATAAGAAAAATAAGGTATACCCCCGGAAACCGCATTTTTACTATATAAAAGTGGGGTTCAAGGGGGTCAAAATTATATAGGTCTGTTTTCGTGATGTTATGTTGGTGATTCTGATTCTTTCTCCTATTATGTATGGTGTTCCTTTATAGTTACGTGTGGATAAATCTGAGTCACTGCCTTCTACTGACTCCGTTTACCAGCTGTCTATTCTGTTTACTGTCGTGTCTCCATATTACGACTTCTTTCCCTTGTGATATTGTGGGAAGGGGTGAATCTGATTGCATCAGTTCCTGGTCGTTTCCCTTTTCAATTTACGGGTATTCATTTGTTCAAAAACATAGATTGTGGTTCCTGGTTAGAACCGTCTCAATAAGGCGGTTCTAACGAGCACCTACATATATATGTTTTCATCTGAAAATCGATTGTTTTAGAAACAGAAGAGACACGACTGTGCTGTCGAGATAGAAGGATTTGATGACCAAGCAAGCTGTCAAGTAAGTAGTAAGTAAGCAGCAAGTAAGCTGAGGGCTTAAATCGATTTTACGTGGCCACAACCCTCGCCCTTACTTCTGTCGCGATCCAGACAAACAACCTGCCCCCCCCCCCCCCTCGCACGAATGCCCCCCAACCCATCAGCGCAACATCCCCGCGAACACAAACAATCAAAGAACCACAGAGGCGAGACAACGGCGAGGACCCGACAGCAAGAAACCACCGAAACGCCGGAGCAAAAGAAAACCAACAGCCAGACCCCGATGGGCCCGACCAGAGAGAGAGAGCACCAGGCACCAACCAACCTCACCTTGAATTAGATCTCTCCAATTCTCAACAAGCCCGTACGTCGGAACCGTCATAGAATCTGAGGTCTGACCCACCGGCGTGCAACCAAAGAGGGAAGCAAAGTTGCCAACCGTGATTGGGCCAACTACCATGCGGTTCTTGTGTCGCGGTTTATTTTTGTTATTGTTTGTCTTTGGGTGTTTGTGTCGCTTATACTATTTTATTTTGGATAGCCTATTGACCATTTTGTGGAAAAGTAACTGTCCTTTCCGCTGTTGGTGTTTCCGTTGGGTTCTGTTGCTTCATGTTTGTGTTTCTGTCCCTTTGGTGTCTCTGATGGGAAATTTGCAAAAGAAAAATACTTTAATGGTCATTCAGACGCTCTGTCTGACCAGGAAAACTTTGATTTGATAAAGTCTTACATTCAAGCTTCATATTCCCTCTCCAAAACTAGCAGGTCTGTATATTCAATTCCTTGGATCACACCAGAAATAAGAAGAAAAATTTGGAGGAGAAATAAGATTCATGCTGTGGCAAAAAAGTTGTGAAGTGGTAAACTCAGAGCAAAATTTGAAAACTTGAGACGAGAAATTAAAAATGACATCAAAAATCAGCATGATCTCTATGTAAATAACTTGGTAGGTAATGTTAAGGCAAATCCCAGAGTCTGCTACAGATTTCTCAATAGCCAGAAGAAAGATAGGCAAGGTATCCCATCCCTTAATAAAAGAGGCGGGAACGGTGTCGCTGAATCGGACTCTGAAAGAGCAGAGGAATTGGTTGGTCAATTCAATGATGCATTTAATAAAACTGAGTTCAACGAGGTTCCCTTGACTGGACGATCGGCCTCTTTCATGGAAAATTTTGTTGTTTCCTCGGCGGGAGTGATCAAGTTATTTAAAGGCTTGAACCCGTCTGAAGCTTTAGGGCCTGATGAGCTTCATCCTAGAGTCATGAAGGAACTAGCAAACGAGTTAGGTCCAATTTTTGCTCATTTTTCCCAACAATCTATCGATACGGGTGAAATTCCCAAAGAATGGCTCCTGTCCACATCTGTCCACTTTTCAAAAAAGGAGACAGGACTCTTGCTCGTAATTATCGCCCGGTGTCACTGACCTGTGTTCTATGTAAATTGCTTGAACACATAGTCTGCTCAAACATCATGGCCCACTTTGATGAACACAAACTTTTGTCAGAAAGACAACATGCATTTAGGAAAAGGCATAGTTGCGAAACTCAGTTGAGCACGGTTATTAATAATTGGGCAAAAAACTTGGACAAAGGTGGTGGTGGTGGGGGGAGGGGGGGGGGGCAGGTGGACGTATTTATTCTGGACTTCGAGAAGGCTTTTGACACCCCTCCCCATGAACTACTTAAATCTAAATTATTTGGCCATGGAAATTGATAGATTCCTTCCTTTGCTACAGAAAACAGCGTGCTGTTGTTAATGGTGAATCTTCAGTATGGGCGCCAGTTTTATCTGGGGCACCCAGGGGTCTGTTCTTGGTCCGCTGCTGTTCTTGGTCCGCTGATATTTGCATTGAAACTGATTCGGAAATAAGACTGTTCGCAGACGACTGTGTTTGCTATCGGGAAATCAGAGATACTGAGGACTCAATGAAACTTCAGAACGATATAGATAGATTATGAATTGGGCACGAAAATGGAGCATGAGATTTCATCCCGTTAAATGCAACATTATGCAGATAACTAGGAAACGAATAAATAAAACTGAGGCTTCTAATTATACCTTAGAGGGAACGGTCCTCGAAAATGTGAATTCCATTAAATACCTTGGAATGACAATCACTCACGATTTGAGATGGAATACACACATTACCAACATGTGTACAAGGGCGAATAGAACACTTGGTTTCCTGAGGCGAAATCTTCATCAGTGTCCTCAGAATGTGAAAGAGACAGCATATAGGGGACCCGTTCGCACAATCTAGGAATATGGTAGTTGCATCTGGGACCCAAGCGGAGTGGTCCTTAACGAAGAAATTGAAAACGTTCAGAATAGAGCTGCTAGATTTGTAATAGAAAAGTATTGCTTTTAAACTGGGAGCATGACTGGAATTCTAGGAAAATTAAGATGGGAGTCTCTCAAGAAAAGGAGAAGTGACAGCAGGCTCATACTCTTATACAAAGGTCTAAAGGGTGCTGCCAGCATTCCAACAGATGACCTTGTTCCCCCAGCTAGGCACTGTAGAAAGCACCATTCAATGACGTTTTAGACCTTTACTGCAAGAACTGACATTAATAAAGAATCGTTCCTCCCCCGAACCATTAGAGATTGGAATGCCCTTCCCGATTCGATTATTTCGACGGCTGAAGGGGCTGAGGATTGTGTAGCTAAGTTTACCTCTTTGGTTAGAGTTAGGGACAAACTTCCCATATCACAGGTCCTGGTGTATGAAAGTCATATGACGTGTCACCAGTAACAATTCTGATTCTGGGAGCTGTGAGTTAGTTGTATCGATTCCTGATAATAGAACGCTTGGTTTCCTGAGGCGAAATCTTCATCAGTGCCCTCAGGATGTAAAAGAGGCAGCATATAAAGGTCTTGTTCGCCCAATCTTGGAATATGGTAGTTGTATCTGGGACCCCAGTGGAGTGGTCCTTAACGATGAAATTGAGAAAGTTCAGAATAGAGCTGCTAGATTTGTAACAGGCAATTACTGCTTTGAAACTGGGAGCATGACTGGAATACTTGGAAAATTAAAATGGGAGTCTCTCAAGAAAAGGAGAAAAGACAGTAGGCTAATCTTTTTATACAAAGGTCTAAAGGTTGCTGCCAGCATTCCAACAGATGACCTTGTTCCCCCAGCTAGATACTGTAGAAATCACCATTCGTTGGCGTTTCAGACCCTTAGCGCAAGAACTGACATTTATAAAGAGTCGTTCTTCCCCAGAACCATTAGAGATTGGAATACCCTTCCCGATTCGATAATTTCGACAGCTGAAGGTGCTGATGATTGTGTAGCTAAATTTACCTCTTTGGTTAGAGCTAGGGACTAACTTCCCACATCACAGGTCCTGGTGTATGAATGTCATTTGACGTGTCACCAGTAACAATTCTGATTCTGATTCTGATTCTGATCATTATGGAGCGTGATAGCTCAGTGGTTAGTGCACTTGCCTCTGATGCTAGAGGTCCCGGGTTCGATCCCCGGCAGCGGCGATAAAATTTCGGTCGACTTAGATGTGAAGTTGCACCGACGTTGATGTGCTGTTGCATTAAGGTCATCACGTTAGGCTACATGCACGGCAATCCGACGTCGCATTAAATTCAAATGCGTGCAGGGTTCATTATGTTCATATAAGGCATGATTTCGCTATGGGATGTAACAACATATTATTACCTATTTCATCATTGCAATAGAAATGAAATTTCCACATCTTTATTATAATTTTAGGAAACGAGAAAGAGAGAAAAAATGGAAGAAATATAATCTCTTTTTCAAACCCCTACTTTTATAAAGTAAACTGGGGTTTGCCTCAGTATACATTATTATTTTTTTTTTCACAAACATAGATTGTTGGTACTCGTTAGGCTTGCCTTGCTGAGGCGGTTCTCACAAGTTCAGAATTTATATATATATATTTTTTATTTTTAATTTAATTTTGATCGTTCTAATTAAGTTCAAGGCGTCGGTCTTTCCCTTTATCTTCTGAAATATCAATTAGCATTAACGTGATTACATCTTTCACTCGTTAAGTGGATCACCTGTGTTAATCTGGTAATCCATTTACCTAGCAGCGACAATAAACATGATCTGGTAGGTGTTAAAGCTCAATCGTATTAGTCCATTTGGGCCATGCACAGAGAAAATGTACATGCAGTATGCGGTAAAACACCAAAGGTTAAATATGTTCTAGGGTTATCCTTTGGAGCCCATATATTAACGATAACACACCCCTGCATTTTTACATCTCCGAAATGCCCACTATTCTGATATATATGGATCATTTTTACTGCAAACACATGCCGTAGGTGGTCGTTAGAGCCAGCTCAATGAAGCGGTTCTAACGAGTATCTATCTATCTATCTATCTATCTATCTATCTATCTATCTATCTATCTATCTATCTATCTATCTATCTATCTATCTATCTATCTATCTATCTATCTATCTATCTATCTATCTATCTATCTATCTATCTATCTATCTATAACAATATGCCATAGTAAAGTTACCTTAAGATCATAGTGGCAAAATCTCCCAAGATGTTTGATATAGCTATCTCCATATAGCGCGAATGTAGACATTGTGGGTGCTTGATAGTGCAAATGCAATGATAACCAACAGAACCAAGTCTTTATATATCAAGATTGGTATTCGATGTGATGGTTGTCAATTGAGTGACTCTTTTTGATTGAGTAACTGCGTGAGCAAGAATCACATTACCAGTAATTAAACACAGAGTTCAAAAAGCTTATCAATCAATCTGTCAAGTGTAATCCAAAACACATATCACTTCTAATTGAATGATATGATGAGCTATTTTTTTTCTTCTTCTAATTAGTATAATTTTAAAATTAGTGATTGACTGGTATATGAAAATCATGTTGCAAGTGATCACTTAATATAGTGATTGACTGATATATGTAAATGATGCTGCGAGTGAGGCAAAGTGGAAACGGAGTGTTAGTATTGAATCCGCTAATGGAATAGCATCACACACATTATTAAAAAAACTAAATAGTATTAAAAATAACAACTAGAAAGAAAAAATAAAGAAAAAATTCAATATAATAGTAAAATCTGGGTCCGATCCGGTCCGATCCGGTAATTGGGCCCGATCCGGTCCGATCCGGTGTTTGTATACACCGGTTAACCTGTGCAGGGAGAACCATCCCCTGTGCAGGTTAAAGATCCCTACCGTAATTACATGATTACTGTGTAGGCTGTCATCCTGCAAACCTGGAGTGTATGTAATGTACACCTGCGGTAATGGTCAAATGTGACCGACGCAGTATCAGAAGATAGATAGATAGATAGATTGCCTCCACTTCTATTTGGTGAACTGTCTTATCGATGAATTCAAATCACACGGTGATCGAAATACTAGCCGCAAAAAAAAATCGACACTAAGACATGAATTTCAAGAAACTTATTTTTTACTTGGATTTAGCAAGATAGAAAACAAAGTAACTAATTCCGCCCCTCTTATCATACTAGCCCATGCTCATATGTTGTATGCTACAAGTTTGCAAGTCTGAAAAAAAAAGGATCAAGAAGTTGATCTGCCAAGAGCACAGGCGCTTGGCCCGTTGATTTGTCCGAAAAACATGTGGAATGTGTTTAAAGTCAAAATACGAGTAAAAAAATTTTTTTTTTCATACTGGTATGGAAAGCTAGACAAGGTTCACAACAAACCAGTCCCATTTTCTCGGTACACATTAAATGACAATTGGCACAGGCACATTTTTGACACAGGAAGGTATATTTTGTATGAAGTTCAACCTATGGCATGCAGAATTTCAACAAAATAAAGCAGAACACCTGGATCAAGCCCCATTGTGATCTACACGTCAAATTACCCCGGGTAGACTTTAGTAGGACAACTAACTGTCACACCAACTTCATGGTTTTTCACCGTTTCCCTTCGATTTCCTGTTGAAATCCTATAATATCAGCGCAAAAGCCAACACACCTAGGAATATCAATGAATATGCTCTCACCTAATGCAAAAGTTTTCGCGAGTTAACCATTATTACCAGCAATTTTCGCCTTTTTTGTGTGCTAGGAGGCATTTCTTGTTGCAATATTGTTTTCATTCTATATCTTGAAGCTGATGTAATCAGAGCGCTGATTGGTCGAAATCGCTGGAATTCCCAAATTTCGACCAATCAGCTCGCAGATTACATCATCTTCAAAATACAGAATGAAAACAAAATTGGAATGAGAAATGCCTGCTCGCACGAAAAAAGGTGAAATTTGTTGGTAATAACGGTTATCTGGAGAAAACTTTTGCATAAGGTGAGAGCATATTCATTGATATTTATAAAAATGTTGGCTTTTGTGCTGACATTATCGGATTTCCGCAGGAAATAGCAGGGAAACAGTGAAAAACCATTGAGTGGGTGTGACAGTTAGTTGTCCTACTAAGGTCTATCCGGGGTAATTTGACGTTTAGACTAAGATGGGGCTTGAACCAGGAGTTCTGCATTATTTTGATGAAATTCTGCATGTCTTAGGTTGAAGTTCATACAAAATGTACCTTCCTATGTCAAGAAATATGCCTGTGCCAATTGTCATTTTATATGTACCGAGAAAATGGCACTGTTTTTGTCGCACCTGCTTTAGCAGGAAGACATAGGCGTGCAAGTTTCCGTCCGTCCGTCCGTCCGTCCGTCCGTTCGTCCGTCCGTTCGTCCGTCCGTCCGTTCGTCCGTCCGTCCGTCCGTCAACATTTTACACTGGATGTCTTGTCATCGCAACTCCTCCTACACTTTTAGACCGATCATTTGGAAACTTTGCATGTGCTTTCGCCATGGTATGAGGATGCGCATGTGGTTTGGACTTAATCTTCGAATCAATTTTTGTCACTTTTTCCATATTGTGAACTTAGTCATTTTTAGGTATGCGATACGTACCTCTTGTCATCGCAACTCCTCTTGCAGTTTTATACCGATCATTTTGAAACTTTGCATGTGCTTTCGCCATGGTATGAGGATGTGCATGTGGTTTCGACATAATTTTCAGAATATTTTTTTTTCCTCTTTTTGCACATTATGAACTTAGCCATTTTTAAGCTTCATTTGATATACGATAGGTACCTCTTGTCATCGCAACTCCTCCTACAGTTTCATACCGATTATTTTGAAACTTTGTGTGTGATTTTGCCATGCTATGAGGATGCGCATGTGGTTTGGACTTTATCTTCGGATAAATTTTTGTCACTTTTTCCACATTGTGAACTTAGTCATTTTTAACCTTCGATTGATATATGATAGGTACCTCTTGTCATCGCAACTCCTCTTGCAGTTTTATACCGATCATTTTGAAACTTTGCGTGTGCTTTCGCTATGGTATGAGGATGCGCATGTGGTTTGGACTTTATCGCAGGATCATTTTTTTTCACTTTTTCCACATTGTGAACTTAGTCATTTTTAACCTTCAATTGATATATGATAGGTACTTCTTGTCATCGCAACTCCTCTTGCAGTTTTATACCGATCATTTTGAAACTTTGCGTGTGCTTTCGCCATGGTATGAGGTTGTGCATGTGATTTCGACATAATTCTCAGAATATTTTTTTTTCACTTTTGCACATTGTGAACTTAGCCAATTTTAAGCTTTAGTTGATATACAATAGGTACCTCTTGTCATCGCAACTTCTCTTACAGTTTTATATTGATCATTTTAAAACTTTGTGTGTGTTTTTACCTATGGTATGAGGATGTGCATGTGGTTTTGACTTTATCTTGGGATCAATTTTTATCACTTTTTCCACATTGTGAACTTAGTCAGTTTTTTACCTCACATATATAGGCTATGGATTCTTCTCAAAGCCCTATATTCATTTCTTCTGCCTTAAATAAACTTTTATTTTTTTGTGTGGGGCAGGTGGGGAGCAGGTGCGACATCAACTTCACCGAAGTTGAATTTCTGGTGTTGAGAACCTTGTCTAGCTTTCTATACCAGTATTAAAATAATCTGGATTTTTTTTTTTCTCCTCATGACATTTTTCGGACAAAACGGGCCAAGTGCCTGTGGCCAAGAGCATTATTTCGACTGCCACCTAAATTCGACAAGTGATAGGGGGACAAGAATAAGAATTTCTACTGGTGGCACGTCAAATGACATTCAGATACCAGGACTTGTGATATGGGAAGTTACCAAATGTGCCGGCCTCGGTGGCTCAGTCGGATGCGCGTCTGACTGGTGATCAGGAGGACGCGGGTTCGACTCCCGCCGGGGTCGGCAACATTCTTTCGTGGAGATTGATCATGAAATCTTTTCTACAGTCATTTTCTCCCGCTGATTCAAGAAGGGCAGTTGTCAGTTTCTTGCGAAAGAATGTGCACTGAACTGGTTAACCGCTTACGTATAAGCCTGCCCAGGAAAGTGTGGATAGGTAAACTGACCGGCTCAAAAATGACCTAAATAGTGTTGACTGGGCCGTTAAACTCCAAAACAAACAAACCAAATGGAACAAGACAACTCGATGACAAGACAACTGGCCGACAAGGAGCATTTTGGTGCAGTGGTAGCGCATCAGATTTTTGATTGAGAATCAGAATCAGAATTGTTACTGGTGACACGTCAAAAGACATTCATACACCAGGACCTGTGATGTGGGAAGTTAGTCCCTAGCTCTAACCAAAGAGGTAAATTTAGCTACACAATCATCAGCACCTTCAGCTGTCGAAATAATCGAATCGGGAAGGGCATTCCAATCTCTAATGGTTCTGGGGAAGAACGACTCTGGGTCCGGGTCATTTCGGCCCATAACAAAATCGGCCCATAGCAATTTCGGCCCTTAAATGACTTCAGTGCTGTTATAGGAGCCAATTATCAGCCAAAACATAAAACAATAAAAAACTTAGTAAATCTATGATAAAATACATGTATATATACAATTTATTTTCACCCATTTTACCCGCCTGGCATCTGTATCATTATTTTAAATAATTAACTCCCTCAGATGTTAGTCATCTCGCATTGCAAACTTTGTAATGGAATAGATATGAAATAAAAATAAAATAAAAGAGGATGTGTTTATTTAGAAAAAAAATGTATATTTATGAACTTGGAAATTGTAGTTCTGGGGTCATTGTTTACTTGTTTATATTGTTGGCACATGTCGGTATGTAAAATGATCAATAATCACTTTACATTGTTACCTTTATTGACACGCCCGTTAAAGTGACAAACAGAGCAATTATCATATTACTCAAACCTCAGTCATTATTTGGACACGTGCCAATCATTTATTAGTTTATGTCTCAAATGCGCAGCTATATGTGGGCCTAGCGCCGGGGCCCAATTTGCGAAGACTCACATCAGTTTGCATCCGCACAGTCTGATTTGTGTGTAACTATTAATCATAAAGAAGCTTAAGCTTCCAGCAATCATGACCATACTGTGCGACTGAGCAAGTCGAGCTGTGTATGCTGGGCTCGTGAAGAAGCCAAAGCTTCCTCACGCCCCAAACGATCATGACCATACTGTGCGGTTGAGCAGGCTGGTTTGTCTATGCTGGGCTCTTGAAGAAGTCAAAGATTCCTCACGCCTCCAGCGATCATGACCATACTGTGCGGTTGAGCAGGCTGGTTTGTCTATGCTGGGCTCGTGAAGAAGTCAAAGATTCCTCACGCCTCCAGCGATCATGACCATACTGTGCGGTTGAGCAGGCTGGTTTGTCTATGCTGGGCTCGTGAAGAAGTCAAAGATTCCTCACGCCTCCAGCGATCATGACCATACTGTGCGGCTGAGCAGGCTGGTTTGTCTATGCTGGGTTCGTGAAGAAGTCGAAGATTCCTCACGCGTCCAGCGATCATGATCATACTGTGCGGCTGAGCAGGCTGGTTTGTCTATGCTGGGCTCGTGAAGAAGTCGAAGATTCCTCACGCGTCCAGCGATCATGACCATACTGTGCGGTTGAGCAGGCTGGTTTGTCTATGCTGGGCTCGTGAAGAAGTCAAAGATTCCTCACGCATCCAGCGATCATGACCATACTGTGCGGTTGAGCAGGCTGGTTTGTCTATGCAAGGCTCGTGAAGTAGCCAAAGCTTCCTTGGCCCCCAACAATCATGACCATACTGTGCGACTGAGCAAGCTGATCTGTGTATGCTGTGCGAATTGTGGAAATTGCTAGGAACTTGCTAACTTATTTACTTTATGTTTCAATCGGCCTAATGTTCAAACGCCTTCCTCGGGACCTTGCAAATGTTAATGGACGAAAACCTATGGGTGATTCCTGTAATCAAATGGAAGATTTTCTACTGAACGCCTCTTATTAGCTCGCCTGTACGAAGTACATGGAGAGCTATTGTTGTCACCCCGGATGGCGTGCGCGTGTGCGTGTGTGTTTGCGTTCCCGTCACACTGCGTTAAAGTTTTTCAAATGCTTATATCTCAACAGTCACTCATCACAGACCACTCATATTTGGAACTTAAGTACCTGGGAGGGTCCTCTGATGTTCAAAGAGAACAAACCCCTGGGTTCATGCCCCGGGGTGGGGCTAGGGGTCAAAATCTAGAACACCTTTGTAATTCTGTGTTAAAGTTTTTGAAATGCTTATATCTCAACAGTCACTCATCACAAAGCATTCATATTTACAACTTGGATACCTGGGAGTGTCTTCTGAGATTCCAAGACAACACACCCCTAGGTTCATGCCTGGGAGTGGGGATGGGGTGGGGCTAGGGGTGAAAATCCAGGACACCTTTGTAATTTGTTGTATACCTTTCCATCATACTTACAAGTTATAGACACAATTGGTTATACATCAGCAGCCAATCAAGTGACATTGGTTCAAGTGTGAAAGGGTGAAGGTCATGGTGACCTACATTTCATGGTCCAGTGATTTTGCCTTATATCTTGAAGTCTATTTGTTGGAGAAATGTCATACCTGGGATATTAGTTCCATGTGACTCCACGATTGACCTCAGAATATATCTAGGTCACTGTGACCTATATTTCATGGTTCAGCGATTTTGCCTATTATCTCGAATACTATTTGATGAAGAAATGTCATACTTGGATTATTAGTTCCATGTGACCCAATAATTGACCACAAAATATATCTAGGTCATGGTAACCTACATTTCACGGTCCAGTGATTTTGTCTATTATCTTGAATACTATTTGATGGAGAAATGTTATACCTGGGTTATTAGTTGCATGTGACCCCATTATTGACCTCATAATATATCTAGGTCACCGTGACCTATATTTCATGGTTCAGTGATTTTGCCTATTATCTCGAATACTATTTGATGGAGAAATGTCATACCTGGATTATTAGTTCCATGTGACCCAATAATTGACCGCAAAATATATCTAGGTCAGTGTGACCTATATTTCATGGTTCAGTGATTCTACCTATTATCTTGAACACTATTTGATGGAGAAATGTCATACCTGGATTATTTATTCCATGTGACCCCATGATTGAGCTTGGATTATATCTAGGTCAGTGTGTCCTATATTTCATGGTTCAGTGATTTTTCCTATTATCTTGAATACTATTTGATGGAGAAATGTCTCACCTGGATTATTAGTTCCATGTGACCCGATGTTTGACATAGAAATATATCTAGGTCATTGTGACCTATTTTCATGGTTCAATGATTTTGCCTTATAATTCAGACACAATTTGATTCTGAAATGTAATATCTGGAATATATGTTCCATGTGACCTGATTATTGAGTTCAAATATATCAAGGTGAGTGTGACCTATATTTCATGGTTCATAGATTTTACCTTATATCTTGAAGTCGCAAAACAGGCGAGCTATGCTGTCATGCGACAGCTCTTGTTCTTAACGTATTCCATTTCTTAAATGGAAATAAGAAAAACACTGTACACAACGAAACCCTTAACAATTTCGTAAGCCCAATGTGAATGTGAATTTCGCTTGATGTCAGTTTTCTAACCATTGCCAGTGAAAACAATCAGATATCATAAACCCTAAAAGCATTTTCAAAATTCTAAAGAATGCATTTTCTTTCGTTATATCCATTATGATAATACACCCGTGACATAGTGCATTCTTTCATTTTCTCGAAAATGACTACTTTTCCGACAATAAATGTTATATTTGTCTTATTTATACTCCGAGCTTACGTTGTCTTTGCTCTATGGAACGTGTCTAACGAGTACCCACAACCTATGGCTGGATCAGAAATACGCATAATAACATATACCCCTTCATACAGGGAAATTTGGAGTATAAATAACATATACGCCTTTATACTCCAAATTTCCCTGTATAAAGTGGGGTTTTGAGCAGTATTATTTTCTCGGACTTGTTAGCATGTGTTTTTTATCATTTGAGGAAAGAATATTAACATGTTTTTCACTTTATCCCATTCTTCGACTTACATGTTACTGATTTAGCCCTGCAAGCAAACCAATTATATGCAAACATAGTGATTATACATCATTAAAATTTTGGATCGAAATTTCTATGGGCCGATTTTGTTATGGGCCGAATTGTCCAGGGACGAAGACTCTTTATAAATGTCAGTTCTTGCAGTTAGGGCCTGAAACGCAAACGAATGGTGATTTCTACAGTGTCTAGCTGGGGGAACAAGGTCATCTGTTGGAATGCTGGCAGCACTCTTTAGACCTTTGTATAATAGGATTAGCCTACTGTCTTTTCTCCTTTTCTTGAGAGACTCCCATTTTAATTTTTCAAGTATTCCAGTCATGCTCCCAGTTTCAAAGCAGTGATTGCCTGTTACAAATCTAGCAGCTCAATTCTGAACTTTCTCAATTTCATCGTTAAGGACCACTCCACTGGGGTCCCAGATACAACTACCATATTCGAAGATTGGGCGAACAAGACCTTTATATGCTGCCTCTTTAACATCCTGGGGGCACTGATGAAGATTTCGCCTCAGGAAACCAAGCGTTCTATTTGCCTTAGTACACATGTTGCTAATATAAGTATTCCATCTCAAGTTGTGTGAGATTGTCACTCCAAGGTATTTAATGGCGTCCACATTCTCGAGGACCGTTCCCTCTAAGGTGTAAGAAGCCTTAACTTTATTAGATCTCTTCCTAGTTATCTGCATAATATTGCATTTAACTGGCTAAAATCTCATGCTTTATTTTCGGGCCCAACATCCTAATCTATCTATGTCAGCCTGAAGTTTCAATGAGTCATCTGTATCTCTAATTTCCCGGTAACAAACACAGTCATCTGCGAACAGTCTTATTTCTAAGTCAATGTCAGTGGAAATATCATTGATGTACAGGGAGAACAAAAGTGGACCAAGAACGGTCCCTTGCGGGACTCCAGGCAAAACTGGAGCCCACTCCGAAGATTCACCATTAACAAGAACCCGCTGTTTTCTGTAGCAAAGATAGGAATCTATCCATTTGAGGGTCTTTCCCCCAATTCCATAACCAAATAACTTAGATTTAAGTAGTTCATGAGGAGGGGTGTCAAAAGCCTTCTCGAAGTCCAGAATAAATGTGTCCACCTGTCCCCCTTTGTTCAAGATTTTTGTCCAGTCATTAATAACTGTGCTTAGCTGAGTTTCACAACTGTGCCTTTTCCTAAATGCATGTTGTCTGTCTGACAAAAGTTCATGTTCGTCCAAGTGGGCCATGATGTTTGAGCAGACTATATGTTCCAGCAATTTACACAGAACACAAGTCAGAGACACAGGGCGATAATTACGGGCAAGAGCCCCATCTCCTTTTTTGAAGAGTGGACAGATGTTTGCTAAGAGCCATTCTTTGGGGATTTCACCCGTATCAAGAGACTGTTGAAATAAGTGTGCAAAAACTGGACCCAACTCATTTGCTAGTTCCTTCAGGACTCTAGGATGAAGCTCATCAGGTCCTAAGGCCTTACTGGGGTTTAAGCCTTGAAGTAACGCCTGCAGCTGTCACAACAATATTATTCATGAATGGGGCCGATCTTCCAGTCAATGGAACCCCCGTGAACTCAGTTTTATTAAACGCATCATTGAATTGACCAACTAGTTCCTCTGCCCTTTCAGAGTCTGATTCAGCAACCCCGTTCCCTCCTCTTTTATTAAGGGGCGAGATACCGTGCCTGTCTTTCTTCTGGCTATTGATATATGATTATCTGTAGAAGTCTCTGGGATTTGCCTTTACATCACCTACCAAGTTATTCACATACAAATCATGCTGATTTTTTTTATATCAGTCTTGATTTCACGTCTCAAGTTTTCAAATTTTGTCCGGAGTTTACCACTTCCTGTCTTTTTTTGCCTTTGCATGAATCTTATTCCTTCTGCGAAGAGGTTGCGGGTTCAAGCCTCATGCTGACCAAAGTGTTGTGCCCTTGAGCAAGGCACTTCATCCACATTGCTTAAAAAATGTACTGGTTACCACCCAGGAAATCTTGCTGAGGTGAGCGAGTTGTAGTAATAGGAGGAAAAAAAAAAACTATGTTTTGGAGACATTATTAGGAAATACACAACGGATGGAACCAAAATACTGCAGCTTCAAAATCAGATAGGAAGACTTGTAGTATAATATTATCTATATCCATGCCAATGGATTTCATTTTCTCTTTTATAATTTTTAATATTTTGAATATTTCAGTGTACATTTCACCAAATTTTTTTGGCAACAAGCAAAAGATCATAGGAAAGATATGACCAAGATACTCTCCATGAATGATATACAATTGTTTGAAAAATGTCTGAATTACACAAAATGTGCCATCACCATGCCATACTTTAGAACTTGCTAAATGAAATAGACTTTGTGGTGTAGCAAAAATCAAAACTTATTCACCACTGACAGTCTCATCAAACATTAACCAGTCTTCTCCATTTGTTATCTGTCGCCATTTCCCCTCAATCTCAATTTATGATGCACTTTGTGGAAGACCAGGGAGATTTCTATGACGTTCCCGCTGAATAGTATGCCCAATTAATGAGGTTTTTGGAAGAGCCCCCTGAGCAGCAGCAGGTATTGCTTGAGCAACTTCTCTGTTTATAATACCAACAGTAGTTGCATGTGCTTATAAGCAGCCTGTTTCACTCCTTGAATGACCTTTTTGGCCTGGAATAAAAATGAATTAAGAAAAATTCATGCAACTTATTACTGTAAACAAAATATTTTTTATGCTTGGCCTTTGTGGTTTACCCTTTTTATGCTGGAAACTCTAAATTTTACCGGGATACTGGCAAGATCAAGGGTTGCAGGATGTGGCATCTGATCAGGCCGTTCACTGTTTGAAAGCAGTTCAGCCATTTTCCAAACAGATGTGAAAATGGAACCCTGCTATTTCAATACACAATTGGATAACCCTTTTAATACCAAATGGAATCTTCCTCATATATGACAGGTGTACATTTCAAAATTAAGGGGTGTCAGTTGATGTTTTCTCAAAATTTATTATTATACCCCCGGCATATGCCATGGGGGTATATAGTTTTTGTCTTTTCCGTCTGTCTGTCCGTAAACAATTATTTTGTGTCAAAGATATCTCAGGAACTGCTTCACATAGAAACTTGAAATTTTGCACACATGATCAGTATGACTACTTGTATTGTGGGAAAGAAAATAAGGGCCAAGGGGTCAGGCCTTTTAGAGTTATTTCCCTTTGTAGGGTATACGTGCCCCACTGGGCACTTTTGTCTAGTTTAAAAAATGGCTGAACTTTTTACAAATAGTGCAGGCCCTGATCAGATGCCCCATTCTGATCTGGGTGTGCACTGTTTGCCAGGGTACCTGTTTTGGGGTTTCAAGTACAAAATGGTTTAATATGTATTTCAGGATCTTTTGACCATCATAGCGACTAAGGATGACAGGTCAGCTAGAAGGACGAGGTGGGGAAAAGGAGATGCCTTTAAAATCCAAGAAATCTGTTCATTATTCATTCCTGAGATTCACCAATAAAACAAAGAGACGTGTTGATATTGTTTGGCTCAATTATGAGGGGGTTCGTGTGAAATATCAAACATTACTTCCAGACCAGTTTGTAGACATCAATACATTCGCTGGTCACCCATGGGTGTTCTTTGATGCGGATACAGGAGACCGGCTTGTAGTTCAGTTGAAAGAAATATTTGAACCAATAGCATGGAGTTCACAGATAGATGGCTGGCCACCACAACGAAAAGTTATCAACATTACTATACCTGGTAAATGTATTAACCCATAAAATGCCAATCACGACAATTGCCATCTGCTTTGATGTCTGGTGATTACTTTAAAAGTCATTTTTGCAAACATTGTGAACCCAGATCAGAAGGCTCCTATAGGAGCAGTCTGATCTTGGTCCACACTATTTGCCTGTATGCAAAAATATCTTTAAAAATTTCACAAAAAGATTCACCAGACGACATAAGCAGACAACATTTTCAGATGTATTTTTTCTCAGCGTCTTAAGGGTTAAAATTCTTTATAAAGACCAGTCACCATCTAAAATTAACAGTACGGTACTTGCCCAATTAGTTCGAACACCCTAGCAGTTAGAACACCCAAAATTATTTCGTAATTATGCTTTTTAAAGCTTGTTTAAAAGGTTTCATTTATTTTTCCTTTGTGTTCTCTACACCCAGTGTGCTCTAGTAAGAGATCTTCTTTGGGAATGTTCAATAGTGGTCTTCAAGATCACTTTTGAATTGTCCAAAAGGTGGTCTTAAAATAGGAAATTTATACAAAAAGAAATACTCATTAACCCTTAAAACGCAGAGAAAAACAACATCTGAAAATGTTGTCTGCTTATGTTGTCTGCTGAATCTTCTGGCAAACTTTTTAAAGATATTTTTGCAAACAGGCAAAATGTGTGGACCCAGATCAGTGAGTGAGTGTTTGAGTTTTACGTCCCACCAACAGCTAAGGTCATACGGAGACGGGACCTTGGTTTATAGACTCATCCGAAAGTCTGAAGAAGCCCGGGATCGATCCTGCGGCTCCTGGTTTACAACGCCAGTAGCATAACCTCTACACCACGGAGGCTTCTGAACCCAGATCAGATTGCTCCTCCAGGAGCAGTCTGACAGATTAGACTGCTCCTACAAGAGCAAAGACTGTTTTATTGCAAAAATGACTTTTCAAGTAGACGACAAAGCAGACGGCAATCGTCATGATAATAAAGAACGACTTTTCAAGTAGACGACAAAGCAGACGACAATTGTCATGATAATAAAGAACTACATGTATTTCAATAACAATATTACTTCTATTGTCCTGCTGTTTGCAGGAATCTGTAAAAATTGTATACAGTCTCTTCTTAAATGAACTCAATCCACCATTACCGGAACTTTTGTGCACGCGCAAGGCATTATGGTCAAACAGTCAGACAAAGAAATAGTCAGACAAAGGCATCCAGGCACTTCTAACAAGTACATGTACACCCTAACCTGTTTTTGAGACTATTGTTTGGGCCAAAAGCAGAAACCATGTTTGTTAAACAGATGTGTTTATTGTGTTATATCCAAAGAAAAATTAACAGATTACATAGAAAAATGACTATTTATGGTCAATAAATGGTCATTTTTCTGTATAATCTACTTTTGAGGAAACCTGCTATAAAATAAAAAGATTTTATAGATTTATGGGTATTTTTCCTGTATAATCTATATATTTTTGGGAAATCATGTTATATTAAAAAAAAACATGTTACCACAATTGAACGCCAGCCTCTTCTGACTGGTGATCAGGAGAGCGCGGGTTCAATACCTTCCAGGGTCGGCAACATTCTTTCGTGGAGATTGATCATGAAATCTTTTCTCCGTTCATTTTCTCACTTCCGCTGATTCAGGAAGGGCTGTTGTCAGTTTCTGGCAAAAGAATGTGCACTGTACTGGTTAACCGCTTAGTATAAGTATGCCCAGGAAAAGTGTGGATAGGTAAACTGACCGGCTCAAAAATGACCTAAAATAGTTGACTGGGCCGTTAAACTCCAATACAAACAAACAAAACCACAATTGAACTGTGTTATAAAGAGGTTTTGGTGTATAATTAAGCATAAGTTACACCACATCAACTCCTTGTGTACTGGCATTTATCATATGACGCCGTTGATAAGCAGTGGATAATGTCGTGTAATAAATATCGTATGACCACAAGTGTAATAACACTTTGGCAGGATTAAGTAATGTCATGGCGACGTCCATGTCAACAATGCATTTTTGTCGGAAAATTGTCAGATTCAAAGGTGATAAAATCCTATTTAAAGTGGTCATATGATAAACAGAATCTTACACTTGTGCTCATTTCATATGATATTTATAAAACTCGCCAAAGGCTCGTTTCATAAATATTATATGAAATGACCACTCGTGTAAGATCCTCTATTTATATAAAACTTTCCACAAACAGAATAAAAAGTGGATACCTCTATACATGTCATTGGAAATGGACCATAAATATTGCCAGTTTTGTCCTGTTGTCTGACACTTTTAGCAGAGACTGTTGTGTTTTCATTATTCTGAACTTAATTATGCCCCCGCATCATATGATGCCGGGGGCATATAGTTTTTCGGTTTTCCGTACATGCGTACATGTGTATGTCCGTCTGTACGTGTGTGTGTACATACGTACATACGTGATCCTGTAATCTCAGGTTAAAGATTTTGTAACAGGTAGAGCCTGATTTATGAATGGCATTTGGCGGGGGCATCCTTGTCCTATGGACACTTTTTCTAGTTTTTAATTTGTCTTTGTCTGTTTCAGTGTATTCGCTTCAAGAGTGCTGCCTACAAACATTGAGAGGTCTGGTTCCCAGAAACAAAGTGGATCAGTTAGAAATCACGGAACATTTGAAACAGGATCTACACAAACTCTTTAGGAATTCAACATTACGAAGACAAAATGCCTTACCTTATTCATAGGCGTGTCAGTTACGTTAGTTTGAGTGTGTTGATATTGTATTGTTTATCCTTATCCTGCTGAACATGATAACCCCTACCTTTGCAAACAGCGTAGATCCTGATCAGAGCCATAAGATGGCCTCTGAAGAAGCCATCTGATCAGGATCTACACTGTTTTTCATTCTGTTTGTGAATTTGAATGACAACATTATATCAAGAACATGTAATCAGATTGATTGATAATCAGAAATGGGTGTGGCAAAATTAATTTATTCAGCAGGACAAGGGTTAATATTAAGGAATTCCATGTGATACCGAACAGAGATGGCTCATGTTAGAAGCTTATTACATGTACATAGGCTTCTCAATTTTGTTACTGAAGTATATTCATACAAATGAACCTTTTTGTTGTTCCTGCTTTTAACATTACATGTCTTTGGGATCCAGTTGTCTGTTCATTTGTTTGTTTGTTCATCCAGCTGTTAAAACTTGCATAAAATGGGCCCCGTCAAGCGATTTTGGTACTTATCGCCTATGCGAGCAGCGAAGGTTCAGGCGAGCCTGCGCATCCGCGCAGTGTCGCCAGAACCTTAGCTGCTCTCTCATACAAGCAGTGAATCAAGAGGAACCTTCAGACAGAAAGCCATATCCCTGGCCCCTCTGAATGACTGGGCATGCGCAGTTAAAATTTGTCATGACCACAGATTCGCTTGGCGGGGCTCAAATAATATTCAAGTGAGATTTGGCCACCCATAGGTGTGACATACAAATGTAGCCTTTGGGGGAATTGTTTTTAGCTCGCCTTGACAAAGTCCATGAAGAGCTATTGCACCCACCCAGGACATTACGCAAACACGCCTATACAAATGCATTGCCACCTTTATCGCTGAAAAAATGAAAATTTTAGGATGAAAAATTGTGATATTTTTCTTATTTCTGCTCAAAATATAGATTGTGTGTACTCGTTAGAAACGCCTCAATGTGTTATTTTTCTTATTTCTGCTCAAAATATAGATTGCGAGTACTCATTAGAACTGCCTCATTGAGGCGGTTCTAACGAGTACACACAATCTATATTTTAGAGCAGAAATAAGAAAAATAAGGTATACCCCCGGAAACCCCAGTTTTACTATATAAAAGTGGGGTTCAAGGGGGTCAAAATTATATAGGCGTGTTTTCGTGATGAGTTGGCATTGCAGTCGGCGTCTGGATTTGGCTAGAACAAACTTTAGCTAGAATAAAATTAAACTTCTTCAACAATGCGCTGCATACTGATGCTCTGGTTGCCATTCTTGACAGATTGTGTTTTTCTTCAAAATTCATTTGGAAAATGGCTGAACTTTTTGCAAACAGCGTTTGTTTGTTTGATTTGATGTTTAATGTCCCCGTCAACACGGTAAAGGTCATTTTGGAGACGTTGCTTCCAATTTTGTGGGACTTTTACCAGACATTGAGATGAAATGACATCTCAAGCCCTGTCGCCCAATGAAACCAATAGGGTTTATAAACATGGATGGTCCGACTCGCACCACTTTGCCTGGGCAGGCTTAGATCCTCTAAGCGGTTTACCAGTACTCGTGTGCGGTCGGATTCAGCTCTGAGTGGAAGCATCATGCAGCCCATCTATTCCTTCAAGGCCTGATGGGTGGGCTTGGTTCCAAACAGTGTAGGCCTTGATAAGATGTCAAGTTCTGTGGCATCTAATCTTGGCCTACACTGTTTGCCATGGTACCCGTTTTGGAGTTTCAAAAAGAGGAGGTACAAAATGGATTATATATGCAAATTAGTTAGATGGGCCCTGTAGCATTACACATACAATGTCCATAAAGGCGTAGCATTTACTAATGTTGGAATATTGACATTTGTTGTAAAAAAAAAAAAACATGACTAAAATTGGTTTTAAATGTCTTATGATAAACATAAACTTGCATTTGTGCTCACATATTTTTATTTAACTGGTTGAGGAAAAGGAATAAAATGCTCGGCAGAGCCCTGCATTTTATCCCATTTTCTCACCTCATTTAATAAATTCAGTAATACATGAGCACTCATGTAAGATCCTCTGTGTTCATTCTTCTTCAGAGCATGGTTTTGGATACATATACTACAGTTTCAACATGGATCCCTAATATGTTATATCCAAAAAATTAAAATGATCCTAAGTATTGGGATAGACAGGCATAAGCAAACAGTGGAGACCCAGATCAGACTGCTCCAGAAGGAGCAGTCTGATCAGGGTCTTCACTATTTGCCATTCCGTCTCCACATTTTTGACTCCCTGCTAGATCACGAAACAAACACATTAAAATTTTAGGAGAATTACAGCAAGTCCACAAGGTGTCAGAACTTTTAGGATTTTTACGGTAATCTACTGATAATCTGTATATGTTAGTCTTGATCATATTACTGTTCAACTAAAGGAACTTGCTTTGGATCCCAGCAGTTTAATGGTGTTAAAAAGCGGTTGTTGTATTCAACAAAACAGTGACATTCCGCTATTGAGACCACCTTAAATTAAGACTAATTCTGCTATAAAAAGCTTATTTTGAAGAGTACACTTAATTTTTCTTTGTGTTTTCTGCCTACAATGTCCTCTGGTGAGGGACCACTTTGGGACTGTTCAAAAGTGATCTTTAAGACCACTTTTGAATAGTCCCAAAGGTGGTCTTAATATAGGAATTTTACGGTACAATGTTCATGAATTTATGTTTTGGTCTTTCTTTCTTTTATAGAATTCCATGTGATAATAAATATAGCTGGATCAATGTGAAGAGATGTTTTCATACATTAAAGCTCCACATGAGGATATTTAAGGGATTAATATATGAGTGTTGTGGGTACTTGTTAAAATCTCATGTGAATACTTGTTAAAACTGAGATTTTATCAAGAACATGTACCAATAACATAGGTTTTGTGGGATTTTGGATCCGTATGAAGTTGCTGTGTAGCTTTCAGCACCAGGATGTTCTACTATTTTGGCTTCAGTTGGGAATGGGCTTGTGCTTGCCGCAGGTGACGAATGGGGGACGTTTTTTTTTTGTTTTGTTTTTAGCTCACCAGGGCCGAAGGCTCCAGGGGAGCTTATAGTATAACTGGTCATCCACTGTCCATCACCAACTTTGACCAGTTATATCTCTGCAGGCTGATCTAAATCATTTCTTATCTGTAGCATGCCTTGGGTGGGGCAACGAAGAATTCAGGTTTTTATCAAAATTGATTGAAATTTTGGTTGCTATGGCAATCCCAATTTCCCATAGACTTAATGGAAAATGCTTGTCATCACCGTAGCACCTTCATTTTTGATCGGATTTTTCTGAAACTTATATGTAAGGTGGCTGAGGATAAAAGCTCGGATGAGTTCGAAAACCGGCCAAGTCGGCCCATTAATCATAGAGTTATGTCCCTTTCATTGCTGAAATTGCGGTTTTTGACCTTGTCATCACAATGGCCCCTTCAGTTTTGATCGGATCTTTCTGAAACTTATATGTAAGGTGACTGGGGATAAAACCTCGGATGAGTTCGAAAACCGGCCAAGTTGGCCTATTTATCATAGAGTTATGTCCCTTTGATTGCTGAAAATGCAGATATTTGACCTTGTCATCACTGTAGCCTGTTCAGTTTTGTTCGGATCTTTCCGAAACTTATATGTAAGGTAGCTGGGGATAAAAACTTGGATGAGTTCGAAAACCGGCCAAATCGGCCCATTTGTCATACAGTAATGTCCCTTTGATTGCTGAAAATGCAGATATTTGACCTTGTCATCACTGTAGCCCCTCCAGTTTTGATAGGATCTTTCTGAAACTTATGTGTAAGGTGACTGGGGATAAAACCTCGGATGAGTTCGAATACCGGCCTAGTCTGCCCATTTATTGTAGAGTTACTTCCCTTTCATTGCTGAAAATGCCGATTTTGGACCTTGTCATTCACTGTAGCCCTTCATTTTTGATCGGATCTATCTGAAACTTATATGAAAGGTAGCTTGGGATAAAAACTCAGACGAGTTAGAAAACCGGCCAAGTCAGCCCATTAATCATAGAGTTACGTCCCTTTGGTTGCTGAAAATGCCCATTTTTGACCTTGTCATCACAATAGCCCCTTCAGTTTTGATCGGATCTTTCTGAAACTTATATGTAAGGTGACTGGGGATAAAACCTCGGATGAGTTCGAATACCGGCCAAGTCGGCCTATTTATCATAGAGTTACATCCCTTTGATTGCTGAAAATGCAGATATTTGACCTTGTCATCACCGTAGCCCCTTCAGTTTTGATCGGATCTTTCCGAAACTTATATGTAAGGTGGCTGGGGATAAAAACTTGGATGAGTTCGAAAACCGGCCAAGTCGGCTCATTTATCATAGAGTAATGTCCCTTTGATTGCTGAAAATGCAGATATTTGACCTTGTCATCACTGTAGCCCCTTCATTTTTGATCGGATCTATCTGAAACTTATATGAAAGGTAGCTTGGGATAAAAACTCAGACGAGTTTGAAAACCGGCCAAGTCGACCCATTTATCATAGAGTAACATCCCTTTGATTGCTGAAAATGCAGATATATGACCTTGTCATCACCGTAGCTCCTTCAGTTTTGATCGGATCTTTCTGAAACTTATATGTTAGGTGGCTGTCGATAAAAACTCGAATGAGTTTGACAACCGGCCAAGTCGGCCCATCTATTATAGAGTTACGTCCCTTTAATTGCTGAAAATACTGATTTTTGACCGTGTCATCACCATAGCTCCTTCAGTTTTGATTTGATCTTTCTGAAACTTATATGTAAGGTAGCTGGTGATAAAACTAGGGATGAGCTCGAAAACCGATCTAGTCGGCCCTTTGTCATAGAGTTACCTCCCTTTGATTGCTGAAAATGCCGATTTTTAGCTCACCGTCACGTAGTGAAGAGGTGAGCTTTTGGGATCACTTTTTGTCCGTCGTCCGTCGTGCGTCCGTCTGTCCGTGCGTCCGTGCGTAAACAATTTCTTTAAACGACATCTCCTCCTAAACCACTGATCGGATTTTGAACAAACTTCACAGGAATGATCCTTAGGTGGTCCCCTTTCAAAGTTGTTCAAATGGTTCCGGTCCGTTGCACATCTAGGTCACAGGAGCCAAAAATAGATTTTTTTCACCAAAAACTTAAAAAATCTTCTTCTCTGAAACCACAAGGCCCAGGTCTTTGATATTTGGTATGAAGCTTCATCTAGTGGACCCCTACCAAGATTGTTCAAATTATAGTGCTGGGGCGAAAAATGCCCCCGCCCCGGGGCCCTTTGGTTTTACATAGGCTTATATAGGGAAAATCTTTAAAAATCTTCTTCTCTGAAACCACAAGGCCCAGGACTTTGATATTTGGTATGAAGCTTCATCTAGTGGACCCCTACCAAGATTGTTCAAATTATAGTGCTGGGACAAAAAATGCCCCCGCCACGGGTCCCTTTGGTTTTACATTGGCTTATATAGGGAAAATCTTTAAAAATCTTCTTCTCTGAAACCACAAGGCCCAGGTCTTTGATATTTGGTATGAAGCTTCATCTAGTGGACCCCTACCAAGATTGTTCAAATTATAGTGCTGGGGCGAAAAATGCCCCCGCCCCGGGGCCCTTTGGTTTTACATAGGCTTATATAGGGAAAATCTTTAAAAATCTTCTTCTCTGAAACCACAAGGCCCAGGACTTTGATATTTGGTATGAAGCTTCATCTAGTGGACCCCTACCAAGATTGTTCAAATTATAGTGCTGGGACAAAAAATTCCCCTGGCACTGGGTCCTTTGGTTTTTCATTGGCTTATATAGAAAAAATCTTTAAAAATCTTCTTCTCTGAAACCACAAGGCCCTGGACTTTGATATTTGGTATGAAGCTTCATCTAGTGGACCCCTACCAAGATTGTTCAAATTATAGTGCTGGGACAAAAAATGCCCCCGCCACGGGGCCCTTTGGTTTTACATTGGCTTATATAGGGAAAATCTTTAAAAAATCTTCTTCTCTGAAACCACAAGGCCCAGGTCTTTGATATTCGGTATGAAGCTTCATCTAGTGGACCCCTACCAAGATTGTTCAAATTATAGTGCTGGGGCGAAAAATGCTCCCGCCCCGGTGCCCTTTGGTTTTACATAGGCTTATATTAGCAGAATCTGTTAAAATCTTCTTCTCTGAAACCGCAAGGCCCAGGACTTTGATATTAAGAATGAAGCTTCATCTAATGGACCTCTACCAAGATTGTTCAAATTATAGCCCTTGGGTCAAAAATGTCCCCGCCCCGGGCCCTTTGGTTTTACATAGACTTATATAGGGAAAATCTTTAAAAATCTTCTTCTCTGAAACCACAAGGCCTAGGTCTTTTATATTTGGTATGAAGCTTCATCTAAAGGACCCCTAACAAGATTATTCAAATTATAGTGCTGGGGCCAAAAATGCCCCCGCCCTGGGGCCCTTTGGTTTTACATAGGCTTATATAGGGAAAATCTTTAAAAATCTTCTTCTCTGAAAACACAAGGCCCAGGACTTTGATATTTGGTATGAAGCTTCATCTAGTGGACCCCTACCAAGATTGTTCAAATTATAGTGCTGGGGCAAAAAATGCCCCCGTCCCGGGGCCCTTTGGTTTTACATAGGCTTATATTGGCAAAATCTTTCAAAATCTTCTTCTCTGAAACCGCTAGGCCCAGGTCTTTGATATTTGATGTGTAGCTTCATCTTGTGGACCTTTGCCAAGATTGTTCAAATTATAGCCTTTGTTGATGTTTGGTATGAAGCTTCACCTTTAAGACCTCCCTCAACATTATGCACATTAAAGCCCTGGGGCCAATAATGGCCCTCTCTGGGGCCCACTTGTTACACTCTGGATCAGGTGAGCGATCCAGGGCCATCATGGCCCTCTTGTGATTAATATTAGGATCACTTTTTGTCTGTCATCTGTGCGTAAACAATTTCTTCAAACAACATCTCCTCCTAAACCACTGATCGGATTTTGACCAAACTTCACAGGAATGATCCTTATGTGGTCCCCTTTCAAAGTTGTTCAAATGGTTCCGGTCCGTTGCACATATAGGTCACCGGAGACAAAAATAGATTTTTTCACCGAAAACTTGAAAAATTTTCTTCTCTGAAACCGCAAGGCCCAGGTCTTTGATATTTGGTATGAAGCTTCATCTATTGGACCACTACCAAGATTGTTCAAATTATAGTGCTGGGGCCAAAAATGCCCCAGCCCCGGGGCCCTTTGGTTTTACTTGGGCTTATATAGGGAAAATCTTTAAAAATCTTCTTCTCTGAAACCGCAAGGCCCAGGACTTTGATATTTAGAATGAAGCTTCATCTAGTAGACCCCTACCAAGATTGTTCAAATTGTAGTGCTGGGGCCAAAAATGCCCCAGCCCCGGGGCCCTTTGGTTTTACTTGGGCTTATATAGGGAAAATCTTTAAAAATCTTCTTCTCTGAAACCGCAAGGCCCAGGTCTTTGATATTTGGTATGAAGCTTCGTCTTGTGGACCCCTATCAAGATTGTTCAAATTGTAGTGCTGGGGCCAAAAATGACCCCGCCCCGGGGCCCTTTGGTTTTTACATGGGCTTATATAGGGAAAATCTTTAAAAATCTTCTTCCCTGAAACTGCAAGGCCCAAGTCTTTGCTATTTTGTATGAAGTTTCATCTGATGGACCGCTACCAAGATTGTTCAAATTATAGTTCTTGGGCCAAAAATGCCCCCGCCCCAGGGCCCTTTGGTTTTACATCGGCTTATATAGGGAAAATCTTTAAAAATCTTCTTCTTTGAAACCTCAAGGCTCAGTTCTTTGATATTTGGTATGAAGCTTCATCTTGTAAACCTCTACCAAGATTGTTCAAATTATAGCCCTGGGGCCAAAAATGCCCCCGTCTCGGGGCCCTTTTGGTTTTACATAGACTTATATAGGGATAATCTTTAAAAATCTTCTTCTGTGAAACCACAAGGCCTAGGTCTTTGATATTTGGTGTGAAATTTCATCAAATTGACCTCTATCAAGATTGTTCAAATTATAGACCTGGGGTCAAAAATGCCCCCGCCCCGAGACCCTTTGGTTTTACATAGACTTATATAGGGAAATCTTTAAAAATCTTCTTCTCCGAAACTGCAAGGCCCATGTTTTTGATATTTGGTATGGAGCTTCATCTAGTGGACCTCTACCAAGATTGTTCACATTATAGCCCCCGGGCTAAAAATCACCCGCCCCGGGGCCCTTTGGTTTTACATAGACTTATATAGAGATAATCTTTGAAAATCTTTTTCTCTGAAACAGCATGGCCCAGGTCTTTGATATTTGGTGTGAAGCTTCATCTAGTTGATCTCTATCATGATTACATGTATTTAAATTATAGCCCAGAGGCCAAAAATGCCCCCGCTCTGGGGCCATTTGGATTTACATAGGCTTATGTAGGGAATATCTTTAAAAAAATCCTCTTCTCTGAAACCGCAAGACCCAGGTCTTTGATATTTGGGGTGTAGCTCCATCTAGTGGACCTTTGTCATGATTATTCAAATTATAGCCTTTGTTGATATTTGGTATGAAGCTTCACCTTTTTAGACCTCCCTCAACATTATACACATTATAGCCCTGGGGTAAATAATGGCCCTCCCCGGGGCCCACTTGTTACTCTATGGATCAGGTGAGCGATCCAGGGCCATCATGGCCCTCTTGTTTACCTTGTCAACACATTAGCCCCTTCAGTTTTGATTTGATCTTTCTGAAACTAATATGTAAGGTGGCTCTGGGATAAAACTAGGGATGAGCTCGAAAACCGGCCAGGTCGGCCCATTTGTCACAGAGTTACATCCCTTTGATTGCTAAAAATGTTGTCATCACCGTTGCCCCTTAAGTTTTGATCAGATTTTCTGAAACTTATATGTAAGGTTGCTGAAGATAAAAACTTGGATGTGTTCGAAAACCGGCCAAGTCGGCCCATTTATCTTAGAGTTACATCCCTTTGATTGTTGAAAATGAAAATGCCGATTTTTGACATTGTCATCACTGTAGGCCCTTTAGTTTTGATCGGATCTTTCTGAAACTTATATGTAAGGTGACTTGGGATAAAACCTCGGATGAGTTTGGGTAAGGGCCAAGTCGGCCCATTTATCGTAGAGTTATGTCCCTTCGATTGCTGAAAATAACAATTTTTGACCTGGTCATCACCGTAGCCCCTTCGGTTTTGATCAGATCTTTCTTATATACATGTATATGTAAGGTGGCTGGGGATAAAAGCTTGGATGAGTTTGAAAACTGGCCAAGTCAGCCCGTTTATTATAGAGTTACATCCTTTTGAATGCTGAAAATGCCGATTTTTGACCTGGTCATCACCGTAGCCCCTTCAGTTTTGATCGGATCTTTCTGAAACTTATATGTAAGGTGGCTGGGAATAAAAACTTGGACGAGTTCGAAAACCAGCCAAGTTGGCATATTTTTTAGCTCACCTGTCACGTAGTGACAAGGTGAGCTTTTGTGATCACATTTTGTCTGTCCTCCGTGCGTCCTTCCGTCCGTGCGTGCGTAAACAATTTCTTGTCTGCATGATAGCATCTTCATTTATGATTTGATTTTAACCAGACTTGCACACAACTTATACCACCATGAGATCTAGGTTCCTTTCTTAAACCAGCCATATCCCATCATGTGTTACGGAGTTACGGCCCCTGAAAGGGCAAAAATTGTCTATTTTGGTCTTGTCCGCACGATAGCTTTGTTTGTTTGTTTGATTTGAGGTTTAACGTCCCCCTCAACACTGTATAAGCATTTTGGAGACGTTGCTTCCAATTTTGTGGGACTTTTACCCGACATTGAGATAAAATGACATCTCAAGCCCTGTCGCCCAATGAAACCAATAGGGTTTGTAAACATGGACGGACCGACTCGCACCGCTTTGCCTGGGCAGGCCCGGATCCTCTAAGCGGTTTACCAGTACTCGTTTGCAGGTTGGTTTCAGCTCTGCGTGGAAGCATCATGCAGCCCATTTATTTCTTCAAGCCCCAATGGGCGGGGGCGATTCAGCACGATAGCATCTTCATTTATGATTTGATTTTTACCAGACTTGCACACAATTTGTACGACCATGAGATCTGGGTTGCTTTTTTGAACCAGCCATATCCCATCATGTGTTACAGAGTTACGGCCCCTGAAAGGGCAAAAATTGCCTATTTTGGTCTTGTCTGCATGATAGATGTTTCCTTTATGATTTGATTTTAACTTAACTTGCACACAATTTGTACCATCACAAAATCTTGGTCAAGTTCGAAAAGGGGTCATGTCGGGTCAAAAAGTAGGTCAGTAGGTCAAATCAGAAAAATAAAAACCTTGTGAAGTCAGGAGAGGCCACAGTTTCGGTCAGATCATCATCAAACTTGCCCAGAATGACCATCTTGACAATATCTCAGTCAAGTTCGAATATGGGTGTTGTCGGGTCAAAAAGTAGGTCAGTAGATCAAATCATAGAAAAACCTTCTGAACACACTAGAGGCCACAATTTATGTCCAATCATCATCAAACTTGCTCAGAATGATCATCTTGATAATATCTTGGTCACATTCGATTAAGTGTCATGCCGTATCAAAAAGAAGGTCAGTAGGTCAAATCATAGAAAAACATTGTGTATACACAAGAGGCCGCAGTTTTGGTCCAATCATTATCAAACCTGCCCAGAATGATCATCTTGACAATATCTCGGTCATGTTTGAATACGGGTCATGTCGGGTCAAAAAGTAGGTCGGTAGGTCAAATCATAGAAAAACCTTGTGAACACACTAGAGGCCACAGTTTTGGTCCGATCATCATCAAACTTTCCCAGATTGATCATCTTGACAATATCTCAGTCAAGTTCAAATATGGGCCATGTTAGGTCAAAAAGTAGGCCAAATCATAGAAAAACCTTTTGAACACACTGGCGGCTACAGTTTTGGTCCGATCATCATCAAACTTGCTCGAAATAATCATTTGACAATATCTCGGTTAATTTCGAATATTGGTCATGTCTGGTCAATATGTAGGTCAGTAGGTCAGATTGTTGCAAAAACCTTGTGAACACACTAGAGGCCCAAGTTTTGGTTCGATCATCATCAAACTTGCTCAGAATGATCATCTTGACAATATCTGTGTCAAGTTTGAGTATGGGTCATGTCGGGTCAAAAAGTAGGTCAGCAGGTCAAATCATCGAAAAACGTTTTGAACACTCTAAGAGACCACAGTTTCAGTCAAATCATTATAAAACTTGCTCAGAATGATCATCTGGATCATATCTTAGTTAAGTTCGAATATGGGTCATGTCAAATCAAAAAGTAGATCAGTAGGTTATTTTGTCATAACTTTTGAACCGTTTGAGATGGAGCCTTCATATTTGGCATGTAGGTTCCTTCTGACAAGGGCTTCCCACTCATAAAGATTTGAGCTGTGACCTTGACCTGTGACCTACTTTTTCATACCTTTTGAACCATATGAGATAGAGCCTTCATATTTGGCATGCATGTTCCTTGGGACAAGGTTTTCTCAGCCATTCAAAACTTATGACCCATGACCTTGACCTTTGACCAACTTTGTCATAACTTTTAAAGCATTTGAGATACAGCCTTCATATTTAGAATGTAGGTTCCTTGCGACAATGTTGCTTAGATGATCCTCTACCAAAAAGGCTAAAACAATCCCACTCGGATGAACAACATGGCCACCGGAGGTAAAAATAGAAAAATATAGAAAAATACCCTGTCAAGTATACCATAGCTGAACTGCTGCACCGTTTATATGAACTTGTTACAATTTTCCAAAGTTCCTTACGACTGAGTGTGCTAATTGCTTTTGTAATGTCAACAAAAGCCACGTAGAGATTCACATTCTGAATCTGGTATAGCTTACGAAGCAGTCTTTTTGTGAATAACATGTAAACTGTTCCTCTTTTCTTCTTGAATCCACATTGGTTTCCATGTAGAAGCTTCTGGCTGTTCAGTGTTTTCCTTCAGTCAGCTGAATAGGACGTTATTTCGTTTAAAACTGAAAACTGGCCTTCTTGAATGCGTTAAGCTCATTGATAGATAGTTCCATCCCAGAAGCATTAAGGTCGAAATCACGGACACAAGTTTTGCGGTAGACTTTGTAAGACGTAATACATCCCAAATCATACCAAAGGCAAATGTATTTAATGCATGGTGTTAGATACTGGCCCAAAGCTTATATTAGTCAGCACTACACAGCCCTTCTTGGCCTTATCCAGGATTCAAAGGCAACAAACTTCGCACTTTTATTTTCAAGTTCTTACGAAAGTTCTAGGATCTATTATTTTAAATAAACATTAAGTGAGTAAAGTATGAAATGATAATATTTGTTTGTTCACAACATAATTTAGACCGACAAGTCCAAACCCAGTGGATGCTTTTTAAAAGCAGCCATATTGTAGTGTAACCTCCATTGACAGAATTGTGCTTCACAAAGACGAAAAAGGCCTTGTTAGGCAAGTTTTGTTTTAGACCAAATGATCTGCCAAACTAATGAACGTGAACCGAAATGGAATGGTGTTCATATTCACTTCCGTTCTTGACAAAGGGTATATGGCCGTCATTTCTTTTATTATCTCACCGTTATTGATAAGCACGCCGCTGTCAACCTTTATCTTGTAAGCTTTAAACACAATGTCATGAAGCCCAAGCTTGTAGCTCGGTGTCACTTGTTTGATCATTAGTACAAAGGATTCATGGTTTCTAAATAGTTTAAATTGTATATCAAGGCCATTCACCAAATACTTTTCCAGTCTGAAGATGTCCTCGTAGAGAGGCTCTTCGAGGTCAAATGTTCGGCTTTCTTTTGCAAACTCGTATCACTGTGCTAAATATCCGTTACATTCAGCTGCTGGATCGATATCATCAACGTCATCGTCATGAAGGTAGAAGAGCTGCGACTGTAACTACGACTTGCCTATGCCATTTCCTTTAGATCACAACACCTTCAAATAGGCTTTCCACATGTAGTATAGTAGTCGCAGATAAGATTGGCTAGGCGGGACTATTCGGGTGTTGTCGATATATGTCAAATTCGCTTTGTCCACCAGAAGATTCGGTAGAGTGCCTGTCGCATGCTTTCTGCAAGCGGACCAAATGGCTGTATACGCCACAGCTTTGTTTGTGTTACAGTTGAATTCACAAAATCGGGTGGCTTGGTTTACCTTTTTGTTAATAGAGCTTTCCAAAGGCAGGTACAAACGATAGCTCCGCCTAGTGAATCTCATCTGCGACTACTCTAACTCGTGTTGAGACGTTCATGTAGGTATCTATCTGTACCCTCATGCTTTGAGGTGGAATGTTGATGATCCCATTTTTTTAGCTGCCAGTTCAGATCCATCAGCCTTGACTATTTAGCACTTAACGTTTAATCGACTCCTTCGTAATTCAGTATATTCGTTCCCCTTGAGCAAGTACTGCTATATCGATGGGTGTATCTTCTGCACTGTAAGATGAGCCGGGTCTACTTTCCGAAACATATTTTTTTCGATAGCTACTTGATTTGGTGGTACAGAAATAAATTACAGTTCAGAAGGTTATAAATGTCAGTTTCTTTGTAAGTTAAATATGCCGTTTTCACATGCGCAATTTCTTGTTTAATATATACTCTTCCCCTGAAGCCTTCCTTCGTCGTTTATTCGCCGTAGATGTTGCTTTTGAAGAAGTCAATTTCTTTCTGACTGATTTATCAACATTTACCCTTTTACAGACCCACATGTGGCTTATTACTGAATTGTTTCCTTGAGGTCCGATTTGGCTCTTTCTTCCACGACAGCCACAGGACTCATTTGTTGACCCACAACTAGTTTTACGTCCGGTTCAGGGGATGTGAGGATTGACGGGTATCATATATGAGCCGCGCCAAGCCAATTTGTGTCTTCGAGCATTCCGTCATGACAAATTTTAACTGCGCATGCCCAGCCATTCAAAGGGGCCAGGGATATGGCTTTCTGTCTGAAGGTTCCTCTTGATTCACTGCTTGTATGAGCGAGCTGCGAAGGTTCTGGCGAGACTGCGCGGATGCGCAGGCTCGCCTGAACCTTCGCTGCTCGCATAGGCGATAAGTACCAAAATCGCTTGACGGGGCCCATATGTTCTGTTTTCTCTGACATACATTCCACCAATAGCACCTTCCCCTTTCTGACGAGCTCGATACTGTGCTGTGTAGCGTGAGATTATTGATCCCGTGAAATTCTTCAGTCGCACCCGAAGCGGCTGAAATCTCTCACGGATGGGTGTGAGAGAATTCAGCCCTGAGAAGTGTAATGCGATAAGTGTATAAAAAGGTGGGGTATCGAAACTCTCTTAGTGTATTATATGATAAATCATGCTGGTAAATTAATTAAACTTTAATTTTATGCTAGAAAAATTAGAAGCTGTGTTACTAGTGATTATATCATATGAATATCATTTATTTATTTATTTATTTATTCACCAAGCCCCGATTAGCCGTGGCCCAAGGACAAACAGATACTATAGAATGTAGAAGGATACCATCTTGATTAAAGACAAATCTGTCAAGCTGAACTTATATTGGGGTCCAACTTGACCAAAGCCAAACTGCAATGCCCGAGATCACTCAGGGCGACTGGACTTAAGGTCGAGATGGTCCGTATTCATAGTGGTGTTGATTATCAAATTACGAAAAAATGTAGGGACATTTCTAACGCTTAACTTCTCACCTGAACTTCTTGCTTCGACGTTGTTTAGGTATGTATGCTAGGTGGTTGGGTGGCTAGGTAGGTTGGTAGATGGCTGGGTACGTAGGTGGGTGACTGGGTAGCTAGGTAGGTTTAATTTGAGATTTAACCCAGTCATCACTAAATAGGTAATTTTGGAGATGATGCTTCCAATTTCGTGGGACCCGACTTCGAGATGAAAAGACACCTCAAGACCTGCCTGTCACGGTCACATTTTAAGGAGGTATTGTTTTCCGGGCCTTCGGGTACTTTGATTATATTGTTTTATCACTTGATGCTATTTATAGTTACCAGACGACTTTCAAAACCGGTTTAACGGGAGGTAGTCGTGAATATATATTTTCAATGCGAATGTATCGGGTAGACGAACATGCTGAAGCTATAAAGGGCTTTTAATTCTAAATGGCGTTTAAAATGGCATATGAATAGAAACTGGAGGAGTCGCTTCGACTTTCTGGGTAAGTTTGGTTTAATTTTATTGTAAATTAGCCAAAATGTGTATTTATAAAATGTTGTGGGTACCCGATAGCTGAAGCTCTGTGCAATGAAAATAGCATCTATAGAGGGTCCATGTTTTATTATTATCATCAGTTTATGGTGTTTGTATAAATTTTGAGCTACTGTATATATTGTGGCATTACACGGTGTATAACCGGTTGCGACAGTATTCGGTCGGCTCTGCCAGTTGGATGCGACATAGGTTCGGCATATGGATATATAGCATTATATTATGGGTAACAGTGATGAGGACAATAAAAGTCTGTGCATGCGTACGTTTAGTATGTGAAATTGTTTCTATGGTGACAAGAAAATGTCATGAAGTTGATGCATGAAAATGGCAGGAAAATGTCATATTGCTGGTCTAAAAGGCAGAAAAATGCTATGAGATGAGAGTTTGATAATAATGGCAGAAAAATGCTGTGTAGTAAAATGTTTGAATATTAATATTTATCACTGTATAGAACCATGCACATCTTAATGACTTGAGCCGTGCTTATAACAGGTTTTTAGTATGTGTCCGTTCTTTAAACCTAGGTCCCACTGGATTTGTTGGTTGTGGTAAACGCACAGTAACTGGTCGACTTCATGGTTAACTTGACGGTGATCATCATCGGGTTGATATACCGATTGAGTGGCGTCAACTTTACGGAAGCTGATGAATTGTTTTATGTTGTGTCAGAGAGGGAGTATTGTACCACTTCGCATTATGTTATGCTGCAGAGACGGTATGGTAACACTTTTGTTAAACTCCTTTCAAAGACAGCTGTAATCAGTCAGTGGTATGGCTGTGATGTGGCATAAACTTAGTATTGTGTAAAGTATATTTACAGACATTCAACTACAAAGTTAATTCCCCTACGTGATGAACACTATATACCGGTTGATTTATCGGAGGTTAATCTGTTCGATGTGATGAACTCTAAACACAGACCTGAATATTTCGTGTTTTATAATATTTTAATAATAAGAATTAATTTTAAAGTATTTGAGTTGTTTGTACTCGGGTTTTAAGGGTGTGACATCAACATTCTACTCGGTCATTACGTGACATTTTTACCTTTCCCCTTAGGTAAGTGTGAAATATGATGAACACTTATGTACTGTCACTGAGCATTTTATGTTAAAACCCAATTATTTACAGTTAACTGGTAACCCGACTCAGATAATCAGCTCCTACGTTATCTCTGCCCCTGATAGCCATAATTCTGAACCTGTACGGCTGCAAATTTAAAGACCACCTCATAAGTCTTGCGTTTGCGACTGCCTTTCGATTTAAGTGAACCAGTGGCTGATGGTCAGTCTCTAGTATGAACTCTTTGCCATATAAATAGCATGAAAATTTCTGAATCGCCCAGACGACTGCTAGACACTCCTTTTCTATTACAGAGTATGATTTTTCACTCTGTTTTAGTTTTCTACTAGCATATGAAATTGGCATTTTAAACCCATTTTCATCTTGCAATAATACAGCTCCTAAGCCCGCCTCAGAAGCGTCCGTCTGAAGGATAAATGTTGCCGAGAAATCAGGCAGTTTGAGAATAGGATTTGAGATCAGCGCTTGTTTTAGACTTCTGAACGCATTCTCTTGAGCGTCACCCCACTTTACCTTATTTGGTTGACCCTTTTTTGTCAGGTCAGTGAGTGATGCAGCTACGTGTGAGAAACCGGGAACAAATCGGCGATAAAAGCCAATCAAACCCAGAAAGCTTTTTATTTGACGTTTTGTTTCAGGTCTTGGGGCATCTCTGATGGCTCTTACCTTATCTGGATTGGGTTCTAATCTGCCGTCACTCACCATATGACCAAGACACTCGAGCTTTGGAAAACCAAAGAAACACTTTGATGGTCTTGCCGTCAGACTGGCGCCCCTGAGTCTTGAGAATAGTTGGCGCAAGACCTGTAAGTGTACTGTCCAAACCTTGGAAAAGATTAGTATGTCATCTAGAAAGTTATCAAGACCTTCCATACCTTTCAGAAGCTTTCGCATCAAGCGACTGAACGTTGCTGGTGCAGAAACTAAGCCAAAAGCCATGACTTTAAACTGAAAAAGACCTTTAGGGGTCTGAAAAGCAGTTTTATGTTTCGAAATTTGGGATAATGGCACCTGCCAGTAGCCTTTTGACAAATCAATTTTGGAAAAGTACTTGTAGTCTGACAATTTAGAGAATAAATCATCGATATTTGGCATCGGCTCAGCGTCAAATATTGTTATTCTATTCAAAGCTCTTAAGTCTATGCAAAATCTAAATGTTTGATCTTTTTTCCTCACTAATACTATTGGGGATGAATATGCACTTTCAGAAGGTTCAATTACCTGCATCTCTAACATTTTATCTACCTCTTCATTTACTTTGTCTACCATAGCAAATGGTAGTGGATAGGGCTTTAGCCTAATAGGTGTTTCAGTCGTCGTTCGTATTTCGTGCTCTAGTAAGTTTGTAAGACCTGGTTTATCGGTTAATACTTCAGGAAACTCATTGGCTAAATTTCTTATATCTACTTTCTGTTCAGATGTTAACTGTTCTGAAATTTGTATGTCTGCGGGACATTCAAACTTACTTTCACTGGGTGTCATTAACAGTTCACTGCCTTCAACATCATCTCCTTCTATTACCTTTTCCTCCAAGACTGCTACACTCACCTGCCCATCAATGTCTTGACTAACCTTTCTTTCTATGTATTTCTTTAATAGGTTAGCATGAAAGGTTTTCAGCTTATTCCCTACCTGAACTCGAAAGTCAAACCCACCAAACTTTTCAATAACCGCGTATGGGCCTTTCCACTGAAGTAGAAGTTTGTTTGTTTTCTTTGGTAATAAAACAAGGACTTTATCTCCTACTTTAATGTTTCTATGTCTTGCATTCTTATCATACTGAAACTTTTGCTTTCTAGCGGCTTTCTGTAAATTGGCCTGAGCAATATCAGTAACAGATTCTAACCTGTCCCTCAAATCGACTACATACTGGTATGTGGACTTAACTTCTAGATCTTCAATATCTTTTGACCACAGTTCTCTTAGTACTGCCATTGGGCCACGAACAGACCTACCATAAATGAGGTCAAATGGTGCAAACCCGAGGCTTTCTTGTGGTACCTCACGGTAAGCAAAAAGTGCTGCGTTTAGATACTTATCCCAGTCTTGTGGATTTTCAGCGCAAATGCGTTTCAATATTGTTTTCAGGCTGCCATTCAATCTTTCAACTAGACCATTGCAAATAGGATGATAGGGGGTTGTAGTCAGTTGTTTCAAAGATATTAGACGACACAACTCATTCATTAGTGAAGAGGTAAACTGTGCACCCATATCTGTTAACATTTCTTTTGGAAAACCAACACGACAAAAAATGTCTAACAAAGCTTCAGCAACACGCTCTGTTTCTATACCTGAAAGGGCTACCGCTTCAGGGTAACGGGTAGCATAATCAACTAACGTTAAAATATATCGGTTACCTCGTGAAGTCACAGGACTTAATGGTCCAATAATGTCCACAGCCACTCTTTTGAAGGGTTCGTCAATCAGAGGCATCTTACCTAGAGGGACTTTGCTTATTCGTCCTTTGGGAACCGTTCTCTGGCATATATCGCATGATCTGCAAAAACGTTTGGTATCTGATTGAACACCAGGCCAATAGAATTCTGACAGAACTCTACTCACTGTTCTTGCTGTACTCATATGACCCGCTAAGATTGTCTCGTGTGCTAGTTTTAATACAATATCTCTAAACTTAGAAGGTACTACCAGCTGATTAAACTCTTTCCCCATACATACTTTTGGTGATTGAAACTTTCTGTACAAAAGACCATTCTTTTGAATATATGATACTACAGAGTTACCTTTAGTTTTCATCTCCTTTCCTTCTCGAGCTAACATACGCACCTTTTTTAATGTGATATCTTCTTGTTGTTCTTTCTTGATGTCATCAGGACTTACATCCTTAATAGATTCTGGTACCTTTAAAGGCAAATATGGTTTCTGTAAATTCTTTACCTGTTGTCTGGTCTGAACTGCATTTATTCCCCAGTTACTAGCTGGTGAACTTGGATCTTTAGCACCATTTATGTTACCTATTATCAAATCATACATAGGATTCTCCATACACCAAGCTCTCACTTTACCAACATAATATGGTGTATCTATGTGAAACTCGGCCATTGGTACCTTTATTCTGCTACCGTCAGCTAACATACATATCTGGTCTTCCCCGGTAAAGTTATTTTCACCCAACAAACCTTTTCTTACTACTACACCACTGCATCCTGTATCTCTCAAAACTGTAACCTTAACCTCGTCTATCTTACCTTCCGTTACTGGCATACCTGACATTTTTGAAGTGCATACGGAAGTGAGTTTAAGTACATTAGTACTAGCATTTACGTCTATTATGCTATCATTAAACAAAGAACATGCATTACAAGTTCCATCATGAACAGTTTTGCTATGCTCCATAGTACTAGAAGTCTCTTTTTTCTTTGACCTACCTCTGTCGGAGTCTTCAAACCTAACCCGAGGATATGGAGACAAACTTCTCGACCTTCCGCGTGCTGGACTACTAGAAGCATTTCGTGAATTTGAACCTGAAGTTACATTGCCTATTTTGTTGGTCTTCGCTGGACAGTTAATGACAATATGTGAAGAACTGCCGCATCTAAAGCAACGGCGTTCCTTCTTGTGAAAGGTGGAACTTAACTCTTGTTTTTTCCCTTGTTCATAAGGCTTAATCTCAGCTGGTTTACTCTTAGAATTACTCCTTTGAGACTTTGAACCAGATGGATATGTAAGACTCACAGCACTTGCAAGTCTAGCTTCTTTAAACTGATCTGCTAATGTAGCCATTTCTTGCAAAGAAGATGGAATTCTTTCTTTAAGGTATAGTGTAAGCTCTTTATTGCACATATGTAATAACTGATCTCTCATCATTAAATCAAACAGACCAGCGTATGTCTTAGGACAACCCGCCATTTCAGTCCATCTGTTCAAATAACTGCCAAGTCGGACTGAAAATTGACTAAATGTCTCACCCACTTCAGGCCTACAAGATCTAAATTTCCTTTTAAACCCATCTTCGGTCAATTCAAATCTTTTTAATAGTGCCTGTTTTAACTCATCATAGTCTAAAGCTTTTTCATTGGGCAACAGTGCATACACATCTAAGGCTCTACCTTTTAACAATGCACTCAAATGCGTTGCCCAAAGTTCACGTTTCCAGTTCTGAGCGGTTGCATAACGTTCAAACCTATGTAAATAGCTGTCCATTTCATCCTTACCTTCCTCGAAAGCCGGCAACTTCGGACCTTTCGGCCTAACCACCTCTGACTCTAAAACACTTACCCCACTCTTAGCTCTAAATTCTAAAACGTCCATTTCGTGAGCATGTTCTGCTTGCTTTATTTTAATTTCACTTTCCTTCTCTTCTTTTTTGAGTCTTACCTCTCTTTCAGACTTCTGTTTTTCGATTTCTAAAAGAGCTTCAGCCTTCTCCTTTTCTAGCTTAACACTTTGTAATTTTAAATTATACTCACGCTCCTCCTTTTCTTTCTGTCTAACGGCCGCTCTTTCTTCCCTTAATACTGCTTGCTGTTCTCTAATGAACTCTTGAAGCTGGGGACCATCGTATCCCAGGGACTCACCCATTGCTTTTAGTTCATTAAGAACATCCATATTTAAAAATACAAATATAAAAACGATTTGCAGCAACCACAGGTATACTCTGAGTTTTGTTTCCATAAAGCAGAGGCAGAAAACACGTAGATTATTTACTTTCTAGTTTTAATCTCATTTATTGAAACCCCTTTTATTGTAAATATGTTTACTATTTCTTTACTAACCCGATCTTTATAGACGAACTATTTCGCATCAGACATAAACCTACTAACGCTCTATATGTATAGAAACCGTATGGCTAGCAACGTACTATCTGGCAAGTAGGGAAAAAACACGTTACTTTATGCGATTTCTGGGTCCCAAAAGCTAAGCGTCTATTGCACTGAAATTATGTCACATATACTATATACAATTTTAATGTCAAGCATTTCAGTTGCTGGTACCGAGATTCCCGTGCCGCATCAACATCCCACTTCTGACACCAAATGTCACGTAATGACCGAGTAGAATGTTGATGTCACACCCTTAAAACCCGAGTACAAACAACTCAAATACTTTAAAATTAATTCTTATTATTAAAATATTATAAAACACGAAATATTCAGGTCTGTGTTTAGAGTTCATCACATCGAACAGATTAACCTCCGATAAATCAACCGGTATATAGTGTTCATCACGTAGGGGAATTAACTTTGTAGTTGAATGTCTGTAAATATACTTTACACAATACTAAGTTTATGCCACATCACAGCCATACCACTGACTGATTACAGCTGTCTTTGAAAGGAGTTTAACAAAAGTGTTACCATACCGTCTCTGCAGCATAACATAATGCGAAGTGGTACAATACTCCCTCTCTGACACAACATAAAACAATTCATCAGCTTCCGTAAAGTTGACGCCACTCAATCGGTATATCAACCCGATGATGATCACCGTCAAGTTAACCATGAAGTCGACCAGTTACTGTGCGTTTACCACAACCAACAAATCCAGTGGGACCTAGGTTTAAAGAACGGACACATACTAAAAACCTGTTATAAGCACGGCTCAAGTCATTAAGATGTGCATGGTTCTATACAGTGATAAATATTAATATTCAAACATTTTACTACACAGCATTTTTCTGCCATTATTATCAAACTCTCATCTCATAGCATTTTTCTGCCTTTTAGACCAGCAATATGACATTTTCCTGCCATTTTCATGCATCAACTTCATGACATTTTCTTGTCACCATAGAAACAATTTCACATACTAAACGTACGCATGCACAGACTTTTATTGTCCTCATCACTGTTACCCATAATATAATGCTATATATCCATATGCCGAACCTATGTCGCATCCAACTGGCAGAGCCGACCGAATACTGTCGCAACCGGTTATACACCGTGTAATGCCACAATATATACAGTAGCTCAAAATTTATACAAACACCATAAACTGATGATAATAATAAAACATGGACCCTCTATAGATGCTATTTTCATTGCACAGAGCTTCAGCTATCGGGTACCCACAACATTTTATAAATACACATTTTGGCTAATTTACAATAAAATTAAACCAAACTTACCCAGAAAGTCGAAGCGACTCCTCCAGTTTCTATTCATATGCCATTTTAAACGCCATTTAGAATTAAAAGCCCTTTATAGCTTCAGCATGTTCGTCTACCCGATACATTCGCATTGAAAATATATATTCACGACTACCTCCCGTTAAACCGGTTTTGAAAGTCGTCTGGTAACTATAAATAGCATCAAGTGATAAAACAATATAATCAAAGTACCCGAAGGCCCGGAAAACAATACCTCCTTAAAATGTGACCGTGACACTGCCCCCAAATGAAACCAATTGCGATTATATGCATTGACGGTCCGACTCGCATCACTTTGCCTGGGCAGGATTTACCAGTGCTCATTCATTAGCCCATCTATTTCTTCAAGTCCCGGTAGACTGGGTAGATTTAGGTAGTTAGTTACGGTAGCGAGGGAGGGAGGTTGTAAGGGTAGATGGGAGGGTGTATTGGGAGGGTGTATTGCTTGGTCGGTCGGTAGGTACAGACCAGCTACGGGTAATAACCCATATTCTTTTTCTCCGCGGTAATAGTCTTTTTTTTTCTCAGAGAACAAGCGTGAAATTTCCCCGAGAAGAAAAAAAATCGCGTTTCAAAGCGGTTAATTTCTCCGCGAACATCGCTATTTCTCGGAGAAAGCCAATTAGTACAGGTGAAGTCGTTCACGGTGTTTCTCCGTGAAATCTGCCTATACCTACATGTATATTTGTTCATGTGCATGTAATTTTTTCATGCATTAAAATTTGGTACACAAAGTTTGAAGCATGTGACGAAATGCATGTTCTTTGTACAAAGATGGACAACTCTAGCGATCGTAAAGTATGATTTTGATCCGGTTGGAATCATAATAATTTGCATCTTATGCACTTTACAACGCAGTAGGAACATGATGAATGTTTTATGTGTTCCTTTTTTTGCTGTTGTGTAAACGCTTCATTAATGGAAAACTGTTTGTTTTCTATAGGTTCACCATATTGGGAGTACTTTATTTTTTTCTCAAGTAAACACTTTAGAAAAATCAAACTCAATGTATATAATAACGGGGATCCTGCTTTTACATGTATATGTGGGCGCCGATCTCACTCTACATTTTGGTCGATCTTTTTTCTTACACTGCGAGTAATTAAACATCACTGATGCTTACACTTAAGCTCACATGGAGGCCTGCTTTTGTTTCTTGCCTTTACAATTCAATTTTGCCCATACATGTACATTAACCCATATCAAACTGGAAACCCCTAAACGGGTACCTTGGCAAACAGTGCAGGCCCAGATCAGCAGCCGCAGAACGCGGCGTCTGATCAGGGCCTACAATGTTTGCAAAAAGTTCGGCCATTTTCCTAATAAATTTTGAAGAAAACACAACCTGAAACCCCTAAATTTTGAAATGGACTCATGCTATATATAAGAAGGAAGATTCCATTTGGTACAAAAAGGGTTAATATGGGGAAATTGCGCGGCAAGCATTCCAAGGCTGCATATTAGTCTGATTTCTAACTTGGAGCAGAACTACAAAATTCTCAAAGATAATCAGCGAAGTTTGTACATACATGCAACCTGGGTATCTTGTTAAGTCTACTGTACACCCCGAAGGTAACTGGCCCCCGTGTCCTAATGGGTAAGAGCGCTGACGCTTAACCCACTCAGTACCAGAAACCCCTAAAGGGGTACCTTGGCAAACAGTGCAGGCCCAGATCAAACACTGCAGAACGGGGTGTCTGATCAGGGCCTACAATGTTTGCAAAACGTTTTGCCATTTCCCGAACAAAATTTTTAAGAACAAAACAACCTGGCACCGCTAAGTTTCAAAATGGGCTCCTGTATATATAAGGGTGAAGATTACATTTGGTACAAAAAGGGTTAACCATCGGGTCATTAGGTCTCTCCGCTGTGGATTGCGCCTCGCTCGGGCCACAAATGAGATACTACAGAAGGTGGTCTTACTCCGGTATTAGCTCAACTCTGGTTAGCGGTCCGTTCGGAATTAGGGAAATAATCTTGAAAGTGCCGTAAATCCACTAAACACCCCGAGGATAATGGGCATCCTTAAAGCGCTGACACTCATTAGGACTCTCACTGCTGTGGTTCGCACCTCGTTCGGTTCAAATTCTGCAACGTTTTCGAGTTGAGCGCGATCGGCTTGAAATAAATGAATTTGTCCAGACGTCATGAAAACACACCTGGGCAGGCTTAGATCCTGTAAGAGGTTTACCAGTACTCGCATGCGGGTCGGTTTGAGCTATGCGTGGAAGCAACAAGCTGAGCTTTTGGTAAATGTCACACATCATTATGGTGTTAATAACCTACATGTACGACTCATTATGAGAACTCGCCTATTCAAATATATTGTAAAATTTTACAACTAAAAACGGAAAATTTTCGGATAAAAATTCTGGCATTTTTTTCATATTTCTGCTCAAGATTTTGGGTACACTTCAAAACGACTCGGCGAGGCGGTTCTAACGAGTACCCACAATCTATGTGAGCAGAAATTAGATAAATAATGCATACCCCTGTAAACCCCAGTTAAAAGTGGGGTTTAAGCGGGTAACTAATAAATAGGCGTATTTTCGTGATGTGAATAAAAGTTGTCATGAGACTTTTAAAAAGGGATTATACAAATGAGAAATGAGTTACTAAAATAAAATTGTGTAACATGAAATAATATTTGATTATTATTTATCAAAGACTACCATTTGCCTTCATTCACAAAAACAACGCCAAACAAACGAAGAAATAATATTGAGCCGAAAATTTCACGCAAGCAGAGTTGTATTTTTTTTCCGCCAAACGCGGGTAATTTCATTTTCAATTAAAGCAATCGGTCAACGTTTCGCCAAGTCTCCGAGAATTTTCTCTGCGAAACCGGGGGAAATTTCAGCCAGAAATTTGTCGCTCAATTTTATCTTTTCTCGCTGTTTTGCGGAGAAAATAGCCGATTTTGTTTAGCGTGGTTTCCCCGCTAAACAAAAAATGGGTTATTACCGGTAGCTGGCCTGTATGTGTGCCTTGATGGGGAGGTAGGTAGGTAGGAGTTAGTTTGTTTGTTTGACTGGAGATTTTAAGTTCCCGTCAACACTATAAAAGTCATGTTGGAGGCATCGCGACCAATTGCGACCAATTTTGTTTGACTTTTACCCGGCATTGAGATGAAATAACGTCTCAAGTCCTGCCGCCTAATTAAACCAATAGAGTACTTAGGTAGGGATGTAGTTTGTTTGATTTGTGGTTTAACGTCCCTCTCGACACAATATAGGTCATTTTTGGATACGTTGCTTCCAAGTTTGTTGGGACTTTTACCAGACACTGAGATATATTGACATCTCAAGCCCTGTGGCCCACTGACACAAACATGTTTTTATGCATGGACGTCCGACTCACACCACTTTTCCTGGGTAGGCAGGTTTAGAACCGCTAAAAAGTTTACCAGTACCCATGTGCTGTCGGTTTCATGCAGCCCAGTCTTTTTCCTCAAGTTCCGATGGGCGGGGCGGGTAGGTAGGTAAGTAGGTTTTGTTTATTTGAGGTTTAACGTCCCCATCAACACTGTAAAGGTAATTTGGAGACGTTGATTCCAATTTTGTTGGACTTATACCCGACACTGAGATGAAATGACATCTCAAGCCCTGCCGCCCAATGAAACCAATAGGGTTATATGAATGGACGGTCCAAATCGCACAACTTTTCCTGGACATGCTTAGAAGCTGTAAGCGGTTTACCAGTACTCACGTGCGGTTAGTTTCAGCTATGCGTGGAAGCATCATGCAGCCCATCTATTTCGTCAAGTCCCGATTGGGGGGGGGGGGGGAGGGGGCGGAGGTAGGTAGGTAGGTAGAAATAAGTAAATGTATGTCTGACAGTCCGTTCCCATATGGAATGATACCCCCATGGTGTAGTGGTTATGTTACTTGCCTAATGGACCTGGATTCACACGTTCGATCCCGGTTTTCACAGACTTTCGGATGTGTCTTTTAACCGAGGTCCCGTCCCCGTACTGAATGACAAAATTACGTGCAATCCTACCTACCTTATCACCATCCCACACCTACCTACCTATTTACCGACCTACCTATCTATCTACCTACCCACCTGCCGGGCCCCGCCAATCGTAGCTTGAAGAAATAAATGGGCTGCATGATGCTCCCACTCACAGATTAAACCGACCGCACATAAGTACTGGAAAACCGCGTATAGGATTAAGCCTGACCAGGCAAAGCGCTGCGAGTCGGGACCGTCCGTGCTTATAAACGCTATTGATTTCATTGGGCGACAGGGCTTGAGATGTCATTTCATCTCAATGTCGGGGAAAATTCCCATAAAATTGGCAGCAACGTCTCCAAAATGACCTTTACAGTGTTGACGGGGACGTTTAACCTCAATTCAATAAATAAAACCTACCTACAAGCATACAAACCTACCCATCTACCTACCAAAACGTACATACATATGATCCTAGTTACCTACCGCCCTACCTACCTACCAACCTACGTACTTACCTGCCAGCATGTCAACCTACCTACCTACCTACCGATACACCTATCTACCAACCTATCGGTATAGGAACGTACATACCTACTTACCTACATTCCTGCCTACCTACCTACCTACCTACTAAAACATACATAACTACGATCCTGCCTACCTGCGATTCTACCTACTTACCAACCTACGATCGTCCTCTAAATTTACCTATCTACCTACCTACCAACCTACCTCACCACTGTTCCACACCTACCTACCTAACTGCATACCTACCTACCTACCTACCTACCTACCTACCTACCTACCTACCTACCTACCTACCTACCTACCTACCTACCTACCTAACTACCTACCTACCTACATACCTACCTACCTACCTACCTACATACCTACCAAAACATACATACCTACGATGTTACCTACTTGCCTCCGAATCTACCTACCTATCTACCTAACAGCATACAACATCGAAGGTAGAAGCTAGTAGTAAGAAGTTCGAAGTTAGAAATAAGAAGTAAGACAATGTATGTCTGCCCGTCCGTACCTATACCTACCCACCAAGTCACGAAACATACAGACCATTTACCCTACCTATGTTCCTACCTACCTACCTGCCTACGTTCGTTCGTACGTACCTACCTGCATACTTTGCTACCACGCAGGCCATCTATTTCTTCAAGCCCCGATGGGCGGGCCCAACTGCATACCTACCTACCTACGTACATACCTACTTAGTAGCCCCCGCCCATTGGGGCTTGGAGAAATAGATGGGCTGCATGGTGCTTCCACGCAGGGCTGAAACTGACCATATATGAGTACTGGCAAACCGTTCAGAAGGACTAATAAAAATCAAAAATGAGTTCCTTTAAGAGCAATGAAAAAACTCGCAAGAAAGAAGATGGGTCATACTACGTAGTTTCGGCTAATAAAGCCTCATCAGTGACCCTGTAATGATCCGGCAAAGAAAGCCAGAGGAAACATACTGCAATTTTGCGAATTTCGAATAGGCAGTCGATTCAAAGACTGAAATAAATCAAAATGGGGTCCAAATAATTAAAAATCTGTCTAGAAATATGAGTCTAAACCATTATTTTATTTCTGATTTCTCCGAATATTCACGCTGATCTCAAAGGACCAAAAGTAAAATATAAACTACACTATGGTTGATGTACGGGGAGACGTTTTACGGCCGCCACACGGCACAACACCAGCTGCAGTGAAGGCAAATAAAAATCAAAAATGAGTTCCTTTAAGAGCAATGAAAATATCGTAAGAAAGATGATGGGTCATACTACGTAGTTTCGGCTAATAAAGCCTAATCAGTGACTCTGTAATGATCCGGCAAAGAAAGCCAGAGGAAACATACTGCAATTTTGCGAATTTCGAATAGGCAGTCGATTCAAAGACTGAAATAAATCAAAATCGGGTCAAAATAATTAAAAATCTGTCTAGAAATATGAGTCTAAACCGATATTTTATTTCTGATTTCTCCGATGTTTTACGCTGATCTCAAAGGACCAAAAGTAAACTATAAACTGCACTATGGTTGATGTACGGGGAGACGTTTTACGGCCGCCACACGGCACAACAACAGCTGCAGTGAAGGCAAATAAAAATCGAAAATGAGTTCCTTTACGAGCAATGAAAAAATTCGTAAGAAAGAAGATGGGTCATACTACGTAGTTTCGGCTAATAAAGTAGAAGTAAAACAAAGATCAGGAATTGATACAATTAACTTACTCCACCCATAAAAGACACCAAAGGGAAAGAAATACAAACATTAAGCGACCAGACCAAATGGTAACCTAAACAAAGGAAGGCCATAAGGACAGTTAATTTCCCACAAAATGGCCATGTGGCCATCCAAAATTAAAAGACACAAGTGATACACACAGTAAGTAACAAACAACAACATAACTAAATCGCCACAGAAGAGCCGCCTTGGAACGGTCAGTGGAAGATTTCCACTGGGGGGCTTAAATCGATTTTACGTGGCCACAATCCTCGCCCTTACTTCCGTTGCGATTTAGACAAATACTTTGTTCAGTCCGCATGAATGCCTCCTAACTCATCAGTGCAACATCTCCGTGAACACAAAAATCAAAGAACCACAGAGGTGAGACAACGGTGAGGACTCGACAGCAAGAAACCCCTGAAATGCTGGAGCAAAAGAAAACCAACAGTTAGACTCCGATGAGCCCGACCAGAGACAGAGCATCAGGCAGCAACCAACATTATCTCTCTAATTCTCAATAAGCCTTTACGTTGGAGCCGTCATAGAATCTGAGGCCTGACCCACCGGCGTGCAATTAAAGAGGGAAGCAAAGTTGCCAACCGTGATTGGGTTAACTACCATGCATGCAGTCTGTCGTATAATATCCATGTTGTACCCAATCTTTTTATATCGAAGAATGATTTTACGAAATTGGGTGCTGAAGTCATTGCGGTTATATATTTTTCTGAATTTATATACTCAGTCACCATAAAATTCGGGTTCCGATAGACCTTGTTGCAGAAGAGATTTAAGTCCAATATTGAATTTTGAAATTAAATCAGAATGGCGTCTATAAAATTTTGAAAAGGCTTTGCGTAGTTTATGGTACCGATAACCCTGAATAAGGAGTTTAAGCGTTAATAATTTATTACGAGTGTTGAAGTCAGTTACATGACTACACACTCTAGCAAATCGAATTAATTGCGAAATATAAACGCCATAGGATGGCACACGAGGAACATCACCATCCAAAAAAGGAAAATTTACAATCTCAAAATCAAAGTCATCGCGTTTATCATAAATTTTGCACGAAACAAATCCATCTACAATAGATAGATGTAAATCCAAAAACGGGGCCTCGGTATCAGAAGAATTTGCTTTATTTAACTGAAGTTCTAGGGGGTAAATCTGACTGTTCAAACCATCAAAATAGGTATTATCAATATTTAATAAATCATCTAAATATCTAGAAGTAGAGCTAAAAGCTTCAATAATTTCAGATTGGTTATCAATGAAAAGCGACAAAATGAAGTCTCTTTCATAACAACACAAGAGCAGATCAGCCACAAGAGGTGCGCAATTAGTACCCATCGGAATACCCACAATTTGTCTAAATAACTTAGTACCGAATCTAATATAAATATTGTCAAGTAGAAAGGTGAGGGCATCACACACTTTCTGACATGACCAAAGTGTATAATTCTTATGCTCTTTAGAAGTGAAAAATGCATTTCTGACATTACATGCAAGATAGAGGGAATCTTCTCTGTGAAAAGCCCATTCAATTAAATCATTAAGCTTTTCTTTTATAAGATTATGAGGAAGTGAAGTGTAAAGAGTGGAAAAATCGTAGGTAGACAAACTAGAAGCACGAAAATGTCTAGATTTCAATTTATTTAAAACCTCATTCGAATTTTTTATAGACCAAAACAGATTTCTTCCTGATCTTTCAAAGACTTTATCACAATATTTAATTACATGCGTTTTAATAGCAGTAAGACAGGAAGTTAATAATTTAGAAAGTTCAGTGGTAGTGCAAGAGCTAGAATGTGCAATAAACCGTGCTTTGTAAGGTTTTTTATGAAGATTTGGTAACCAGTATAGCGTAGGAAGCTTGTCTTGGCCTTCGTTAACACACACAGCAAACTTGGTGGCTGAAAGACAAACATGTTTATCTATTATAGCTCTCTCTTCAGCTAAAGGCTGAAGTTCATAGGCCTTAGTACCACCAAGCTCCTGCTTAAGCGTGTTAACATAGTGGAGCCGTCACACAACGACGACGTTGTTAGCGGCCTTGTCTGCAGGGGCCAAAACAAACTTCTTATGAAATTCTTGAATACCTAGTTTAAGATGACGTAAAGACGTCTTGGGCTTAGGAGGTAATAAGTTAGTATTTTGAGAATAGAAAGAAATGCGTTTATTCACTAGTTTTAAAATGCTAAGTTTCCAGTCCGTAAGGGCTTTATGCTCAACATACTCTCGCTTACACCATCGATTACCGAATTCATTCAAGGAAGCAGCGATTTCATCTCTTCATTTACTGAAATCAATTTTAGAAGGAAACCGATATTTCGGTCCTTTAGAAATTATATTCCTTATCCTAGAATCAGGAATAATTTTCAAATTGCCAGTTATTACATGACCAGCAGCAGGATAACAATACTTTGAGTTTTTACAATCACATGAATCAGGAGTATTAGTATCAATATCAAGATCTGAAACAAGTTTATTGAAATTAAAAATGATAGATCTAACAGGTTTGTTATATTTATAGCAAATTATAGGTGTTTCAGTATTTTGAAAATAAGCAGGAATGGAAGAAAGCACCGATCTCTCACGGAAGATACTGGGCAAATCTATAAAATCCATACCCTTATTAATAATGGAAACATCACTAGCGGAAAGCCAAGAGGACAGTGTCTTTCCCACAAAATGGCCAACTGGCCATCCAAAGCAAAATATTATAAGCGGTACACACACTCAAAGACAAGCCATAACAAAAATAAAACACTACAGAAGAACTTGACAAAATAAATGATCGATCATCCCATGTTCACATGAACACAAACTGACTGAATAACCAACAGAGATAAGTAATACAATTGGTGTTGTAAGATGGTTTCTTGCATGATATGTTTCTGACACACTTTTTAAATAATCAACCAGCCTATAAAAATAATGGAAAATGCATCTGCTAGTCGCAAACAATTAGAGTAAAAATTGTCTTGATAATCAAAAGACCAACATTACATAAGCTGATTACTTTCAGATAGCCTGCACATCTCATTCGGCAACCTCGGGTATAAAGGCATCATCTCGCTGATTACTCATGGATGTGGTAAATTTGAGTAATTAGCCGAATGAAAAATACGACAACTGATACAATGAATACTATACCGAATGGCGGAGAATCATACTAGTTAAGTCAGCGAAATCACTAAGTGATTTCACAGACTAATAACCCGTCACTGATCTGCTGTAGAAAACTGTTTGTAATCTAGAACTTAAGTCTTAAAGCATAGCGCAAAACGAACAAAGCAGACGAGAGTAACATGGCAGTATATTTAGTTTGTAAAAAAATGCTTATCATTTGCTTCAAATCGTTCGCAGACGACCGAAACGTCCGAAACGTCTGCTTAGCAGTCGATTCTCAAGTCAAGTCTTGGTTTGTTTATGAAAAAAATGCATTCTACTATTTGATTGGCGCTTTAAGTACTATTGTTTGGATAAAAAAGATAAAATTTCAGTAATTGCAAGCTTGTTTTTTTTTTTTTTTTTTTTTTTTTTTGTTGGTTTCTTTTTTCCCAATGAAAAGAAATGAAACTATAAAACTTGCTGTCGGAGACAAAGAGCACATTGTGGATAGAAAGAGTACAAGTGGCGCGTGGTCAAGCAGTCTAAGAAGTGTGATTTCATTTCTAAATATGAGTAATGTTAATTATCTCCTCGGTGCGGTGTTTATGACCTTATATTATGCAAGATGTTTACCAATCGTAGAAGATAATCCGAATGATGTAACGAACGTGAAAAAAGAAAATGAATATATGTTTTGTTGGCCGGACTCCATCAGTCAGACGTCAACGAATGGCAATAAGAGATACACTTGTGTTTTCAAGTTTGTCCCTACAATATCAAAAGATGAATCAACAGGTTTTACATGCAAGGAATATCCTGATCTTCTTCAATCTCAAGTTGATACTTCCGGGAGTTACAGGCGTTTACTGATGTGTCCCGATCATGTTGACAATCGGAAATCTACTTTGAAGTTGGTATCGTGTAGTCATAAGTTTTTAGTCAATATTAGAACGGATGGAATCGCACCGATCGACGACCGAACATCAAAACATGCAATATATAACTGTGGATTTATGTCGCACTGGGTGAGTGAGCTGCTATGTTTTATGTTAATGCGAACCAGTAATCTTAAATTTAAAGTACTGGACTAAGTTTCACAATAAAATCTAACAATTTGCTTAAAATGTTATTCTACCAAATCTTAAAACGCTGTCACTGTAACTGTTTTACTGGACTGCCTTAGTCATAACTTACGAATATACCCTATGGCATAGCATGTTCAAAACATGCCGAGATCGGCAACATTCTTTCGTGGAGGTGACTATGAAATCTTTTCTACGGTCATTCACTCCCTTCCGCTGATTCAAGAAAGGCAGTTGTCAGTTTCTGGCGAAAGAATGTGCACAACACTTGTTAACCGCATATGTATCACCTTGTCCTGTGGATATGTAAACTGGCCGGCTCAAAAGTGACCTAAATAGTGTTTACTGGGTCGTCAAACTCAAATACAGACAAATAAAACCATATGGCATAACACCAACATTGTATGCATTTATCATATATGTTGCCGACCTTGGTAGCTCTGCGTCTGACTGGTGATTAGTAGGCCGCAGGTTTGATACCCGCCTGGGTCGGCAACATTCATTCGTGGAGATTGATCACAAAATCTGTTCTACTGTCATTATCTCCCTTCCGCTAATTCAAGATGGGCAGTGGTCAGTATCTGGCGAAAGGATGTACACTGTACTTGGTAACCGCTCAAGTTTTTTAATTCCACCCAGGAAAAGTTTGAATAGGTAAAATGACCGGCCCGACATGACCAAACTTCAATTGGACATATGTTTTTATATATGTAATATCAACGGGCCTCCGTGGCCTAGTGGATAAGAGCGCTGACTCTTAGTCATTAGGTCTCTCACCGCCGTAGGTTCGAGCCTCGCTCGGGCCACGTGTGAGACGCCAAGTTCTGCAACGGAAGGTCAGGTGGTTTTTCTCCGGGTACTCCGGTTTTCGCCCACCTCTGATTAACGATCGGCTCGATATGAGTGAAATAATCTTTAAAGGGCCGTAAAACCCAAACCAAAAAAAAAAAAAAAAAAAAAATAAATATATATATATATGTAATATCCATATTAAACCTTAAAGCCCATCAAATGCTATGTCTTTAGAGACGCAAAGTCACAGATCAAGAAAATGTATTTCTGTCAAGTTCCAAGTTCAAACATGAACGCCTGCACAAAAGTCGCAATCCCTGACGGAGAATCGTTAACGAAGCCCTTTCAACTCTTCAGAAAGACACTAGAAAATCAGGTTGATCACTACGGTTGTCGCAATAGCTCACAGAGTCGGTTAACCATAGAACGTTCGTCAAGGTCATATATGGCTGGTTCCATTAAAGTTGTCGTCCCTTCGTGAAAGTTTTCACCTCCACCAAGTATCACGGATGAGCCTCTTGTACCTCTTGAAAAACGGAGTCGGAGCGAACGCTACAATTGATGCAATGTTTACATGCAGGTAACCGTGAATTGTAGATTAAAGTTTAAAACTGATGTTTTACATTAAAGAACTGTTGCCATTTTTGAATGCAAGTTATCACCAAGTGTGTTATATTCTTAATAAATGGGCTTGAAGATTAGAGTGAACTCATAGGTTGTCGCAAATATTGACAGCTTGACAAACGGACGAAGGAATGGATAACAATATCGCGCCATGCTTAAAGTATCCGCGACAAAAATGAATTTCTGTCATTTTAAAATGCCCACAAGTAAACAAACTGAAACAAATAACTGTAAATGCCGACAATATTTTTGTTTCATACTTGGGTCATTCTATGTTTCCGGGGTGGTTGTGTGAGGCTAAGGTCAAGTGTATCTTGCACCGGTGGGGCGTCTAACTAATATTGGCTTACTGTTGGAAAGGCCTGCTGTACTTACACCAGGTATGGACACAGAGGGAAGGTTGATATTTCTTCTGTTTCTACAGTTCCGTTTATATTCTTCTTTCCCGACTGACTTCTATCTTTTTCTCCTTTTTCCAGAGAGACAACAAAAATGAAACACAATGGTTGACGTGTCGTTAAATCCCAAATCATTCTATTGTCATTGAAAATATTATATGGGCCCCGTCAAGCGATGTTGGTACTTATCGCCTATGCGAGCAGCGAAGGCATCCGCGCAGTCTCGCCAGAACCTTCGCTGCTCGCTCATACAAGCAGTGAATCAAGAGGAACCTTCAGACAGAAAGCCATATCCCTGGCCCCTCTGAATGGCTGGGCATGCGCAGTTAAAATTTGTCATGACGGAATGCTCGAAGACACAAATTCGCTTGGCGGGGCTCATATATACATCAAAATATTATATATACATCAAAGAACAGCCCTTGTTCTGGTTAATGGGCACATAGCTACATTGGCGCATATTTAATCAATTAAGGAATCTGAATCAAGTGCGCAGAAGTTGAACAGTTTTTTTATCAGTTCCTGACTTAGGTAAGTAAGTTAATGTATCAACATCTGTAGAATAGGTTTATATATTCAACGGATTAAAACACGCACCTTGTTTCGAGATGAAATAGAAAACCTCTCTGGTGCTTATGCACATCTAAATTATTTTAGTAGGTATATGGCAAGGCGGTGCGAGTGAAATATTTTGGGTGAAATACGGTAGGCAAAATGCGCTGCTCCATGCACAAGTCGTGCACATATCATACGATGTATGTATGAGTGGTTTGTGGAGATTTTTTTTTACCATACAGTTGGCCACTATAAGGCGGATTTCTATAAAATTTGCTTAAAAATCGCCAACCGCCAAATTGTGCCATATATAATTTTCAGTCCGGTCACGGTGTTGTGAGTGTTCTTTTTGACGGGAGTCATACCATTGATTTGTAGGGACGTTTCATCATTTTTCCCTATTGGAAATACTATTTGAACGCAAATCCATTATCTACTCGATTTTTGCTATCTGGCTGTAATTGTGGACGGTATCTTCACCTCGCCACGATTTTAGCGAGCTAATATGAGTATGCATGATTTTCCGGTAGTATTCATATATATAAAAACCCTGAAAAACGAACACTATTCAGCAGCAGGTCAAATACTAACGATTGAACACAACGTCGTTGCGGGACATTGAAAGTATATTGAAAGGCACGACAATATGTGGTGACCTGCTGCTCCCTGCCACATAGGAGCAGGTTCTGGTACGACGCTGTCGGTTCGGTGTCCAGCAAGGGCGGACAGACCCAATAACAGAGCGTCGAGACCAATATAAACAGGTTCTAGAAAACCACCTAGAATCAATTTAACGAAGAAGTTACCGGGACTTCAAGTTCATGTGAATATGAATCGTAAATAATATAAATCAACTTGTGGTCGACAACAAGGTCGACAAACTAGTTTTCAGGTCGACAGACTAGTTTTCAGCAGTGCGCGCTAAGTTGTTAACCCTAAGTGAATGGTTTATCTGGCCAGTCTTGTTTGTTGTTTCTTTTTTTCTTTTTTTTTTTTTTTTGTTGTTGTTGTGTTTGATATTTGCTTCTGTGGACACTCACGTCACCCCGTTCCGAGCACAGAACATTGTTTTGCCTTCGGGGCAGACGTCGTGAGTGGCCTACAGAAGCTAAATATGATGTTTTGTGTTAGTATTGGTGTATATAGATACTGGAAATAATTCATGCCATTCATTTGATATCTTTCTTGTGCCTTACCCCACAGCTGCCCGTACACCTGTCAGAGATCACGCTCGGTTGTCTTGTCAGCATGGGGGTTTGCAGGACGCCGTAAACCCACATGTAATACACCTAATGTGTGCTTATGAAACACGCGGATACTGATTGGAATGGGGAACAAGAGGTTGTTTTAAATAAATCGACCGTACCAATATTATTTGGAATATGACCATATGCAAGTTCAGCTTTCCAGAAAAAATACTTTGTTGATGGATGTATCACAAATAATTCAGTATGACGGTTCCAACGTATAGGTTTACTGGGAATTAGATAGTATCTAATGTTTTATAATGTTGGTTGGTGCTTGATGCTCTGTCTCTGGTCGGGCCCACCGGAGTCTAATTGTAGGTCTTCTTTTGCTCCAGCATTTCTTGCTGTCGAGTCCACACTGTTGTTTCATCTCTGTGGCTGTTTGGTTTTTGTGTTCACGGAGATGTTGCACTGATGAGTTAGGAGGCCTTCATGAGGACTGAACAAATTATTTATCTAAATCGCGACGGAAATAAGGTCGAGGATTTTGTCCACCTTAGCCCCTCAGTGGAAGTCGTTTCACTGACCGTTCCAAGGCGGTTCTTCTGTCGAGGTTTATTTATGTTATTGTATGTCCTTTGATGTGTGTATCGCATGTATTATTTTTGTTTTGGATAGCCAATTCTCCTTTTGGCTTTCCGCTGTTGATGTTTCCATTAGGGTCTAGTTGTTTCATGTCTGTGCTTCTTTCCATTTGGCGTCTCTGATGGGATCCGTCGGCTAATTGAATCGATTCCTGACCATTGCCTTCACTTCTATTTTCTATTAGACATAACAAATTTATATGGTTGTCCGCAGTTCGAATTCGCCGTGTTCTAACTGGTGGTTTTCTCCCATGCTGATCTCAGAGTGTTGTTTGTTTCTCAACCCTGATTCATTTTTGCCTCAATACATAGTTGCTTAATACTGATTTTATAGTTTCTCAGTCTTAAGCTTGGGTTCCAAAATACATGTTAATCCGTATTAGAATCGTTGGCCAGCGGGGAATATTCGTGAACTCAAAAGCTTTATGTCATCCCAATTATTATTATTATTATTAGTTTTTATTGTATTATTTTTTTTGCACGCTACCCGCAGAAAGTTCTTCTGTCGCGGTTTATGTTTTTGAGAGTGTGTTTTGCTTATATTATTTTATTTTTGATAGCCAATGTGCCATTTTGTAGGAAAGTATCCGTCCTTTTGGTTGTTCGCTATTGGTGTTTCCATTAGGGTCTAGTTGTTTCATGTTTGTGCTTCTTTCCCTTTGGTGTCGCTGGTGGAAGCTGTGGGTTAATTGTATCGATTCCTGATCATTGCCTTCACTTCTTCTTTTCATTTAGTATGTTTTAAATTTGTATGAAGGCGCTCGCCCCGTTCTGCATTTTCATTAGAACATTCTTTTTCTCATTCCATTGTTTCGGTGGCTAGCGTTGACTGTTTCACGAATTGTGGATTTTTAGGACCATCTTTCTGGATTGGCATTTAATGACTCTAGCGCCGATGACTGCTTTCCGAACTCGATTTTAAGTTCAAGAGGATGTTGCCATAGCTAAGCATAATACCATGTACGGATTACGTATGAATCGCGGGTCAGGACTCAGATCCTTTTACGGCTCTGACATAAAGACTGACTTTATAGCCAGCCGAGTGGTGCCTGGTGATTTGTGTTGGTCGGGCCTACAGTAGTCCAACTGTTGGATCTTATTTGCCTCAGCATTTCAGTTATTTCATGTTGTGGAATCTTCGTCGAAGCTCCATCTCTGTATTCGTGTTGATTATGCACTGATGACCCCATATTTGTATTTCTAATATCCATCGATCAAACTTTCACCCCCAATTTCCATTTCGAATTACCATCGATATAACAATATCCCCCAAATTTTATTTCGAATACCATCGATCAAACATTGATCCCCAGTTTTCATTTTAAATTACCATCGATAAAACCAAGAACCCCCAATAGTCATTTCGAATTACTACCATCGATCAAACTTAGACCCCCAATTTTCATGTCGAATTACATCGATCAAATTTTGCAATTTATTTGTAAGATATTTCATTAATTTTTTACTGTTAAATTTAATCCTGTGTTTCACCTTTAAATCGCTGTTACTGTCCAAAGCATTCCTATTTCACACATTACAAAAGACGCGTGAAACGATCAAAATGCAACATTGCGTGAGTATTGACTTTATAGAATGGATGTGCCCAGTTTCAAAAGATGGAATATCCCACTCTTGAAGTTAAGGACCGAACGAGCAACATTTTAAAATAACGTGCCATGTTGGACGTTTCACCGTAATTGCTGGAAACTGACGCACAAAATATCAGTTTGTAGGCGATCGGCTATCTATAATACCTGATTAAAATGTATGACTTTTCATATTAAAATTATGAAGGAAACGACAATAAATGTATTTTGGTTACCCTTAAGGTTAGAAAAGTATTGCTGTTTTGCAGGTTAACGATAAACATTTACGCTGTTATCGCCCATGAAGTTTTTTTCCGAAAATTCACGATTGTTTCCGTTCTGAGCCTATGAAGAAAAAGGTTTGGTGTGGAACCCTATATGATAGCTGCAAAAAAGGATAATTATACAGTTAGTAAATGAGTAATTCTCTAAACATGAACAACCCCTTAAACCACACTGTATATAGAGAAAACTAAAGTTTACAGTGTATACATTACTTTGTTCTCATTTGTGCTCTAATATATAGGTTCAAAGAAGCAGTTATTACGGGCACATAAACGCCTGGTTTGAGTATAAATAAGAATACTGTCACAGTTTTTCATCTGACAAATAAATGTTTTGAAGACATGAAAGAATGGACTATGTCACACGTATGAGTTTTCGTAATATTGCAGCACACCTATGTTATCGTAACGTGTTGAACAGTAGTTCGTTTCTCTTATGTTATGCATAAAAAATCATGTTTCTGATTCCCACCTTCACTCACCTGGGTGACCAAATGATACTATTATTATCTTGTTTATTCTTCTTAAAAGCAGTTTCTCGAAAAAATGAGTCACAGAATAATTTCATTTTGTAAACAACTTGCTTAAATGAAAAGTACTTTGGAATTTTTCAGAGAGATCGGGGTTGCATTATTTTTTTAGAAAATTACCTATCTTATTCAACAGCCTCTGGAAGTTTCTAGAGCTATCTTAGGATCTATAAAAGAGCTTGATTTTTCTCTTTGAGTCAGACTTTGGAGTTTAAAGTTTTGGTTTATAAGAAAAGTTATTTCTGAATTCTGTGTTGGATTGTTAAAGGATATTATTTCATTTCGGACTGTGAATTATTTGTGATCAAGGAAAATAGATTCATTCAAGGATATTTCATAACAGAGCTAAGTAAAATAGTCTTACCTCTACAGGTAAAAAAATAGTTTGTAAATAAATTTTGTTAATTTTGTCCATAAGGTTTGTTTGTTTTTTCTTTCTGCAACGCCTGGCTCGTAACACTTAAAATTTTCTATATAAGGGTGCATGTACACATGTAGTTCTTGCCACAGAGGATGAATCACAGCGCCAGGATATTTAAGGGGTGTCTAAATTTTCTAAACGGGGCTTGAAGAAATAGATGGGCTGCATAATGCTTCAACGCAGAGCTGAAACCGATCCGCACACGAGTGCTGGTAAACCGCCCAGGAAAAGCGGTGCGAGTCGGACCGCACGAGCTTATAAAACCCTATTGGTTTCATTGGGTGGCAGGGCTTGAGATGTCATTTCTTCTGAATGTCGGGTAAAAGTCCAACAAAATTGGAAGCAACGTCTCGTAAATGACCTTTACAGTGTTGACGGGGACGTTAAACCTCATATCAAACAAACAAACAGATCAAGTAGAGGGTCGTTCAGTGTTGAAGGGAACGGCAAACCTCATCTCAAACAAACAGCCAAACACTTGTGGTCATTTCATTAAATATTTATGAAACAATCTGGCGAGTTTCGTAAATTTTATATACAATCACTGTGCGGGTGAAACATTCTGCTTATCGTATAATGCTATTTTTTTAATCTGAATTCGTCGCCGAAGTATTTCAACACAAAGCTAAGGGTTTTTACAGATAGCGTCATGATGTTTAAAGCGCTGTGTAATTACACGTACGATCATACCATTTCATGACATTGCGTTATCCAGTTAAATAACAGCGATGCTATATGATTAATGCTAGGAATGATGTATATATTCTTTAAATTCGCGATTGTAAAGACCTCTGTTGTTCGATTGCAAATCGTCTCGTTCGGGCGATTGTAATTGGGGCTTATTTTATGTTGTTGTTTGTTACTTACTGTGTGTATCACTTGTGTCTTTTAGTTTCGGATGACCATATGGCCATTTTGTGGGAAAGTAACTGTCCTTATGGCCTTCCTTTGTTTAGGTTTCCATTATGGTCTGGTCGCTTAATGTTTGTATTTCTTTCCCTTTGGTGTCTTTTATGGGTGGAGTAAGTTAATTGTATCAATTCCTGATCTTTGTTTTACTTCTACTTTACAACATAGCTTTTCAAGCTAATAAATATATTCCAAATAACCCCTCACAAATCAATATAGAGTTGTTCTGTAAATATTTCATTTATGCCTTGAGTGTTAATTAAATTGTATTCAAGATAATCGTTAACACTTAATATGGGATGGTGTCCAAGATGGCCGCCAAAAACAGCATGAGTTAATACATGCACCTGTTTTAAACTATTAAATACTCTTTTAAGTTTTAGCAGTATTTATATAACTTCGATTACACAGACAACTCAGAGAACTTATAAACGTGCGGATGTTGGGGTTTTATGGTCTTATCTGTTGGAAGAAACCGGGGTATCTGGACGAAACCACTGACCGTGGATGGGCGACCATTGTCGCTGTCGGGTATCGAATACGATACCGCATCGGTGACAAACAAGAGATTTACTATCCAGGCATTTAACGAATAAACCAACATACTATTTTAGAAATAATATTAACGTTATATGACCCGTTGGATCAAAGAGTGCATCACTTATATAATGACCAATTATGTGTAAGGCTAAAATCTTTACTGAAATATCTGATCATGAGTGAGGCTAAAGTTTATCAAAACACAGCCACAGCACTATATAAGAGCGCTCGGCGACTCAAAAGAACATTAATGTCATAGGCATAAACTTCATAGACAATACACTGGAGGAGGAAATAGCTGAAGTTTTCCGTCTACATCTTAAAGACGGAGAGAAGACTCCGTTTAAGGGGGACAAACCGTAAGGTCTCCAGTATAGTATCATCGGAGCGGACATATATGCGTATAATGCGTCTGTTAATCGAACGTATTTAGTCCAAAGATCATCCAGGAGAACATCTGATAGATATTCGGAGGGGTCTGCACCTAATGTTCTAAGACATCATAGAACATGCTCGCGGTGATTTGGCGGGAAACAACTTTGGTTGTTCCATTATACATCCATATTACGACGATTTACAGGATGCAATTGTGGTACTGCTTAACCCTCGGCTCGACTGAATGTAGATGTCGTCATGGGACACACCGTGAAAGTGTTGTATAGTCGACTAGAAATAGCCGTGAATAACAGCTTTGAAATCACTTTCGGGGTCATGGACTTTCCTCAGGGCGGTGTTAGATGACGTTTCACATATCTTCAGAGCAATGGTAATTCTATCAAAATTAAAAAGTCTCTGGTCATCATAGATAATGACGATTAGCAGTGTAGGAAGAGCCGTCCCGGCTGGTTTGATGAATTTACACACATGTACACAAGAAGAATGGGGGGGGGGGGGGGGCTTGACTCTGTGTCAGAAGTATAAAAGTAACTTGGAACTGGTGCTCGACCACAAGGAAAGACCGTGCAGTTTGAACAACAATTTGTTTCGAAAGTCCAGAAAGGAACAGAAAAACTGACGGTCGCCATTAGCCAACTGTCCAGTGTACCGTTAGACCGTCCGGCGAGTTTACACGATGTTCAGGCGTTTGAAGAAGCGTTAGGCGTACAGCGCCAGACTAGGCAAGACGTTTATAATAAGACTCTTTACTGTCGAACGACCTTGTATTTTTTATAAAAATGCCTTTTTCAGAATAACAACGCACACGATCATCGGTGTGAGACCTCTTGTATAGTGTGGTAGACGTCAAACTGTCCCAAGACGGAGACCCCGCTCACCTGTGACAAGTATAATATGACATATCGGTCAACGGACTGTTATCGGCGACATGCCGTTCAACCCACCTACCAGAATGGTAACAAGAGCAGCATGATGGTCCTATATCGCTCAATGGAGCTTACATAGATTTAGTTTCACGCAAATTCAGTGGCATTTCCATTGATAGTCACCTATGATGTGGGGTCATCTCCCATTAATGTATTTTTTCCTACCCCTCAGGGGTATTTTCCTATATTTACCTCTGATAATCAGTGGATCCGACGCCAAAATAATTTAGGATTTTGTGCCTAAATTACATCAGTGAAACATCAAAATCACAGATAACTGGAAATTTCATTAACAAAGACATCAAATATAGAAACGCAAACAGGCCTTTTCCTTATCAAATAATTCTGAAGTCAATGATTCCCTTATAAGTCTAAGTAAAACAAATGGGCCCCTGTGTGTGGGGTTGAGGGGGGGGGGCATTTTCGGTTCCAGGGCTATAATTTAAACATTCTTGGTAGAGAGAGTTCCACTAGATGAATCTAGGTACCATAGGACAAAGACCTGGGCCTTCTGGTTTCAGACAGAAATATTTTAAAGGTTTTCCCCAAAAGTATGTAAAACACGTGGGCCCCTTAGCCGAGGCAGTTTTGGCCCCAATGCTATAATTTGAACAATCCTGGTAGAGGTCCACTAGATGAAGCAAAATACCAAATATCAAAGACCTTGACATTGCGGTTTTAGAGAAGAAGATTTTTTTTAAGATTTTAGTTAAAAAGTATTTTAGCTCCTGTGACCTAGATATGCTAGGGACCCGTACCATTTGAATAATTTTGTAAGAGAACCAAGTAAGGATCATTCCTGTGACCTCGGAAATTTGATCTAAATTCAAATAGTGGTTTAGGAGAAGTCGTTTGAAAAAAATACTGTTTACGCACGAACGGCAACGGGCGAATTGTGATCACAAAAGACGTGACAGGTGAGCTAAAAAGAGTACACGTTTAATCTTAAAGGAAACAATAGAGGTCTACTCTTAAAGGAAAAAAAACGAGATCTACTCATAAAGGAACGAACAGAGATCTACTTTTATACCGCAACCAGCCATGCTAGTAACCTATTAAAAGGGGTCGAATAATTGCACGCTATAATCGGTACTGAACTAAAATACCTTCTAGTGGCCTACAATGCGTCTATTAACCGTTTATAGACTGGACATACTTTTCAGGTTCCTAATATACAAGCGTTAACAATAACACGCAGAGCTGAACTCTCAAAATTATTAACTTCATGTTTTACTGTCATCAAAAACATGTTATTAAATATTGCCAGAAAGTCTTTGAAAGATCAGGGAGAAATCTGTTTTGGTCTGTACAAAATTCTAATGAAGTTTTTTTTAAATAAATTAAAATCCAGACGTTTTCTTGCTTCTACCAATAGAAAAGAGCGAACCCCGAAATTAATTTATATATTTATGTCTGTCTACTTATGATGATTCAATCCTTGGCACTACACTTCTTCATAGGCTTTTAAAAGAAAAACTTAATGATTTAATTGAATGGACATTTCATAGGGAAGACTCTATCTAACTTGCAAACAGTGCAAGAAATGCATTTTTCACTTCTGAAGAGCATAAAAATTATACTTAATGGTCATGTTAGAAAGTTTGTGAAGATCTCACCTTTCTTCTGATACCGAGGTCCCGTTTTTTTTATTAACACCTATCTCTTGTAGATGGATTTGTTTCTTGCAAAATTTATGATAAACGCGATGATGTTGATTTTGAAATTTTAAATTTTCCTTTCTTTGATGACGATTTTCCGCATATGGCATCCTATAGTGTTTATATTTCGCAATTAATTCGATTTGCCAAAGTGTCTAGTCATGTAACTGTCTTCAACACTCGTAATAAACTGTTAACTGCTAAACTTCTTAATCAGGGTTATCGGTATCATAAACTACGCAAAGCCTTTTCAAAATTTTATAGACGGCATTCCGATTTAATTTCAAAATTTAATGTTGGACTTAATTCTCTTCTGCAACAAGGTCTATCGGAACCCGGATTTTATGGTGACTTTGGTCGGGCCCCTCGGAGTCTTACTGTTGGTTTTCTTTTGCTCCAGCATTTCTGTTGTTGTATGCTGTCGAGTCCTCAAACTTGTTTCATCCCTGTAGTTTTTTTATTTGTATGTTCTCGGAGATGTTACACTGATGAGTGAGGAAGCCTTCCTGCGGACTAAACAAAATTAGTGTATACCGCGACAGAGGTAAGGGCGAGGATTATGGCCATGTAAAATCGATTTATGCCCCCAGTGGAATTCTTTCCACTGTCCGTTGCAAGGCGGTTCTTCTGTGGCGGTTTATTTATGTTGTTGTTTGTTACTTACTGTGTGTATCACTTGTGTCTTTTTACTTTGGATGGCCATTTGGCCATTTTGTGGTAAAGTAACTGTCCTTATGGCCTTCCTTTGTTTAGGTTTCCATTATGGTCTGGTCGCCTCATGTTTGTGTTTCTTTCCCTTTGGTGTCTTTGATGGATGGAGTAAGTTAATTGTATCGATTCCTGATCTTTGTTTTACTTATACTGAGTATCTAAGTTCAGAAAATATATAATTGCAATGACTTCAGTACCCCATTTCGTGAATTCATACTTCGATATAAAAAGTTTAGATACAAAATAAAAATTATACGATAGACTGCATGCATGGTAGTTAACCCAATCACGGTTGACAACTTTGCTTCTCTCTTTAATTGCACGCTGGTGGGTCAGGCCTCAGATTCTATGACGCTTCCAGCGTAAAGGCTTACTGAGAATTAGAGGGTATCTAATAGTATCTAATAGTAGTTGATGTCTGGTGCTCTGTCTCTGGTCGGGCCCATCGGAGTCTAACTGTTGGTTTTCTTTTGCTCCAGCATTCCAGTGTTTCCTGCTGTCGAGTCCTCACCGTTGTTTGATTGTTGTGTTCACGGAGATGTTGCACTGATGCGTTAGGAGGCCTTCGTGCGGACTGAACAAATTATTGGTCTAAATCGCGAGGGAAATAAGGGCGAGGATTGTGTCCACCTACAATCTACTTAAGCTCCCAAGTGGAATTCGTTTTACAGTCCGTTTAAAGGCGGTTCTTCTGTCGTGGTTTATTTTTGTTGTGGCTTGTCTTTGAGAGTGTGTATCGCTTAACGTATTTTGCTTTGTATAGCCAATAGGCCAGTTTGTGGGAAAGTAACTGTCCTTTGTGCTTTCCGCTAGTGATGTTATCATTAGCGCCTAGTTATTTCATGTTTGTGTTTCTTTCTCGTGGTTTCTTTGATGGGAGATGTGGGTTAATGTTATCGATTCCTGATCATTGCCTTCACTTCTATTCTGATACCGACCAAACACGAGTACTAGTACACCGCTTAGAAGATCTGAATCTGCCCAGGCAAGGCGGTGCGAATTGGACACTCCATGATTAATGACTTTTTTTTTTACTTCGAGACAGGGCTTGAGGTGACATTTCATCTCCATGTCGGGTAAAAGTCACAAAAAATTGGAAGCAGCGTCTCCAAAATGACCTCTGCAGTGTTGACGGGGTATTAAACATCAAATCAAGCAAACGAACAGAACAATAACATGTAACCCATTATACCCGGGTAAACATCCAAAAGGAAAGCTATTTCTTTGCTACAGTTGTTTAAATAAATTTTCAGAAATGTCAGCTAGATTCTTACCTTATCGGGCATACCTGGTATGAGTGGTCGGTTGGAATAATTGCGCACAGCTACTGCGGTTGTGTCCGAGCCTCAAAAATAAATTCTATAGGTAAAATAAATTATTAATTTGCAGATTTTCATACAGAATGTAACATGCCGAGACATTTTTATTAGAGCGACGGTATTGTTTTAACGGCTTTGTGGCGCGGTGACGTCAGATGCGTTGCACTCTTTGACGTCACGTTATGCTACTTGTAAGTGTCATGGCACTGAATATCGTTTAACAGGCCACACTGTCTACAGTCCTTATCTGATTCAATGCAATTTGCTAAATTATTGCAAAACCCCTTGATATTTTTATTGCAGTATTGTTTGTTTGCTTGTGTTGGAGTTGACGACCCAGTCAACACTATTAGGTCATTTTTGAGCCGGTCAGTTTACCTACCCACACTTTCTCTGGACAGGTTTCACCAGTACAGTGCACATTTTTTTCGCCAGAAACTGATAACTACCGTTCTATCGAAACACAATAAAAACAAGCCTACATTTTTACATATTGAGTATTTGCCACATTGAAAAGTTTATCATAAATTATTTAAAATGTTTCTGTTTGTTTCAAATCTAATGTCTTGTTTTCCAATTATTCATTATTACTAGATAAAGCCCTCCAAATAGTAGTTTAGGCTTTCCTAGATCCGTAAATGTTCACTATATTTAAAAATGTCTAATGTCTTAATGTCTTCTTTAACATTTTATGGTTTCTGTCTACCGTAACCGACGTCATATAACCCCTGTAGTCAACGTCATATAACGTTGACGTCAATCAACGTCAAATTATTAATAGAAATAACTGGAAAATTCCATTAAATCTAAAAATATACTTAAAGACTATAATGTTAGAAGTTTTCATACTGGTTTAATAATAATATTGTGGGGTATCCACAACACTCCCCCACAAATAGTTATTGTGTCAACTGTTGTGTTGTTTAATTTTTCGCATGGCAATCTGGGCAGCATCTCTCCTACGAGGATTTCGTCTTGTCTTTGCATCGCTTGACTGGTCTGATGTAGGTAAAGTTCCATCATCCTGTCTATCATTATCGCATTTCCTTTCTAATGGACATTCCATTGGATACAATAAGTTGAGTGGCCGATTGATTGTTCTTTGTGTTGGAAGAATAACTTTAGCAGAACGTGTATGGTTGTCCCAGCTTTTTAGAAGATCAGTTATTCTTCCTAGCCGCCAATTCCCCCTTGGTAAGTCATCTTTAATAAGCACAACATCTCCTATTTGCGGGACAGTTTGTGATTTTTTCTTTCCGTCTTTAAGTTTTGTTTGAGTCCTTTCCCTTAGACTCATGAGATATTGATCTCTCCAGATTTTCCAAAATCTGTCTAAGTATTTGAGTCCTTTTACCAGCTTTTAAGTAATTTATCTGTTGAATATGCACTTGGGCTGAAGTCACTATCATCATTATCATTGTCACATTCTGGTATGCCTGTTCTCGGGTTGAGTGTCAGAAAGTGAGATGGAGTGAGTGTAATGTGCGAATTGATATCGTCTCCAACATACACGATGGGTCTAGAATATATGACAGTCTCTATTTCCTTTAATATAGTCATGAGCTGTTCATAGGTTAGACAAAGCTTTCCAATAGCTTTTCGCAGAGATCTCTTGACTAGACCTATGAGTCTTTCATTAAAGGCACCCATCCATGGAGCAAGCTCTACAATGTGTTTTCCATTTGATATTTGCATTTGCTGCATAATAAACTACATCTTCCTCCATCAGAATTTGTTGCCACAGTTTGTCTATTGTACTTGAAGCCAGTTTAAATTGTGAAGCATTGTCAGAAATAATTTCATTGGGTTTCCCATGTCGAGCTAAAAATCTTCTAAAACCTAACAAAAACTGTTCCGTAGACATATCAGACATTAACTCTAAGTGTACAGCTCTTGTAACCAGGCATGCGTATAGACATACGCACACCTTTTTGGTTTCCATTTCAAATTTGATAAAGAGGGGTCCAAAATAGTCAACTCCACAATTTGAAAATGGAGTAGATTGGGATACACGGTTGGTAGGTAAAGGAGGCATATTTGGCATTTTGTTAGAACCTCCTTCATGATGTCTACATATTGAGCATTTTAGTAGTACGGCTTTCACAGCAGATCGGCCTGGTGGTATCCAATATCTCTGCCGAATAAGAGCCAGTGTCTGAGAATCTCCTGTGTGGAAGGTTTTTCTGTGTGTCCTATCTATCAGCAATTGTGTGTATCGATCCGCTTTTGGAAGCAAAATTGGGAGCCTGGCTCCTTCACACATTTCTGCATTTTCCATCCTCCCTCGACACCTAAGGATGTTTTCTGCGTCTAAATAAATGCCAAGCTGCACCTTCATATTGTTATGTTTGTTGTTTTGTATTGACTCAATGACATCACCATAGTGCAGCCGCTGAAAATAGCGTGTCCACATGTTTTCAGCTTTGGTAATCTCTGCACTATCAAGCTGACCATTTGACCTAGATTTCTTTTCCAGCTTGTTTATGAACCGGAGTGCGAGTGCTGTGACTCGCAGCAATTTCATTTGGGATGAAAACCTAGATATGTCAATATTCAAGGGTGCACTGACCAGTGATGATACATCATGTTTATTTAGCCGACCCTCACCAGCCACAAGCTCTGCCTCATACATTATCTTGTTTGTCCTCTTTTCAGTATCCACAGTCTCATCCGTGCCATTGTCTATGTTGTTTAGTTTCCATATTGGCCAACTGTCACTTGGTGAAACTAACCATTCTGGGCCATTCCACCACAATTGAGTGTCTCTTAGTTCTTTTGTCCCAAGTCCTCTGATTGCGATATCTGCTTGGTTTTCTGATGGTGGTATGTAGTGGAATTTTACTTCTCTACAGTCTCTTATTTCTTTCAGTCTGTTCTCCACAAAAGTTGAAAACGTTCTCCTACTGCCAATCCAGTTTATTACACATTGTGAATCTAGCCACATGTGTTTCTGTTCCAATACCAGTTTCAGTTCTTTCTCAACAAAACTAATGCATCTCACACCAACCAGTGCTGCTAGTAGTTCAAGGCGTGGTATACTGATGTCTCTACTTGGGGCTAATCTTGTCTTTGAAAAAATGAGACTGGTAGTACACCTATCACCTACCTCCAGGCGTAAATATACAGTGGCCGCATACGCAAGTTTTGAGGCATCACCGAATACTAGAAGCTGATAGCTTGTTTTTCTCACATTACCCAGTCCAGTATATCTTGGAAACTTACAGTCAGGGATCTCTTGCAGATCTGAGTCAATTTTTAACCACTGGTTTTCATCTTCTGGTGGCACTTGTTCATCCCATGTTATCTTCTTATTCCACAGTGATTGTAAGAAAATCTTCCCCTGAAGTGTAACTGGACTAAACATACCTAGTGGATCGAACACCGAGGCAACCTTACTCGGCACAAGTCTTTTAGTTAGAATTTGTTTCACTTGGATTGTCTTTTGTTTGCCTAAACATAACATGTCATCTTCAACAAACCAGTTAAGACCCAGTTGTTTCATTGCACCTCGGCCTGCTTTATCATCATTTGGTATCTGTTTCATAACTGTCATGTCATTTGACATCCAATCACGTAAATTCATTGAGGCCTTTCTGAATATTTGTTTTGCTTCTCTATAGAAGCCAATAACCTCATCTGCTGTGTACATTCCAGTAACAAGATTGTCCACATAAATGTTCTCACGAATACTATTTGCCACTGAGTTTCCATAGCATTTCAGATGATGATCTAGTGTAGCTGCTAGTAAAAATGGGCTGCGTATGATACCAAATCGCACCCTATTGAAGCGGTATACCTGGACGTTGTTCTCAACTGTCAATTTTGTTTTGTCCATCAACCAGAAAAATCTAGTAACATCTTTAGCTTCCTCCGACAAACCAATTTGTAAGAAAGCCTTCTCTATATCGGCAACTATTGCAATTTTGTTTATGCGAAATCTTAGCAAGATACCAGTAAGGTCTTGTAGCATTGTAGGACCTGGATATAGACACTCATTTAGGCTTTTCTGGCCTCGTTTAGTCTTTGCCGAGGCATCATACACCACTCTTTTCTTTGTTGTTGCCTTTTCTGGATTTATAACAGGGTGATGTGGAATGTAATGTTTTGTTGTATCCTTTCTACTATTTGTTACCTTTTCAATAATGCCAAGCTTAAGCTGGTTCTGTATGATCTCGTCATATTTGTCAATGAGTTCAGGATGGTTTTTCAGTTTGTTGACAAGTGACTTCAATCTTCCAAATGCCAGTTCTCGATTTTCAGGCAGACAAGTCTTGTCTTCTTTCCATGGCCACGTAACACGATACCTGTCATTTTCATATTTAAGTGTCTCATTGAAGATCTTCAATGTTTTGTCATTGTCTGAATCTAGAGGAGAATCTTTGATTCCTATAGATTCTAATTTCCAAAACTCTTCTAGATTAGGTTCTGTTTGAAGACACATATCGGGTGTTAAGAGGCTGGTTTCCTTTTGAGTATTTGAGTTGTATGACATAATTAACAAACTGGGCTCTGTGGTCTCCTCAGCAGGCTCTGTGGTTCGCCCCGTTAATATCCACCCTAGTTTGGATGCTAACTTGTATAGCCCTGGCTGTACTTCTACCTTCTGTGATAAAATAAAGTCTAGGTAGTAATCGTTACCTATCAGAAGTTCAATTGTTGTTGTCTCCTTTTCAGTGGGAAATGAATCCGCCAGATTCTCTTCATTCCATAAATGTTCCCAGTTATGCAGAGATTTACATTGGACTGGACGCCTGAGAATTGACCCACAAATGCTAGGCACAATGCTTACATTGATGTTCATTATACTGCCACCTTTTAGCATGATACCAATAGTGGTCCTGGTTGTTGACTGCTTCCGCGGCTTCTCTGACCCAAACGTTGTTACCATTATTTCTGATTCCTCTCCCCTTTTCAGGTTCAGTTTCTTTGCTAAAGCTTCACTGATGTATGTTCTTTGGCTCCCAGAATCAAAAAGCATTCTAGCATTTTGGATCTGTCCATTGACAGGATTTGAAATATCGGTTGTGGCCGTCTGCATCAATACCATTTCACCAGATGATAGAAGAGCACTCTCATTTACACCTTGGTCTTCTTCCACAGGCAGCTCTTCTACCAAATGTGCCCCTTCTCGGCTGGCTTCTCCAAACTTCTGTTGACACAGGCTTCTATGGTGATTACCCACTTGGCCACAATGGATACAGGCTTTTTTCAATCCACAATCGCCAACTTTGTGTCCCTGCTTCAGGCAAATATAGCAGCTGCCTCTTATTCTTTGTTTTCTTTCTTCAGCTGTTTCGTACCTCCTACACTCATCACTCCAGTGGTTGCCACTGCAAAATCTACATATTTTGTTGTTGTTCTGTCTTGGTGATGCTCTCTCACCAACTACCAATGCTTCCGCTGAACCTTTTAGTTGTCTTACTGTAGCGGCTGGGCTACTAGCTTCAGTATGGCCTTGTTGATCAGTTTCTCCTCTGGCTGTTACGTATTCATTCAGGAGTTCCCGTAATCTACTAACAGCCCACTTCACCTTTGCCCCCTTTTGAATTTGTAATTGAAGGAGAGCTTCCTTTGGGAATTTAGAAGTCATCATCGAGACAAATACGTCTTGGTTGGTGTCTTGTTGCATCGCTTCAAGGCTTCTGAAATCTCTTTCAAAGTTGTCGTATAAGGCACGAAGTCCCTTTGTGGTGTTCATGGCTGGCTTCAAGTTAATAAGTTGTGTGTAATGTAAATTCACAACTGATTGTAAGTTTCCAAATCTTTCTTTCAGTAATGTCTTAGTTACTTCATACTTCTCATTTGATAGCAGTATGCCTGATACTGCCTGTTTTGCCTCTCCTGTAAGCTTACTATTAATGTAGCTTAGTTTCTCAATGTTTGATAAGGTACGATTTTTATCAACAGTGGCTTCAAATGAGTCCCAGAATTCAGACCACCTTAATGGGTCAGCATTGAAGGAAGGAATATGTGTCGCCGGGTGAGCACCAGGGGTTTAAAGACTAACCCAACAACGATTAGGACTGAGTGTTTTAATGTTGGTTGATGTGAAAGGGTGTCCTACAAACAAACAAACACGATTAACAGTACACTATTTACATGACATTACAATACAAAATAACTACATGTACTGCTATATATGTAGTAGTACAATAATTATTTATCCACCATTCACATGGATGAATGACAGCAGTAAACATTTACAGGACACAGTACACATCATGACACACTCGACAGGAATGAAATGCAGGGATGAGTGGGGATTTTGGGCCGTGAATACACCCGTAAAGGCACCCCGAGCCAGATGAAAGGTTGACAATGAAGATGGCGGCTTAGCGGGAACTCTGAAGCATGTGAAGAATCTCATGGCAATGGAATTCTGACGCAAGTTGAGGCAATAGAGCACTCGAGAATAAAGTTACAGAATAAGCTAGGGAAGAAGCCCTAATAAGCTTACGCTGTATTGTGTGAATGCAAATAGCATGGCGAAAGGTTCAATAGTAAAACATGAACAACAGCGGAAATATGCAAGTAAGAGCAAAATGGCAAATTACAGAATATGCACAATATTCAGAATAAAGAACAGGGAAAGAGCAATAAAATAAACTAGCTAAGGAACAAGAAATTCATACCTGGCTATGACATCTTTAAATGATACTACCAGATAGACAATGACTGTCTATCAGAGATAGTATTGGAGTGAGCCGGTTGAGCCAGTTGAGCAATTGAACTGCTCTCTTTTCTATCTGAAGTCCAACTGACTTGACGCGGTAAAATTTGTGGTGAGAAGTGTGCTGAAGGTCACATGCAGGGTTAGAGAATTAAAACAGCCAACCATACACAAGCATTCACCCTGGCAACGCTAAAAACATGATAATGATAGGTAAAAACAAGATATTTACCGTTACTGGCATTTAAAGCATGCCGACGTGTTTCGGTTCTAAATTTATTTGCAAGGTGAAGGTCATTACATCAAGCTAGTGACCTAGCTACCGTGCGTCGGAAACGCGAAACACGGAACCGAACCGAACCGAAAAAACTACATCTATGACATTCTCCCCTGTCAGGGAAAAATGTCTCCTGACATTTCCAATTCAAAGCATGACGCAGACAATAGCTGAGTGTAATCACAATTTAAAAATCATACAATTATCAAGTCTTATTGTCACAGCTTGCTTTTCATATTTACAATTTAATTCAAAACTATGCAGCAGATGTTCCATGACGAAACATACATATATATCTTATAAGAGAAATTGCTCCTCTTGCCAAACATGGTCACTAATAAGAGCAATACATCAATATCAATACATAACAAATCTGCCACAATGCAAAGATATTATTTCTTTGCACATGATTACATGTCATGCAACTTAAACTACCTTGAATTGTAATATACATGACATGTCAAGGTAACATATTATGTTATTTCATATAAAAAATAAATTGCTGCACAATTCATAGAACCACACATAGAAATTGAACATGAAATATTTGTGTAGTGCAACAATTAATATATCATTCAACTAAATTACACTCAGCATATTGTTTTGTGTATTAAAAACAAACACAGAAAAGAATCTATATGACATTCTCCCCTGTATACATATTTAAAAAATGAGAATATCACAACACCACTAATAAAATAATCAAACAAACCACTCCTGTAACTCTGAATCAGTAACAGTACTCTGATTCATCAGCCAATCGCCATAACGGTTTTGCGGAAGACGAACACGACCAGAACGTCTGGGCTGAGGAGTGGAAATCGGTGACGGAGATTGAGTATACCCAGATTGGATATTGGTACCAGTCTGAGAAACAGACTGTTGTGTATCGTTAGGTACACTCCTACCTCCATCACCTGTATCTGTATTTGTAACAGGAGTACTACCAAAATTGGAAGTAGATTGTCTGTCAGAACTGGCTGACTGGGTATTATTTCCAGTTTCCACACTACTAGATGTATTATCGAAACTGGAAATATTAACAGGACTGGGAGATTTCCTCCTTGCGGGAACAATGTATTTGCCCGTTGACTGGGAACCAGACTCTGACTGGTCAGAATCTGATTCCTCAGTATCAGAATTGATTTGGGGCTGTACACTTTTCCTAAGAGGACGCTTTGGCGTAATGTTTGGTTCTGGAACCTCAGATTTAACAGGAATGACCGAAAATGGGAGCAGCATATTCATATGAAGGGTGCGTATGCAGGACTCGTCAGATTCTTTCTGCACCTTATATACAGGGATATTGTCATTAGGTTTTGAAATAACAATATAAGGGTTTTTCTCCCACTTATCAGCCAATTTCTGCTTGCCTCTCAGACCAACCAGCCTGACAAGGACACGGTCTCCAATGTCCAAAGTTGCTTCCCGTACTTTCAGGTCGTAACCTGCTTTGCTACGGGCGGCGCTCCTGTCTGCTTCCTTGGAGGCAACTTTATATGCAAATTGGCTCACTCCAATACTATCTCTGATAGACAGTCATTGTCTATCTGGTAGTATCATTTAAAGATGTCATAGCCAGGTATGAATTTCTTGTTCCTTAGCTAGTTTATTTTATTGCTCTTTCCCTGTTCTTTATTCTGAATATTGTGCATATTCTGTAATTTGCCATTTTGCTCTTACTTGCATATTTCCGCTGTTGTTCATGTTTTACAATTGAACCTTTCGCCATGCTATTTGCATTCACACAATATAGCGTAAGCTCATTAGGGCTTCTTTCCTAGCTTATTCTGTAACTTTATTCTCGAGTGCTCTATTGCCTCAACTTGTGTCAGAATTCCATTGCCATGAGATTCTTCACATGCTTCAGAGTTCCCGCTAAGCCGCCATCTTCATTGTCAACCTTTCATCTGGCTCGGGGTGCCTTTACGGGTGTATTCACGGCCCAAAATCCCCACTCATCCCTGCATTCCATCCCTGTCGAGTGTGTCATGTTGTGTACTGTGTCCTGTAAATGTCTACTGCTGTCATTCATCCATGTGAATGGTGGATAAATAATTATTGTACTACTACATATATAGCAGTACATGTAGTTATTTTGTATTGTAATGTCATGTAAATAGTGTACTGCTAATCGTGTTTGTTTGTTTGTAGGACACCCTTTTACATCAACCAACATTAAAACCCTCAGTCCTAATCGTTGTTGGGTTAGTCTTTAAACCCCTGGTGCTCACCCGGCGACACATGGCGCCCACCGTAAATAACCCACATATGTGCATTAAAACTCCTTGAGTATCATTTCACGTGATTCTCGGACTCCCAGAAATTCGAGGACGAATTTCAATGTGGAGGGGGAGAATGTCATAGGGTATAGGTATATAGCACACTTGTACTGCCTTGCGGTACAAACCGGCTTTTATAGCGACGTGGTAGAGTGTTTGCTTACCAATCCGGCGGCCCGGGTTCGATCCCCGTCCGGGTAAAGGTGATAGGATTTTTTTCACCTGTTACATATGTAATTTTGGTAAATTAACCGATCCATGGTACGGTACCTGTAGTCCTGTACCTTCTTGTTGTCTCTCAAGTTGATCTGTCATAAGCTGTTGCAGCTGTGTTTGAAGTTGGTAAACCTTTTCTTCTAGGCCTGACTTTGCAGGTTTTTCATTTGTTACAATTAGGTCCTTCACTGATTTTCTGCGCCTTTCTAATTCACTGAGGCAGCTAAATACCTCTGACATCATTATATTGTCCTCTTCTATAAATTGTTCATTGTCTTCATCTCTATCCAGATTGCTCGCCCCAATCGACAGTTCAGCACATGCTGCATCCAGTTTCTCTGAGAGTTGATTGAGATTGTCAATGCTTTTCTCAATTTCCTCCATAAAACTCTCAAGATCAATTGACCCCGTCTGAACAGCAAGAAGATTCTTTCCTGCTGTAAGATACTGCTGGAGTGCATTCTTGTAGCGTGTCCTTTTCCCTTTCAGGTGAGGAAGAGACATCTTTTGTGACTTTTCTGTTAATTTCTGTCAGAATTAAGATCTGTAGTCTCTAAGGCCCATGTAGTTCCCGGGTTCCGGCACCAAATATGTGGCAAACACAATAAAAACAAGCCCACATTTCCACATATTGATTATTTGCCACATTGAAAAGTTTATCATAAATTATTTAAAATGTTTCTGTTTGTTTCAAATCTAATGTCTTGTTTTCCAATGATTCATTATTACTAGATAAAGCCCTCCAAATAGTAGTTTAGGCTTCCCTAGATCCGTAAATGTTCACTATATTTAAAAATGTGTAATGTCTTAATGTCTTCTTTAACTTTTTATGGTTTCTGTCTACCGTAACCGACGTCCTATAACCCCTGTAGTCAACGTCATATAACGTTGACGTCAATTAACGTCAAATTATTAATAGAAATAACTGGAAAATTCCATTAAATCTAAAAATATACTTAAAGACTATATTGTTAGAAGTTTTCATACTGGTTTAATAATAATATTGTGGGGTATCCACAACAGCGTCCTCCTTATCACCAGTCAGACGTGCATCCGACTGAGCTACTGGGGCCGGCTATATGTTTGCAGTATCAATTTAATACATGATTAGTGTCTTTAATAATAAGCTATAGACGGTTCGCCGCAACAATTTTATTATGAAATACACTAACCATGTACAGACCAGCCAGCGGTAAAATAGCATAAGGTACCAACCAACATAAGCCTTTACGATCGAACCGTCATGGAATCTGAGGACTGACCCACCGGCGTGCAATTAAAGAGGAAAGCAAAGCTGTCAACCGTGTTTGGGTTTAACTACCATGCATGCAGTCTGTCGTGTAACATTTCTGTTGTACCCAATCTTTTTATATCGAAATCGAAGTGGGGGCAATGATTTTACGTAACTGGGTGCTGAAGTCATTGCGGTTATATATTTTTACTGAATTTATATACTAAGTCACCTTACAATTCGGGTTCCGATAGACCTTGTTGCAGAAGAGATTTTAAGTCCAAAATTGAATTTTTAAATTAAATCAGAATGACGTCTTTAAAATTTGGAAAAGGCTTTGCGGAGTTTATGGTACCGATAACCCTGATTAAGATGTTGAGCCGTTAACAATTTTTAACGAGTGTTGAAGTCAGTTACATGACTACACACTCTGGCAATTTGAATTGCGAAATAAAACGCCATAGGATGGCGCACGAAAAAAAAGGAAAATTTACAATCTCACACCCCACTTTCATCCCACTGGGAGACCAAAAAATGCTACTAATATCTTGTCAAAGAATATTCTGGCAATGAGTCGTATATTTTGTAAATAACTTGTTTACAAGGGAAAGTACTTTGGAATCTTCCAGAAAGTTCAGGGTTGCATTATTTTAGAAAATTACCTAATCTTATTCCACAGCCCTCTAGAATGTTCTAGAGTCAGTGTCTATAAAAGAGTTTGATTTTTTCTCTTTGAATCAGACTTTGGAGTTTGAAATTTGGGATTTTAGCTCAACAGAGCCGAAGGTTCCGGGAGAGCTTATAGCATAGGCATTGGTCAGTCGTCCGTCGTCGTCTGCGTCGTCAACATTTTCAAACAACATCTTCTCTGAAACTAACTGGCCAATTGAAACCAAATTACATATGGAGCCTATTTGGAATGAGGGAACGAAGGTTTGTTCGTGAGGACTGGGTCACATGATCAATATGGCCCCCATGCCCATATATGGTAAAAACTTTTAAAAATCTTCTTCTCAAGAACCGAATGGCCGATGATCTTGAAACTTGGTATGCAGCATCAGGGACTCTTGTCCTAACAAATTGGTTCAAATGATGACCTTTGGTTGACCTTGACCTGTTTTACGTCAATGTCAAATTTGGTCACTTAGACATTTGTATGGAAAAAATGGTAAAACTGGATTTTTCTGATTGTATATTAGCTAGTGGCATCGAAAATGTTATTTACAATCATCTGAATGGAAGTTTATCAGTTCCAAATGTCGAGGTCATTTACCGACCTTTGTCCAGGACGGCTCAGATTCAGCATTTGTATCTTCTTCTTCACTTAAACTGCCTGGCCAATTGAAACCAAATTACATGTGGAGCCTCTATGGAATGAGGAAACAAAAGTTTGTTTGTGAGGACTGGGTCACATGACCAATATGGCCCCCATGCCCATATATGGTAAAAATATTTTAAAATCTTCTTCTCAAGAACCGAATGGCCGATGATCTTGAAACTTGGTATGCAGCATCAGAGACTCTGGTCCTACCAAGTTTGTTCAAATGATGACATTTGGTCGACCTAAACCTGTTTTCCGTCAAGGTCAAATTTGGTCACTTAGACATTTGTATGGAAAAATGGCAAAACAGTGGATTTTTCTGATTGTATGTTAGCTAGTGGCATCAGATCTGGTATTTACAATCAGCTAAATTGAAGTTTATCAGTTCCACAGGTCAAGGTCATTTACCGACCTTTGTCCAGGATACCCCAGATTCAGTATTTTATCTTCTTCTTCACTTAAACTACTCGGCCAATTGAAACCAAATTACATGTATGGAAAAATTGCAAAACGATGGATTTTTCTGATTGTGCATTTTGCTAGTGGCATCAGAAATTGTATTTACAGTCATCTTAATGGAAGTTTATCAGTTTCAAACGTCAAGGTCATTTACCGACCTTTGTCCAGGACGGATCAGATTCAGTATTTTTATTTTCTTCTCTTAAACTACTTGGCCAATTGAAACCAAATTACATGTGGAGCCCCGTTGCCGTGAGGGAACGAAAGTTTGTTCGTGAGGACTGGGTCACATGACCAATATGGACCGCCATGCCCATATATGGTTAAAACATTTAAAAATCTTCTTCTCAAGAACCGAATAGCCGATGATCTTGAAACTTGGTATTCAGCATCGTAAACTCTGCCCCTTCCAAGATTGTTCAAATGATGACCTTTGGTTGACCTTGAACTGTTTTACCTCAAGGTCAAATTTGGTCACTTAGACATTTGTATGGAAAAATGGCAAAACAGTGGATTTTTCTGATTGTATGTAAGCTAGTGGCACCAGAAATGGTATTTACAATCAGCTAAATGGAAATTTATCAGTTCCACAGGTCAAGGTCATTGACCGCCCTTTTGTCCAGGACGCCCCAGATTCAGTATTTTTATCTTCTTTTTCACATAAACTACTCTACCAATTGAAACCAAATTACATGTGGAGTCTCTATGGAATGGGGGATCGAAAATTAGTTCGTGAGGACTGGGTCACATCCATGCCCATATATGGTAAAAACCTTTAAAAATCTTCTTCTCAAGAACCGAATTGCCGATGATATTGAAACTTGGCATGCATCATCAGGCAATCTGGCCCTACCGAATTTGTTCAAATGATGACCTTTGGTTGACCTTGACCTATTTTACGCCAAGGTCAAATGTGGTCACTTAGACATTAGTATGGAAAAATGGCAAAACAATGGATTTTTATAATTGTTTATTAGCTATTGGCATCAGACAAGGTGATTACAATCAGCTGAATGGAAGTTTATCAGTTTCAAAGGTCAAGGTCATTTACCGACCTTTGTCCAGGACAGTTCAGTTTCAGTATTTGTCACTTCTTCTTCACATAAACTCCTTGGCCAATTGAAACCAAATTACATGTGGAGCCTCTATGGAATGGGGAAACGAAAGTTTGTTCTTGAGGACTGGGTCACATGACCAATATGGCCGCCATGCCCATATATGGTAAAAACCTTTAAAAATTTTCTTCTCAAGAACCGAATGGCCAATGATCTTGAAATTTGGTATGCAGCATCAGGGACTCTGGTCCTACAAAGTTTGTTAAAATGATGAATTTTGGTCGACCCTGACCTTTTTTACGTCAAGGTCAAATTTGGTCACTTAAACATTTGTATAGAAAAAAATGGCAAAACAGTGGATTTTTCTGATTGTGTATTAGCTAGTGGCATCAGAAATGGTATTTACAATCATCTTAATGGAAGTTTATCAGTTCCAAAGGTCAATGTCATTATCAACCTTTGTCCAGGACGGCTCAGATTCAGTATTTTTATTTTCTTCTTCACTTAAACTACTTGGCCAATTGAAACCAAATTACATGTGGAGCCTCTATGGAATGTGGTCACATGGCCAATATGGCCGCCATGCCCATATATGGTAAAAACCTTTATAAATCTTCTTCTCAAGAACCGAAATGCAGATGATCTTGAAATTTGGTATGCAACATCAGGGACTCGGGATCTACCAAGTATGTTCAAACGATGACCTTTTGTTGACCTTTACCTGTTTCGTGTCAAGGTCAAATTTGGTCACTGAGACATTTGTATAGAAAATGGCAAAGTAGTTGATATTCCTGATTGCCTGGTAGGCTGTGGCATCAAAACTGATATTTGCAGTTAGCTGAATGGAAGTTTATTAATGCCAAAGGTCAAGGTCATTACTGACCTTTTACCTGGATGGCTCAGATTCATTTTTTTTCTTCTCCAGTAAAAGAGCTGTGCTGATTGAAACCAAATTACATGAAAAGCCTCTATGGGGTGAGGCAGTTAAACATTATTCGTGGTATTGTTGTCACATGACCAAGATGGGCACCTTGCTGTATATGGTATAAAGCACATGACGTCTGGTGAGCGTAGTGGCCCATGGGCCTCTTGTTAAGAAAAGTTATTTCTGAATTCTGTGTTGGATTGTAAAATGATATTATTTTTCTTTTCGGACTGTGAATTCTGTGGGATCAAGGAAAATCGATTCATTCAAGGATATTTCATAACAGAGCTAAGTTCATTTAATTTTCTTACTTCTACAGGTTAAAGATACTTTGTAAATAAATTTTGTTAAATTTTTCCAAAGGCTTGTTTGCTTTTACTTTCTGCTACGCCTGGCTCGTAACAGAAATTGGGCGTTCATCCGGGATAAAAACATCTTGAGCATTTCAGGACTGACATTTCATTTGTAGGCAAGTAATTGTCATTTCTTATCAAATATAGACTTGGCAGTTGTTTTAATAGATTGGTATTTCCCCATAGGCATAAAGGGAATTGTGATTTCATACAAATAATACTTGTCATTTCATGCGAAATAGTACTTGTCATTTCATGTGAAATTTCTAGTTGGGCTTGTCATTTCAAAAAAATAAAAAATAAAAAAATAAAAACTTCGTAAAATTAACCTCAATCTGTATTACCATAACTACTTTAGAAAAAAAAAGCAAATATGTCGTTTGATTTGAGAAGCTTTTTGGCTGAGCCTACCCAGGAGCTGTTTAATCTGGCCGAACGGACAGATTTGCTAGATATCGCTTCCCATTATAGGGTCACTGCTGTCGAAACAATCGTGAAAAAAAAAACAAAAAAAACATGAAATTCAGAATATTTTGGTACAGTTTTCGGTTGATGAAGAACTTTTTGATCCGTCTGCTTTGTCTCTCATTATGGTCTCACATTCTGGATTACAAATGAGACAAATTGTAAAAGGAGGGCAAATTTAATTAGAAAAGTTAAGATTAGAGACGGAAGAACGCATACAGAAAGAAGAAAAAATGAAAAGGAAGAAAAAGAAAGAGAAATGCAAAGACAAATGCAGATGGAAAGATTAGAATGGAAGAAAGAGAGAGGGGAAAAACAAAGAGAAATGGCGGAAAGAGAGAGGGAAAAACAAAGAGAAATGGAGGAACGGATTGCATTAGAAATCTGTTTGTAATTAGGCATATGGGATTGTGTCACAACTTCTGAAAATTATGGTATGGGACGCCAAATTTGCAATGTTGCGTAACTTTAAAAAAAAAAACACACACTGTATGTAATGTTACTGTAAATTAAAAGCTGTTACAACCTAAAAACTTCAATGATATTTCATGTATGAATAGGTTTTACAATACTGTTTGCAATGAGGCCTATGGGATTGTGTCACAACTTCAAAAAGTTATGGTATGGGTCGCCAAATTTGCAATGTTGGGTTACTTTCAATAGAAAGCACATACTGTATGTAATGTTACGGTAAATTCAAAGGTGTTACATCCTGAAAACTTCAATAATACTTCATGTGTTAATAGGATTTTTAATATTGTTTGCAAAGAGGCATATGGGATTGTGTCACAACTTCTGAAAATTTGTGCATGGGACGTCCAGTTTGCAATGTTGCAGTATTTTCAATAGAAAGCACACACTGCATGTTATGTTACTGTAAATTCAAAGCTGTTACAACCTGAAAACTTCAATGAAACTTCATGTGTCAATATTTTTTACAATACTGTTTGCAATGAGGACTATGGGATTGTGTCACAACTTCTGAAAATTATGGAATGGGACGCCCAGTTTGCAAAGTTGCGGTATTTTCAATAGAAAGCACATGCAGTATGGTATGTTACTGTAAATTCTAAGTTGTTACAACCTGCAGTATCTTATGTTACTGTAAATTCTTAGATGTTACAACCTGAAAACTTCAACAATACTTCATGTGTGAATATGTTTTACAATACTGTTTGCAATGACACATATGGGCTTGTGTCACAACTTCTGAAAGTTAGGGTATTGGACGCCCAATTTCCAATGTTGCGTTACTTTCAATAGAAAGCTCATACTGTATGGAATGTTGCTGTAAATTCAAAGGTGTTACAACCTGAAAACGTCAATGATACTTCATGTGTGAATAGGTTTACCAATGTTGTTTACAATGAGGCCCATGGGATTGTTGCACAACTTCTGAAATTTATGGTATGGGACGTCCAATTTGCAATGTTGCGTTACTTTCAATAGAAAGCACATACTGTATGTAGTGTTACTGTAAATTCAAAGCTGTTACAACCTGATAACTTCAATGATACTTCATGTGTGAATAGGTTTGACAATATTTTTTTTGCAATGAGGCTGATAAGATTGTGTCACAACTTCTGAAAGAAATGGTATGGGACGTCCAATTTACAATGTTGCGTTACTTTCAATAGATAGCACATACTGTATGTAATGTTACTGTAAATTCAAAGCTGTTACAACCTGAAAACTTCAATGATACTTCATGTGTGAATTGGTTTTAAAAGATTGTTTGCAAAGAGGCATATGGAATTGTGTCACAACTTCTGAAAGGTATTGGACCCCAAACTTGCAATTTTGCAGTATTTTCAATACAATACAAAGCACACACTGTATGTTATGTTACTATAATATCAAAGCTGTTACAACCTGAAAACTTCAATGATACTTCATTTGTGAATAGGTTTATTAATAGTGTTTACAATGAGGCCTATTGGATTATGTCACAACTTCTGAAAGTTATGGTATGGGACGCCATATGGCAATGTTGCGGTACTTTCAATAGAAAGCACATGCAGAGTGTTATGTTACTGTAAATTCAAAGTTGTTACAACCTGAAAACTTCAATGATACTTCATGTGTGAATAGGATTTACAATACTGTATGCAATGAGACATATGGGATTGTGTCACAACTTCAGAAAGTTATGGTATGGGACGCCAAACTTGCAATTTTGCAGTATTTTCAATAGAAAGCACACACTGTATGTTATTTGACTGTAAATTAAAAGCTGTTACAACCTGAAAACTACACTGATACTTCATGTCTCAACAATTTTGACAGTACTGTTTGCAATGAGGCATATGGGATTGTGTCACAACTCCTGAAAGTTATGGTATGGGACGCCCAATTTGCAATGTTGCAGTATTTTCAATAGAAAGCACACACTGTATCTTATGTTACTATAGTATCAAAGCTGTTACAACCTGAAAACTTCAATGATACTTCGTGTGTGAATAGGATAAACAATATTGTTTACAGTGAGGCCCATGGGATTGTGTCACAACCTCTGAAAGTTATGGTATGGGGCGTCGAGTTTGCAGTGTTGTGTTACTTTAGATAGAAAGCACATACTGTATGTGATGTTACTGTAAATTCAAAGCTGTTACAACCTGAAAACTTCAATGATACTTCATTTTGAATAGGTTAAACAACACTTTTTGCAATAAGGCCTATGAGATTGTGTCGCGTCTTCTGAAAGTTATGGTACGGGACGTCCAATTTGCAATGTTGCTTTACTTTCAATAGATAGCAAATACTGTATGTAATGTTACTGTAAATACAAAACTGTTACAACCTGAAAACTTCAATGATACTTCATGTGTGAATAGGTTTTACAACATTGTTTGCAAAGAGGCATATGGGATTGTGTCACAACCTCTGAAAGGTTTGGTATGGGACGCCAAACTTGCAATTTTGCAATATTTTCATTACAAAGCACACACTGTATGTTACGTTACTATAATATCAAAGCTGTTACAACCTGAAAACTTCAATGATACTTCATTTGTGAATAGGTTTAACAATAGTGTTTACAACAAGGCCTATTGGATTGTGTCACAACTTCTGAAAGTTTTGGTATGGGACGCTTTGAATTTACAGTTACATAACATACAGTGTGTGCTTTGTATTGAAAATACTGCAAAATGTGTGAATATGGGAAAACTGAGATACAGTATTGACGAAAAAGAAAGGGAAAGGCAATTTCAATTAAGGCTGAAGAAACTGGAACTCCAGGTTCAAGATATGGTAAAACCTACCCCTGTTTTTGACTCTGGTAGTTACTTTGATGCCACAAAGCACATCCGATTAGTTCCGCCATTTCAGGATAAAGAGGTAGATAAGTATTTTTTTTTTTGCATTTTGAAAAAGTTGCAGAAAATTTAAAATGGCCAAAAGAGCATTGGACCTTACTTTTGCAAAGCGTTGTTGTCGGAAAGGCTCGAGACACTTACACTCAACTGACTGTCGATCAAAGCTCAGACTATGACTTGGTAAAGGAGCTTATTTTTAAGGCATATGAGTTGGTCCATGAGGCTTACAGGTAGAACTTTAGGAATTGCAAAAAAAAAATAAAAAAAAAAAAAATTCCAGACTGATGTAAAATTTGCTCGAACAAAAGAACAGTTATTTGATAGATGTGACTTTAACCCAGGCCAGTAAAATGATTAAGAATCGTATGTTTCTCTGCATTGTAGGTCCTGCCATACATGCCAAATGGTAGGAAAGCCCTACCAGACAATACCTAAGGCTCATTTGCAGCCTTTACCTGCTTTTGATGAACCTTTCAATCGAGTAATTATAGACCGTGTGGGTCCCTTGCCCGGAACTAAGTCTGGGTGTGAATATCTTTTGACTATTATGTGCGCTTCCACACGTTTTCCCAAAGCCATTCCACAAAGAAATGTCAAAACTAAGACCAAGGTCTTAGTGAAGTTTTTCACATTTGTTGGGCTTCCCAAATCTATTCAATCAGACCAAGGTTCAAATTTTATGTCTGGATTTTTTCAACAAGTAATGCATCAACTAGGCATTGTACAGTATAAGTCATCGGCCTATCATCCTGAAAGTCAAGGCGTCCTAGAAAGATTCCAATAAACATTGAAAAACATGATAAGATCATATTGCTTTGACACAGAGAAGGATTAGGATGAAGGCATCCATCTGCTTTTATTTGCTTTAAGAGAATCTGTGCAAGAATCTCTTGTTTTCAGTCCATTTGAATTAGTATTTTGGTCATACTGTATTTGGTCATACTGTTCGTGGTCCTTTGAAACTTCTGAAAGAGAAATTTCTCTCTACTAATGACACTTCCATGAATTTACTTCAGTATGTGTCGGATTTCAAAATTAGACTTTCAAAAGCTTGTGAGGCTGCTCGGACCAATCTTCAGTCAGCCCAAAGAAAAATCAAACAGCTATATGACAGAGGGACAAAAGAAAGGAATTTTAAACCAGGTGATAAGGTACTAGCTCTTTTGCCTATTCCTGGAAAATCTTTGCAAGCCAGGCATAATGGTACATACACATTAGACAAAAAGATCAGTGACGTAAAGTACAAAACAAACACCCATGGGAGGCGCAAGCTAAAGCAGTTGTGTCATATTAACATGCTTAAGGAATACATTGATGGGGACAATGCATCATAAAAATCCGACAATCTAGTTAGTAGAAGTAAAACAAAGATCAGGAATCGATACAATTATCTTACTCCAACCATCAAAGACACCAAAGGGAAAGAAACACAAACATGAAGCGACCAGACCATAATGGAAACCTAAACAAAGGAAGGCCATAAGGACAGTTACTTTCCCACAAAATGGCCAAATGACCATCCAAAAAAGAAGATACAAGTGATACTCACAGTAAGTAACAAACAACAACATAAATAAACCGCAACAGAAGAACCGCCTTGGAGCGGTCAGTGGAAAGAATTCTACTGGGGGCATAAATCGATTTTACTTGGCCATAATCCTCGCCCTTACCTCTGTCGCGGTATACACTAATTTTGTTTAGTCCGCATGAAGGCTTCCGAACTCATCAGTGTAACATCTCCGAGAACATACAATTAAAAAAAAACTACAGAGATGAAAAAGGTTGAGGACTCGAAAGCATACAACAACAGAATTGCTGGAGCAAAAGAAAACCAACAGTTAGACTCCGAGGGGCCCGACTAAAGACGGAGCATCAGGCGCCAATCAACATAAAGAATACTAAAATAAAATAAAATTCCATTTATGTTTTTTACGCTGGAACCGTCATATAATCTTAAGCCCGACCCACCGGTGTGCATTCAAAGAGGGAAGCAAAGTTGCCAACCGTGATTGGGTTAACCACCATGCAGGCAGTCTGTTTTATAACATTTAAAGTGTACCCCAATCTTTATATATCGACGAACGATTTTACGAAATTGGGTACTAAAGTCATTACAGGCATGTATTATTTTTTCGAAATTTATATACTAAGTCACCATAGAATTCGGGTTCCGATAGGCCTTGTTGCAGAAGTGTTTAAGTTCAACATTGAAATTTAAAACCAAATCAGAATGACGTCTATAAAACTTAGAAAAGGCTTTACGTAGTTTATGATACCGATACCCCTGATTAAGAAGTTTAGCGGTTAATAATTTATTACGAGTGTTGAAGTCGGATACATGACTAGACACTCTAGCGAATCGAATTAACTGCAAAATATAAACCCCGTACGATGTCGCACGAGGAACATCACCGCCCAAAAAAGGAAAATTTACAATCTCGAAATCAAAATCATCACGTTTATCATACATTTTGCAAGAAACAAATCCATCTACAATAGATAAATTAAATCCAAAAAGGGAGCCTCGGTATCAGAGGAATTTTCCTTGTTTAACTGAAGTTTTAGGGGATAAATCTGACTGATCAAACCACCAAAGTAGTGTCAATATTTAATAAATCATCTAAATATCTAGAAGTAGAACTAAACGCTTCAATAATTTCAGATTGTTTATCAATGGAAAGCGGCAACATGAAAAGTAGAAGTTAAACAAAGATCAGGAATCGATACAATTAACTTACTCCACCCATCAAATACACCAAAGGCAAAGAAACACAAACATTAAGCGACCAGACCAAAATGGAAACCTAAACAAAGGAAGGCCATAAGGACAGTCACTTTCCCACAAAATGGCCATATGGCCATCCAAAATAAAAAGACACAAGTGATACACACAGTAAGTAACTAACAACAACATAAATAAACCGCCGCAGAAGAACGGTCAGTGGAAAGATTTCGACTGGGGAGCTTAAATCGATTTTGCGTGGCCACAATCCTCACCCTTACTTCTGTCGCGATTTAGACAAATAATTTGTTCAGTCCGCATGAAGGCCTCCTAACTCATCAGTGCAACATCTCCATGAACACAAATAATCAAAGAACCACAAAGGTGAGACGACTACTACAATCGCGAAACGACTACAATCTCGAAATCAACTACTCTCTTTCATAACAATACAAATCAACTAGTCTCTTTCATAACAAGAACAGATCAGCAACAAGACGTGCGCAATTCGTACCCATCGGAATACCCACAATTTGTCTAAATAACTTAGTACCGAATCTAATATAAATATTGTCAAGTAGAAAGGAGAGGGCATCACACACTTTCTGACATGACCAAAGTGTATAATTCTTATGCTCTTTAGAAGTGAAAAATGCATTTCTGACATTACATGCAAGATAGAGAGAATCTTCTCTGTGAAAAGCCCATTCAATTAAATCATTAAGCTTTTCTTTTATAAGATTATGAGGAAGTGTAGGGTAAAGAGTGGAAAAATCGTAAGTAGACAGACTTGAAGCACGAAATCGCCAGAATTTCAATTTATTTAAAACCTCATTTGATTTTTTACAGACCAAAATTGATTTCTTCCTGATCTTTCAAAGACTTTGTCACAATATTTAATCACATGCGTTTTAATAGCAGTAAGACAGGAAATTAATAATTTAGAAAGTTCCGTGGTAGTGCAAGAGCTAGAAGTTGCAATAAACCGTGCTTTAAAAGGTCTTTTACGAACTTTTGGTAACCAGTATAGCGCAGGAAGTTTGTCATGGCCTTGTGTAACACACACATCAAACTTGGTGGCTGAATGACAATTATGTTCATCTACTATATCTCTCTCTTCAGCTAAAGGCTGAATCTTCATAGGCCTTAGTACCACCAAGCTCCTGCTTAAGCGTGTTAACATAGTGGAGCCGTCACACAACGACGACGTTGCTAGCGGCCTTGTTTGCAGGGGCCAAAACAAACTTCTTATGAAATTCTTGAATACCTAGTTTAAGATGACGTAAAGACGTCTTAGACTTAGGAGGTAATAAGATAGTATTTTGAGAATAGAAAGAAATGCGTTTATTCACTAGTTTTAAAATGCTAAGTTTCCAGTCCTTAAGGGCTTTATGCTCAACATACTCTCGCTTACACCATCGATTACCGAATTCATTCAAGGCAGCAGCAATTTCATCTCTACATTTACTGAAACCAATTTTAGAAGGAAACCGATATTTCGGTCCTTTAGAAATTATATTCCTTATCCTAGAAGTTTTTGAGGTAAGTTTCTTGTAGAACAGGATTTGCCTCCCTCTTGTGATCCCGTTACGGTAGACGGATCTGGGATCAACAGATAAATGGATGGAGGAGGGGGCACAACGAGCCATCAATAATAAAGCCATTCATTGGCACAGAGAAAAAAATAAATATTTTTGACAGGTAGCGGCGATACTCTAAATAAGAACATCATTACATAACATATAACATATAAACCGTTTGTAAAGTAACATTATATGACCCAAAAAATAATCTGCGTACAGGCGCCAGTCTCTGAGCACGAACGTCCCCACGTAGGCAAAATAAAGAGGATCTTACGCGAGTGGTCACTTCACATGAAACCTATGAAACGAGCTTTTAACGAGTTTCAAAACCTTTATATGAGATGGCCACAAGTGCAAGAGTTTGTTTATCATTTCACGATTTAGATCGTATTTTATCACCGAAAACGTTGAAGACACGGGCATTGCCGAGGGGTTATGCGCCTGCAACCGCGCTAACACACGTGCGATTTTATACTTTTTATTTTATTACATTACGTTATACACTAAGTGACCGCGGCGTTATATGATAAAACGTTATTTTACCTATGTAATATAATGTTACCAATTACTGGTTTGTAATCCATAATTATATGTGCAGTATCAACACAGGCCGTTGGCCCCCTGGACACGCCTCGATGAAGCAGGCCCAGTGGACAACAACCGCATGTGTTCATGAATGACATGCGCCAGTAATTAACATACGAATAGTATTTATATGTAACGTACTGGGCGTGTAAAGACAACGTTATTCCTTCCATTCAATAAAATGTCACCCTTCGCTGTTCAACGTACTCGAGGTGTACTTGTAATATCACATTTAAGTCCGGCCTGTACACCGACCGCTGGCTCTCCATAGACTCGCCTCACTGAGGCGGTCCCAGGGGACACAGCAGCCCGTGTTCATGGATTAGACAAAGCAGCGTAAGATGAATCGTTTTGACAAGCGCCGGTGATATCCTGATCAGGAATATTATCATAAAACGTACGCAGAACAGCGCTATCTTACCATACATGTAATATGATACAATCACATACCTGAGTTGTACCTGTAATGTCGTGCATGTACTTATTTCCGACCAAAGACGCAGGCCGTTGGCTCCCCCTAGACAAGCCTCACTGAGGCGGCCTAGAAGGATACAACCATCATGAAAACAGACCAACAAAATACTGACCACCTTAAACTTCACTTTTAAGAAGTAAAGCTGGTGTTCACAGGGGTATACATTATTCAATATTTCCGCGCTAAAACACAAAGCGTGGGTACTCGTTAGATCCGCCTTGATGCGGCGCTTCCACTAAGTTTGTTTTGTTTGTTTGTATTCGCGCCCAACGTCCCAGTCAACATTATTTGGGTCACTCATGAGCCGGTCAGTTTACCGATCCGTACTTTCCCAGGACAGGCCTACACGCAAGCGGCCAACCAGCACAGCGCACACTGACACCTGCCTTTGCTGAATCAGCGGAAGGGAATGTGGTTCCACTAAGTACCCACATTCTATACCTAAAGCAAACACACCAAAAATATCAGAATTTTATCTGATTTTTTGATAAAATAATTAGATACGTTTGCCTCCGTGATGAGCTTGTGTTCATGGACTCGTTGCAAACAAGCAGGTTAGTGTCTGTCAGGACACGCAATTTACTTTACTTAATGTAAAAGGTATTCCGGTTTGAGTTCAATCTATAAGTTAAATAGTCGATCATGCATACACCGATAAGAATTAAATTTAAAGCCACATTCAGTATGCATCTTGATTCCGCTAAGAGTTATAATATAGATTTCGTAACTCAAATGCGCTGACTAGAAATTTTGTTATCTTCAGAATGTTATTTGTATCTGATAATTTAAATATAAAATAAAATGTATGTAATGATATGACAGATTTCCATTCAAGTTTAAAATATTTATCCCTAAGTTCAGTATACATTGGACACATCATTAAAAAAATGAAATTCGTCCTCTACTGGATATACATTTTTTTTTTCAAGACAAAAGGGACAGAATCTATATTCCCTTTCAATATTTTGATGTCGCCCTTTCTCGATTAACAAATTGTTGCTACCACAGCGGAAATTTGCCAACGTTTCCCTGCCCATAAAGTTTAAATCTATAAACATATATTTTTCTACGTTCAAATTTGAGTTGAAGTGTTTATAATGTGTTCCTTTAGGGGAATCACTTAAAGCTCGCCGCCAGTTTTGAACTGAAATGTCTTTTATACGTTGTTTAAACAAAAATATAAAGTGATCACTTTTTCCTATCTCATTCGCGATCCATGCATAACCGAAACCAAATTCGAAGAGAAGCGATTTAATATGCGTTGCCCATGTAATATTACCTGCATCCGTCAGAGAATTAAGCATCAAATAGCATTGCCTTGGATATCTGCTGTTTGGCATTTGTAGTAATTTCAACCAATATTTTATTGCTTGCGTCATATATGTGACTGCAAGTGGGAGACGACCACATTCTCCAACAGCAAAAGCACCATTTGTGTTTTGTTTTAATCCTAAGTATTGTTTACAGAATTTAGATTGTATTTTCTCAGTTTTCTCACTATATCTATAGCCCCACATTTCGGCACCGTAGCATGTAATAGGTTTAACCATTGTATCAAAAAGTTTAAAGACATCTGATGGATAGAAAAACCCGAATTTCCTTTGAAACATAAAAATACTCGCAGCTGCTTTCTGGGCTTGTTAAGCTAATATCTCTTTACTTTTTGTCCAAATCAATTTGGGTGTAAAATACAACCCTAAATATTTGTATATTGAAACAATTTCTATTTCTACACCTTCAAAATACCATTTCTCAATCTGTTTTACTATTCCACCATTTCGAAACACCATAATTTTTGTATTACTTAAAGTAGAAATACGTTTAATTTCATTCCTACACTTTTGCAAAATTCGTCAACTAAATCAATTAACCTCTGTAGATGAACAACAGTATCGGAAAAGCAGGAGACATAATCAGCAAACATTAAGGCTATCAGATCTTCGATATCGTTTGATACAAATATGCAATGGTCAGCTTTAGATTTAAGGTACGCAATCAAGTTGTTTATGAAAAGGTTAAAACTTATCGGGGAACTCACACAGCCTTGTCGCGTTCCAACACTGCATTCGAAAAACTTGGTCAGTGAGTTGTTTACCTTAACACAGGATTTTAGCTGTTTATACATAGATTGGAAAATATTCAAAAATTTAGTATTTATAGCTATACCTTTTCTTTGGAGGGAGTCCCATATTTTGTTGTGCGGTATACTGTCAAATGCCCGCCGAAATTCGACGAATATACAAAAAAATCTTCCTCCCGCTCGACATAAATATTTTTGTATAATAGCTTGCAAAGAGAAAATGTTATCAATTGTCGAATACTGTTTCCGGAAACCAGCTTGCGATTCGTCAATAACATTATTACTTTCCGCCCATATTGATAGTCGGATAGTTAGTACATTTGTGAAGATTTTACTAATGCTATTCATAAGGCTAATACCCCTAAAATTGGCTGGGTCCATAAGGCTGCCACTTTTATGAATGGGATATATAATACTTTCGCACCAAGGTGCTGGAAAAATTCCGGACTCATACATTTCATTGAACGAAACATTCAGAAAGGGTAATATCTCGTTCAGTGTCGATTTGATCATTTCAATGCATATTCCGTCAGGTCCAGGTGAGCGGTTCGAGTGGATAGATTTGATACTTGCTAAAATTTCATCGTCGGTAATTCGTCTGTCTAGGTCACCACAATCGTCGTTTTGCGTAATATTATTCAGAACTTGCTCATGTTCATCAGGAACATTTATATTTAACAATGTTTTAAAATAATTTAACCAAGTATCGCCGTTAATGGAACTTCCGCTATTGCTTTTCTTATTACAAGTTTGCTTTATGTTTTTCCAGTACTCCTTAGGGTTACTACTTAAATTTATTAATTCTGACCGTTTTCGTTTTTGGTATTGTAATCTTTTTTGCCGTGTAATTTTCTTGAAAAACGATTTTGCAGATTTATATTCGTTAAAATTTGTTTGGCTGTTTATTGCTCTGTAAGCTAGCTATTGACGTAGGTGCAGGTAGTGTTTTGTTGCAGGAAGACGAAAATGGTGTGGATCATCCAGATTGCTACTGGTCCAAAAAGTTTAATAAGCATCAGAGAAATTACTCTACCATAGAGAAAGAGTGCTTGTCTCTGATTCTTGCTCTGCAACATTTCGAAGTTTATCTTACTCCTACTACATGTATTGCACCGATTGTTGTTTTCAGTGATCACAATCCACTGACTTTCATACATAAAATGAAAAACAAAAACCAGCGGTTGCTCAGGTTGAGTCTTATGTTACAAGAGTATAATTTAGACATAAGGTATATCGGAGGGAGAGATAAGACTATCCCTGATGCCCTTTCAAGAGCTTGAGCAGTATCAGGAATGTGTTTTTCTTTCATACTGAAGTGGATTGTAGATACATGTAATTTTATATGCTAAGTTAATATTTTATTATTCTTAAAGCAAAAGAAAGCTTTATTACAATTATATTATAATTCTTTCTTTTCCTCGAAGTGCGGGAGTGTTATGTATAAGAATTTATTTCTCTGATCCCCACTTTCATCCCACTGGATGACCAATAATGCTATTAATATCTTGTCAAAGAAAATTCTGGAAATGAGTCATATATTTTATAAATAGCGTGTTTACAAGGAAAAGTACTTTGGAATCTTCCAGAAAGTTCAGGGTTGCATTATTTTTAGAAAATTACCTAATTTTATTCCACAGTCCTGTGGAAAGTTCTAGAGAAATCTTAGGGTATATAAAAGAGCTTGATTTTTCTCTTTGAATCAGACTTTGGAGTTGGCATTTTAAGAAAAGTTATTTCCGAATTCTGTGTTGGATTGTAAAACGATATTGTTTTTCATTTCGGACTGTGAATTCAGTTGGATCAAGGAAAATAGATTCATTCAAGGATACATTTAAAGAACCGCATGCTGTACCATATAGACAGTTTGTAATCATAAATAATTTAAGCGAATCTGAGCTTTTGGTTAATGTCGCACATCATTATGGTGTTAATAACTTACATGTACGACTAATTATGAAAACTTGCCTATTGACATATATTGAAAATTTTAACTCTAAGAGCGGAATTCTGATATTTTTTTCATATTTCTGCTCAAGAGTGTGGGTTCTCTTGAGAACACCTCGGCGAGGCGGTTCTTAAGAATACCCACAATCTATGATTTTGAGCAGAAATAAGATAAATAATGATGTATACCCATGTTAACCCCAGTTTTGCTATATAACAGTGGAGTTAAGGGGTAAAATAATACATAGGCGTGTTTTCTGATGTGAACAAAACTTGTCATGACACTTTTGAAAGGGGTTATACAATGGAGTCTGTTATTGTGTAACATAAAAGAATGCTTGATTATAATTTAACAATGGCTACCATTTAGCCGTCGTTTTCAAAACCAACGACAAACAAACAAAGAAATAGTAATAAGCATAAAATTTGACTTTTGCTTTCCCGTAAGCCCAGTTTTTTTTCTCTGCGAAATAAGGGTAAATTCATTTTCCATTACGGAAAAACGCCTATACAAATACAGTGTGACCTTAATCGCCGAAGAAATGAAAGTTTTGAGATGAAAAAATGTGAAACTTTTCTTATTTCTGCTCAAAATATAGGTTAACCCCACTTTTTCCGTATAAAGTGGAGTTGGAGTGGGTCAAAATTATATAGGCGTGTTTTACTGGTGCAATGAAAGCAATCAGTCATATTTTCGCCGAGAATCTCCGCAAATTTTCTCCGCGAAATCGGGAGAAATTTCAGCGCTCATTTTATTTTATTGTGATTTCGCGGGGAAAATAGCCGATTTTGTGTTTGTCGGTTTCTTCGCGAAACAAAAATATGGGTTTTTATCGTTGTCTGGTCTGTACTTTCTACCAAAAGAAATATAAAGCTGGATTATATAAAGGCCCTCTAATATAGCCAAGAAACATGGATATTCTTGAAGGAAAGAAAAGAGGTCTACTCTTTAAGAAAAGAATAGGGCCAAGATGGTCCTGAATTGCTCACCTGATCTAAAATATGTAACCGAGCGTGCAGGACGTCTCTTTCAAGTTTAGCAGTCGCCAACTGTTGTAGGGTCACTCATCCAGGTACTCATCGCTATTTCCGTTGCTTAACTTAATAAAAATGTCAGACAATTATACCATGTGGCTGTAAAAGCTAGCTCTAGCAGCGAGGTTGTATAAGTGATATATATTCATTTCTCCCTGTCACATATAGCTTCATGTGGCATGTGGATAATTGACGACCATTTCGTTCGATGGAACACAACAGCTGACATATATGGACGGTCACCTGGGAAACATTTTTGCAAAGTTTAAGTTAAAATTGCTTAGGCATTTTTGATAACTCAGCATTTAAGTAAATGGCATTTTCGCCATTAAACTCAACCAGTTTGGCAAGCAACCTTCCAATTAAGCTTGAATGAATTTGTTTGAACCAAATAAATAGGGGGAAATATCATTTAAAGGCATTTCTATTTTAGCTCTCTCAGCCAGCTTGTTCATCCGAGCAGAGCTTCATAGCGATATCTGTAGAGGGTCATCTAAGCAGCATTCCTTTGAATGAAATTGGACTAAAGGTATAGGAGGAGTTGTCATTTAAAGTTTTTTTTTTTCAATTTTAGCTCTAGATGCCATCTTGTTCACTGCAGCAGAACCTTTATAGCTAGTTTCATAGAGTGTCTCCGAAATGTTTAAATTTAATTGGAAGAAAGATGTAGAAGTAGAAAAAGTTGTCATTTAAAGCTTTTCGATTTCTAGCTCTGCTTTTTCGATTTCTAGTTCTGGTGGCCATTGTGTTAATCTTTACCATTTTGGTAGCGGGTAACCTAAGCAATACTCTTATGAAGTTTGATTGCAATAGGCCCAGGGGTATAGTAGTTGTTTTTTAAGTTGTTTTTTTTTAATCTTTTCTAAGCGCTGATGGCCATCTTGTTAATTAGAGCTAAACAGTTTTAGCCATTATCACAGGGAGCCATCTTAACAACTTTCAAGTGATGTTTGAATCAAACTGTCATAAGGCTTTAGAAGGAGTTAACGTTTAAATCAAATTGTAGACGATTTTTCATTTTTAGCTCTGACGGTCATTTTGATCATCAGAGCAGAACCATTTCAACAACTTTGATAGCAGACCAACACGGAGTGTGAATGAAACTGGTCCAAAGGTATAAAACCGTGGAAGTTTAAAAACATATCTATTTTAGCGCAGGTGGTCATCATGTTTATCAGAGTGGACTCAGTTTTTAATGGATGGTCGCCTAAACAGCATTCCTATGAAACCCAAATGAAATTTGCCCAGTGGTTGTATGAGGAGTTGTCAGAGATTTTCCTACCTCTATCGCTGCTAAAAAATCTTCTCCATTGGAGCAAAACGATTTCAACTATTTTGGTAGGGAGCCACTTAGGTAACATTCCTGGGATGTTTGAGTTAAATTGGTTCAAGGGTTTAGGAGACGTTGTCAATTAAAGCAAATCGTTGACTCTTTCTGTTATTAGAATCATTTAGCTCATAAGAGCGGGACCATTTAACCCATTATAGTAATGGGCCACCTGAGCAAAATTCCTGTTATGGTTTAATGAAATTGAGCAGAACCATTTATGCTTTTTCGGCCGAGGGTCACATGAGAAACATTCATATGAAGTTTAATTGAAATAAGCCCAGAGGTATAGGAGGAGTTGCTGTTTAATTGTTTTTTTTTTCTATTTTAGCTCTTGCAACCATCTTGTCTATTAGAGCAGAACGATGTTTGCTTTTTTGCAGGGAGCAGCCTAGGCAACAATCCTGTGAAGTGTGAATCAAATTTGTTTAAGGATTTAGCAGAAGTTTATATTTACAACAAATTTGTGGATGTTATTTTTATTTTTAGCTCTAATGGTCATTTTACTCATTGGAGCGTAACCATTTAATCTATTTTGAAAGAGGGTCACCTAAACAACATTCCTATGAAAATTGAATGAAAAAGGTCCAGTGGTGTGGGGGTTGTTGTTTAAAGAATTTTTCTGGTTTTAGGTCTGGCGGTCATCTTGTTTATTAGAGCGGTACAAGTTTAGATTTTTGGTAGGGAGCCATCTAAGCAACATTCCCGTGAAGTTTGAAATAAATTGGCGCAAGGGTTTAGGAGGAGTTAAAAAACAAATTGTTGACGCCGCATAACACACGACACACCACGGATAACACGACGGACATTGACCGATCATAATAGCTCGGACCTGACCGATGTTTTAACAATGACACCACTCGGAGACAGTTTGTAGTTGCTTTTGCTATTCGTGACCTGCAAAATGCTCACGGACACTCTTGACAAACAAGGGGGCATGAATCTTCCACTATCGCGGATCCAATCTACCCCATTTGCAAACGCGTCTAGGACTGTATCCAGGTAATTCAATGAAAAATGAAGAAGCTACTCTGTTCAGGATATCGATAATGGCCATTTTGATAATCAAGGGGATGTAACTATGCTTCTTTTGGTCCAAGTGACCAATTTTGGAACCCGTCCACAATTTTATGCATGTCATTATTATCTGCAAGTTTTGTGAAGATCAAATAAAAACGAAGAAGCTCATGATGCTGTCCACAATGTCCAAAATGATCATTTTGAGAATCAATTGGGCATAACTTTGCTATCGTTGGTTGGATCTGACACGTTTTTTAAACATGCCCGATATTGCATGTATGTCAATGTTATCTATGAGTTTTATGGGAATCGAACAAAACTAAAGAAGCTACGCTATTCACAAGGTCCAAAAATGGCCATTTTGAGAATCAATTGGATAGAAATCTGCTATTGTTGGTCCGATCTGATCAATTTTCGAACTCTTCCGAGATTTTATCCATTTAATTGGTATCTGCAATGTTTATTAAGATAAAAAAAAAAATGAAGAAGCGGTCAAAAATGTCATTTTTAAGAATCCAGTGGACGCAACACAGCTTTTGTTGTCCGATCTGACCTAGTTTCGAACTCGTCTGAGAATTTATGCATATAATTGTTATCTGCAAAATTCTTTATGATCCGACAAAATGAAGAAGCTAGGCCAAAGTAGCAAGGTCAAAAATGGCTATTTTTTTAAAATCAAGGGGCGATACTCTGCTAACGTTTTCCGACCTGATCCATTTTAGAACATGTCCGAGATTTTCTGCATGTCACTCTAATCTGCTAGTTTCAATAAGATCAGACAAAATAAATGCATGTAAATAAAAAGAGGCCCGTTGGCCTCTATACTCACCAGAACTCAGGGGGCACTGTCCACTGGCAGCCATGTTTTTAACAAACCACGAAAGCCCTGCGCCCAAGGACGCTACAGATTAAATTTTGGACACTATAAGCCTAGTGGTTTCAGAGGTCTGATATTGACTGAAATTGTTGTTGTAAGACAACAGACGTTGTTGCAAGACAAACGACAACTGACAACTGCCCATTAGTGGCAATCAGTATGCCTAAATTTATATGGCACAAGGTCGAAAATGGCCATTTTTGAGAATCAAGTGGACGCAACACAGCTATTGTTGGTCCGTCCGATCTGACCTAGTTTCGTACTCGTCCGATATTTTATGCATATAATTGTTATCTGCAAAATTCATATGGTAGATAGAACATTATTAAAGGAACATTTCTATGAAGGTTTGAAAAAATATCTTGAAAGTGTAAGTGTCATTTTTCAATTTTCCTCATTATAAGTCTAAGAAATCTCTTAACTTCCTATAGAAAGTAGAAGTAAAACAAAGATCAGGAATTGATACAATTAACTTACTCCACCCATAAAAGACACCAAAGGGAAAGAAATACAAACAATAAGCGACCAGACCATAATGGAAACCTCAACAAAGGAAGGCCATAAGGACAGTTTCTTTCCCACAAAATGGCCATATGGCCATCCAAAATTAAAAGACACAAGTGATACACACAGTAAGTAACAAACAACAACATAAACTAGAGCTGTCAGTGAAACTGACTAGGGCCCCGGCAGCGCTATCAGAGGAGTAGGAAAATTTGTGGACGGACAGACGGACAGACAGACAGACAGACGAACGGACAGAGTGATTACTATAGGGCACCCACACTTTCAGTGCGGGGCCCTAATAAATTGCCACAGAAGAGCCGCCTTGGAACGGTCAGTGGAAGATTTCCACTGGGGGGGGGGGGGGGGGGGGCTTAAATCGATTTTACGTGGCCACAATCCTCGCCCTTACTTCCGTCGCGATTTAGACAAATAATTTGTTCAGTCCGCATGAAGGCCTCCTAACTCATCAGTGCAACATCTCCGTGAACACAAAAATCAAAGAACCACAGAGGTGAGACAACGGTGAGCACTCGACAGCAAGAAACCACTGAAATGCTGGGGCTAAAGAAAACCAACAGTTAGACTCCGATGGGCCCGACCAGAGACAGAGCATCAGGCACCAACCAACATTACCTTGAATTAGATCTCTTTAATTCTCAATAAACCTTTACGCTGGAGCCGTCATAGAATCTGAGGCCTGACCCACCGGCGTGCATTTAAAGAGGGAAGCAAAGTTGCCAACCGTGATTGGGTTAACTACCATGCATGCAGTCTGTCGTATAATATCCATGTTGTACCCAATCTTTTTATATCGAAGAATGATTTTACGAAATTGGGTGCTGAAGTAATTGCGGTTATATATTTTTCTGAATTTATATACTCAGTCACCATAAAATTCGGGTTCCGATAGACTTTGTTGCAGAAGAGATTTAAGTCCAATATTGAATTTTGAAATTAAATCAGAATGGCGTCTATAAAATTTTGAAAAGGCTTTGCGTAGTTTATGGTACCGATAACCCTGATTAAGGAGTTTAGCCGTTTATAATTTATTACGAGTGTTGAAGTCAGTTACATGACTACACACTCAAGCAAATCGAATTAATTGCGAAATATAAACACCATAGGATGGCGCACGAGGAACATCACCATCCAAAAAAGAAAAATTTACAATCTCAAAATCAAAGTCATCGCGTTTATCATAAATTTTGCACGAAACAAATCCATCTACAATAGATAGATGTAAATCCAAAAACGGGGCCTCGGTATCAGAAGAATTTGCTTTATTTAACTGAAGTTCTAGGGGGTAAATCTGACTGATCAAACCATCAAAATAGGTATTATCAATATTTAATAAATCATCTTCACATCTAGAAGTAGAGCTAAAAGCTTCAATAATTTCAGATTGGTTATCAATGGAAAGAAACCAAACTAAAGAGCCACATTTCATACAAAAAATGTAAAGGCAAATATGGTGAATATATCCAAAAAATGGAAGTGGGGCAATGATCAGGAATCGCTACAATTAACCCACAGCTCCTATCAGAGACACAAATGGGAAAGTAACACAAACATGAAGCAACAGATCCCAACGGAAACACCAACAGTGGAAAGCCAAAAGGACAGTTGCTTTCCCGTAAAATGGCCAATAGGCTATCCAAAATAAAATAATATAAGCAACACAAACCATAACAAAAATAAACCGCGACAGAAGAACCGCATAGGAACGGTCAGCGGAAACGAATTCCACTGGGGGCTTTAATCGATTTTACGTGGCCATAATCCTCGCCCTTACTTCCGTCGCGATTAAGACAAATAAGTTGTTCAGTCCGCATGAAGGCCTCCTAACTCATCAGAACAACATCTCTGTGAACACAAAATCAAACAACCACAGAGATGAAACAACGGTAAGGACTCGACAGCAAGAAACAGCAGGAATCCTAGAGTAGAAGAAAACCAACCGTTAGACTCCGATGGGCCCGACTAGAGACAGAGCATCAGGTACTAACCAACATAAGCCTTTACGTTGGAACCGTCATAGAATCTATCTGAGGCCTGAACCACCGGCGTGCAATTAAAGAGGGAAGCAAAGTTGTCAACAGTGATTGGGTTAACTACCATGCATGCAGTCTGTCGTAAAACATTTATGTTGTACCCAATCTTTTTATATCGAAGAAGGATTTTACGTAATTGGGTGTTGAAGTCATTGCGGTTATAAATGTGTCCAAATTTATATACTAAGTCACCATAAAATTCGGTTTCCGATAGAACTTGTTGCAGTAGAGATTTAAGTCCAATAGTGAAATTTGAAATTAAATCAGAATGACGTCTATAAAATTTTGAAAAGGCTTTGTGTAGTTTATGGCACCGACAACCCCGACCAAGAAGTTTAGCCGTCAACAACCTACCACGAGTGTTGAAGTCAGTTACATGACTAAACACTCAGGCAAATCGAATCAACTGTTAAATATAAACGCCATAGGATGGCGCACGTGGGACATCACCATTCAAAAAGGAAATTTCACAATCGCAAATTCAAAATCATCTCGTTTATCCTGAATTTTGAAAGAAACAAACCCATCCACTATAGATAGATGTAAATCCAAAAACGGAACCTCGGTATCAGAAGAATTTGCTTTATGTAACAGTAGTTCTGGGGGGGGGGGGTGTAAATTTGACTGATCAAACCATCGAAATAATTATTATCAATATTTAATAAATCATCCAAGTATCTAGAAGTGGAGCTAAAAGCTTCAATGATTTCAGACGGGCTATTAACAGAAAGGGACATCATGAAGTCTCTCTCATAACAAAACAAAACCAGATCAGCCACAGTGGTGCGCAATTAATACCCACAACTTGTCGAAATAACTTAGTACCAAATCTTATGTAAATATTATCAAGTAGAAATGTGAGAGCTTCACACACCTTCTGACATGACCATAAAGTATAGGTTTTATGCTCTTCAGAAGTGAAAATCGCATTTCTTACATTACATGCAAGATAGAGGTAGTCTTCCCTGTGAAATGTCCATTCAATAAAATCATTAAGTTTTTCTCTTATAAGGTTATGAGGAAGTGTAGTGTAAAGGGTGGAAAAATCATAAGTAGACAGACTTGAAGCACGAAAACGCCGGGATTTCAATTTATTTAAAACTTCATTAGTATTTTTATAGACCAAAACAGATTTCTACCTGATCTTTCGAATACTTTGTCGCAATGTTTTATCACATGTTTTTTGATGGCAGTAAATCATTCAGTTAATAATTTGGAGAGTTCAGTGGTGGTACAAGAGCTTGAATTTGCAATAAACCGTGCTTTGTATGGTATTTTATGAAGATTACGTAGCCAATATAATGTAGGAAGCTTGTCTTGGCCTTCTGTAACACAGACAGCAAGCTTGGTGGCTGAATGACAAATGTGGTCATCAACTAAAGCCCTCTCAAATAAAGTCCCAAATAAAGCATACGGATTTTTTAAAGTATTTTCATCTTCTATTTTTTATCTCGTATTCCAAAGGCAATCATTAAACTGAGCAGTAGACCTCTAAAATCATATGGCAGATAAAAGATTGCTTAAAGAATATTACTGTGAACGTTTAGCCAAAATATCAGCTAAGGCTTGACAGTAAAGGCAAATTTTCAATTTTCTTCATGCAAAGTCTATGGAAATATTAGGTCGTCATAGCAACCAAACTAAAAGCTTCACACAAAACACAAAACCCTATTCAGGCAAATATGGCGAATACTTCCGTAAAGTCTCAACCTCATAGACCAAATGTTTTTAAGCGTTTTTTTTCTTCTATTATTGGAGCATTTTAATTTCAATGGCAACCAATAAAAGTGAGCAGCTGACCGGAAAATCATATGCCAGATATACGATTGCTTCAAGAACGTCTATGCAAGTGTTGTCAAAATATCTGCAAAGGTGTGGCATTAAATGTTTTAAGAGTTTTTTTTCAATTTTCCACATTGAAAGTCAATGGAAACTCTTAAGTTGCCATAGCTGCAAAACTTAATGGCAGAATTTTATAGAAAACACAAAAGCTGTAAAGGCGAATATGGTAAATATTTCGATAAAGCCTCAGCCCCATAGAACATATGGTGTCTGAAGAGATGATTTTTTTAAGTTTTCGTTCTACTTTATAAATTTTGGTTTCCATGGCAACCAGTAAAAATGAGCAGTAGGCCTAAAATCATATGGCAGATAGAAGATTGCATAAGAATGAAAGTTTTGTCAAATATCTTTGCAGTTAATGCACTTTTTCTTCCGAATGTGAAAAATTGTGTAAACGTTCTACTTGTTACTACGACGACGGGAGCCTTCGGCTTAGGTGAGCTAAAACTTAAGGAACAAATGGAGGTAATTTCGAATGTGAAAAATCGTATAAACGTTCTATTGTTTCAAAGTAGTCAGTATCACCAAGAGAAAAATAGAACACACATGCGGTGACTTCTACTGTACGTCTGGGTTAAGGGACCACTTGTGCTACTTGAGAGCCATAACGGCTAAGGAAGCGTTTATACCAAAGCTAATATTTGTCGACTTCGAATGGAGTATTCGGGATGAGAGAGCGGAGTGTACGGAGAGATATATCCCAGTTAATAACCACGTTCGTAACGACTGTCTACCCAATCAGTCGTGTACCACCTGTTTAAATTGTCAACCTTGTAAGACGTCATGTTGCGGAAAATAAACGGCCATAGACCCAATTTTGTGGTGATGCACATTATGTCCAGAATGTATCGAACAGCCGGTAACATCGAAATCCGAGTGTAAAGTTTGCGGGTGTCGGCGTTTTACGTGTAAAGGCGCAGATCCGTGTCCAAGAACCTGCGAATTTCGAGAGGTCGTATCCGAAGCACAGGTCACCGCTCGAACGAAAAGTGGTTATTTTCCAGTCAGCATCAATATTTAAAAGTTGTAGCGCATAACAGGAAATGGTATCATGACGGTTATTTTCCGCTGGAATACTGCATCGAGCAATTCATGAGACCGACAAAATTCATCTACAGCGAAGCTAAAATCATGTATATGACTGTGGAAAAAGATATTCACATAAAAGTCGACGAAACTTTAAATTCTGTACCCATGAAACCGTCGGCGTCACCGAAAGCGTTTGGTTTGAAATAGCTAAAGAAAAATGGTGTACGCTTTTATTCAACACTCTAAAAAACCAATAATACGCCCTTCCGTACCATGACTCAATTGTTAGGGATGTGACTTTGTTGGGCGCAGCGAAATAGAAGAATGCATATCCTGACTTCGGTCCAAACAGAACGACATCTTTGGTTTTAGATCAGAAATGCTGCAGTATAGCCGAAGTGACTTTGATATTCTTCGTCAAGCTTGTCTGAAATTTCGAAACCTGTTGGTGACATGGGCAGGGTGCTGTAGACCCTTTGGCGCGGTTATGATCGCTTCGGTGTACGGTCTACAGAACCAAGTTTCAAATATCCTGGTGGAAGAATGGCGAGTAACATGCTCCGGGGAATCCGACTGAATACCGGCCAAATACATCTATGGCTACAAAAACGGTTTCATGGAGGTTCATTGGCTTTCTGAGGATGAGGTAGTCTTTAAGAAAAAGGAGTTTTTTAAGTCTCTTATCGCGAAGATCCCTCAATGTTGTTTATAGAAAGATCAGTATCGTAAAGCCTCTATTGAGTGGCTAGCCCCCGCCCATCGGGGCTTAAAGAAATAGATGGGCTGCATGATGCTCCACGCAGAGCTGAAACCGACCCACACATGAGTACTGGTAAACTGCTTAAACGATCTAAGCCAGGCAAAGCGGTGTGAATCGGCTTGTCCATGTTTATAAACCCTATTGGTTTCATTGGGTGGCAGGGCTTGAGATGTCATTTCAACTCAATGTCGGGGAAAATCCCACGAAATTGGAAGCAACGTCTCCAAAATGACCTTTACAGTGTTGACGGGGACATTAAACTTCAAATCAAACAAACAAAATCTATTTAGTGGCTAGAATGGAAGTCGCGTCACCCTGATAACAAGTTGGACGGATTCTGTGTCACACCTGCCTTCTCCCTGACAGCGAAGAAACGAAACAACCTAACCCATGCGCGCATTCTACGCTCTGATATTGAAGCAGAAAAACTGAATAGAAAAGAGAAGGGACGACAAAGGAAGTGTTCGTACGAACCACGTCTGCATCTGGGAACACTGGTTTCATGAACCGTGTCAGACAAAACCAGAACTTCGAGAGATTCTTCGGGGCGCAGATCTCACCGACATACTTGATTCTACGAGGATAGGCTGAAAAGTTCTGAGCCTGACCAAGAAGCAGGCATCGAACAGACATGAAAGTTTGTATTCATTAAATTTAAACCATTATTACTTGATTTGACTCAAATGAGTTCAAGTTTACCTGCAATAACGTAGAAATTCTAGACTTTGAAAATTGATACTAGCACGTTTTTGAGAAAATGGACAAACTCTGGCATCGGTGTCATCAAGTACCCATATTAAAAGGGGTTAGCTCCTAAGGACATTCATGCCGATATGGTTGCTACATTAGGGTATAATGCTCCTTCGTATGCAACCGTGAAAAGGTGGGCAGCAAATTTTAAGATGGGCAATGACAGCCTTGAAGCTGATGACCGTTGTGGACGACCCACAACGGCAACAACTGAGGAAACCCTCAGCCAAGTGCACAGGGCCGTGATGGATGACAGGCGTTGAACTGTGAATCAGTAAGCTAACACTGTTGGCATCTCCCGTGAACGAGTAAATAACATTCTACACAGTGAATTAGGAATGTCGAAGTTTTCCGCCAGATGCGTGCCACGGCTTTTGACGCCTGACCAAAAGTTGACCAGACTGGACCTGTCACAAGCCAACTTGGCTATTTTTGAAACAGACCAAGATGCTTTTCTTGGCCGTTTTGTCACTTAGGATGAGTGTTGGGTTCATCACTTCGAGCCAGAGACCAAATGACCATCCATGCAATGGAAGCACCATGTTTCACCCCCCTCCAAAGAAGGCAAAGTTCATGTCCTCTGCAGGGAAGGTGATGGCATCAGTGTTCTGGGATGCCAAGGGTATAATATTTATAGATTATCTTCAAAAGGGCAGAACAATTAATGGGGAGTATTATGCAGATCTGCTAAAACAATTGCAAAAATCAAGGCTAAACGACCAGGTAAATTGACAAACGGGGTCTTGTTCCATCAGGACAATGCGCCTGCTCATAAAGCGGTTGTCGCAATGGCTGCTGTGCATGACTGTGGCTTCACACTTGTCAATCACCCTCTGCATTCACCTGATCTAGCTCCATCAGATTATTTCCTGTTTCCAAACATGAAAAAGCACTTGGCTGGGCAACATTATCGGTCAGACGAGGAGGTGATAGCTGCTGTTAAGGAGTTTTTCAGGGACCAAGATGAGTCCTTCCATACCACTGGGATCCAAGGACTCCAGCATCGCTGGAGAAAGTGTGTGGACAGGAAGGCAGACTATGTTGAAAAATAAGGCACTTTCAGCATGGACAAACCATTGGATCTTGGTCAGGCTCATAATTTTTCAGTCTACCCTCGTAGAGACATGTTTTTCAGTGTTCGGGCGAATGCTAGTTAGTTACATTACAAAACGACAGAATGAGAATAGATCAAGTACACCGACTTTACCAGTCTTTTCCCATGGGTGAACAAATACGGCGAATGTCGCGTGGGATAACCGGAACCTCACCGTTGCTTAATATCTGTGGTTGTTTGATTTTTGTGCTCTCGGAGATATTCTACTGATGAGTTAGGAGACCTTCATGCGGACTGCACAAATTATTTGTCTAAATCGAGACGGAAGTAAGGGCGAGGATTGCAGCGCGTAAACTCGTGTTAAGCCCCCCCCCCCGCACTCCCCAGTGGAATTTGTTTCACTGACCGTCCCAAGGCGGTTCTCCTGTCGCGGTTTTTTAAGCTCGCTTAACGAAAGTAAGGGGGAGCTATTGCTATACCCCCGGCGTCCGGTGTCAGCGTCGTCGGCGTCCGCATTGTGTTAAAACTTCCCTGCAAGCTCTTATTTGTGATGTTTCACAAATTTATATTCATATAAAATAAACAATAGGTAAAAATCAATATTTTACATGGTTTTCACTCCGTTTCCCAGGTTGTTTGGCTTAAATTAGACTTTTTGAGAAGTTAATATTTTCCTCTGTGTTACCTCCCTTATTTCCCTACGTAACCGTTTACCTGCAAGCTTTGTGGTGCAGTGGATAAGGCTTTGGACTATGGATCAAGAGGTTGTGAGTTCGAATCCCGGTGGAGGAATGTTTGTTTTTATTCTTTTTTTTTTTTTTTTTTTTAAACATAGCGGGTCTGGGGCTCAAGGTCAAGGTCACTATATCTATTTTTAGAAAACATTGTCATCGCTCTAGCTTCTTCATTTATTGATGGATTTTAATATAATTTCACAAAAATGTTGGATATGATAATATTTCAAGTGACTTTGAGTTTCAGGGTCAGGGGATCAAGGTTAAGGTCATTACTCTCAGGGTCACGGGGTCAAGGTCACTGTGGCTATTTTTAGAAAAATATTGTCATTGCTCTTGTGCCTTAATTTATTGATGGATTTTAATATAGCTATACATAAATGTTGGGTATGATGATATCTCGATCGAGTTCGACTTTCAGGTTCCGGGGCTGAAGGTCAAGGTCACTCTGGCTTTTTTTAGAAAAAAATTCGTGATTGCTGTAGTGCCTACATTTATGGATGGATTTCAATACAACTTCACACAAATGTTAGGTATGATGATATCTCGAGCGAGTTTGACTTTCAGGGTCCAGGTCGAAGGTCAAGGTCACGGTGGCTTTTTTTAGTAAAACTTTGTCATCGGTCTTGCGCCTTCATTTATTGATGGATTTTAATATAACTTCACACAAATGTTTGGTATGATGAGTGACTTTGACTTTCAGGTTCCGGGGCTGAACGTCAAGGTCACTGTGGCTATTTTTAGAAAAAAAAACATTGTGATCGCTCTAGTGCCTACATTTATGGATGGATTTTAATATAACTTCATACAAATGTTAGGTTTGATGATATCTCGAGCGAATTAGACTTTCAGGGTCCGGGGCGGAAGGATAAGGTCACTGTGGCTATTTTTAGAAAAACTTTGTCATTGTTCTTCTGCCTTCATTTATTGATGGAATTTAATATAACTGCACACAAATGTTGTGTATGATGATATCTCGAGTGACTTTGACTTTCAGGGTCCGGGGCTGAAGGTCAAAGTCACTGTGGCTATTTTTAGAAAAAAACTTTGTCATTGCTCTTGCGCCTTCATTTATTGATGGATTTTATGATGATATCTTGAGTGACTTTGACGTTCAGGTTCCGGGGTTGAAGGTCAAGGTCACTGTGGCTATTTTTTAGAAAAAACTTTTTGATCGCTCTAGTGCCTACATTTATGGATGGATTTTAATATAACTTCACACAAATGTTTGGTGTGATGATATTTTAAGTGATGTTGACTTTCAGGGTCAGGGGCTGAAGGTCAAGGTCACTGTGGCTATTTTTTGGAAAAACTTGATCATTGCTCTAGTGTCCACATTTATTGATGGGTTTAAAGATAACTTCATTCAAATGTTGGGTATGATTATATCTTGAGTCAGTTCCGTTTTCAGGGTCTGGGGCTGAAGGTCAAGGTCCCTGTGACTATTTTTAGAAAAACTTTGTCATCACTCTTAAGTACCTACATTTATTGATCGATATAATGTAATTTTACACAAATGCTAGGCTAAGCTTTTTTTATAAGTTGTGTTGCGCGAGGAGATTTGTATTGTCTGTGATGCCTTGTTATTACTTTGTAGAATTTTTTATTTTTCAAATATAGATTTCATTTTCTTTTTTTTAACAGTGGAAAGGCTTGAAAACAGGATTAGGGGTACTTTTTGTTTCTTTTTCATTTGCTGCAGTCTGTTGGGCTGTTTTACAGAAGAAAATATTTTTGATAACATGCCCTCATCCATCTTAGGCCCCCAAAGGCGAGCTATGTTGTCTTCTGACAACTCATATTTTGTAATGGCTTGTTTTTGAATGTGTGCTTCGCTTATATTATTTTGCGTATATTTTGGATAGTCAGTTGGCAATTTTTGTGGGAAAGAATTGTCATTTTAGCTTTACGCTATTGATGTTTCCATTAGTGTGGAGCGTGATAGCTCAGTGGTTAGTGCACTTGCCTCTGATGCTAGAGGTCCCGGGTTCGATCCCCGGCAGCGGCGATAAAATTTCGGTGTCCGAACACGCTCCATTGGCATCATTTGCAGGGATGAATGTCATTAAGTGCACCGTCCTTCGGATCGGGACGTTAACTGGAGCCCCCCTGTGCATGGAGAACCATCCCCTGTGCAGGTTAAAGATCCCTACCGTAATTACATGATTACTGTGTAGGCTTTCATCCTGCAAACCTGGAGTGTATGTAATATACACCTGCGGTAATGGTCAAATGTGACCGACGCAGTATCAGAAGATAGATAGATAGATAGTGTCTAGTTATTTTATATTACTGTTTCTTTCCTTTTGGTGTCACTGCTAGGAGCTGTTGGTTAATTGTATCGCTTCATGGTCATTGCCTATACTTCTATCCTTTCACGAGACAGAAGTCGATGTAGATATTTTTCTTTTCTTTTTTTTTCAAGTTCTCTTCAATCCAACCAAAAAATGTTCACACTTTCAACATCGTGGCGAAGGACATGATCCAGGTAAGATGAATATACAAACAAGACTGTCAGCCTGAAGACAAAAAAAACTAATATCTTCTTGGCGATATTTACCATCTGTTGGGCTCGTTTGGGCAGAAAAGTTCTGAAGTACGACACAGACTCTGTGATCGACGCGAGGAAACCCGGAGGATACGATCCCCTTGGGGGCTACCTCGGAGAATTCTCTATTCAACTCGAGTACAAAAAGTACAGGTGTAATGGCAAACAAAGTAGGACTAGTTAGATCTGGAGCAGTCAGATCTGGGTCTGCACTGTTTGTTTAGGCCTGTCTGTCCCAATTCTTAGGATCATTACGGTAATAATATCAAACCAAATTTTATATGAAAAACAATTTAGAAACTCAGATTAGGGTCTGCTCAATGATTTTATGTAGCAGTTGAAGAATTAATAAAAACCTAAGGAACAGACATGGTAGAGGTAGGTATTTTGTGATAATTGAAGAGTAGTTTTACTTATTTCTTCGTATAGACCTATGTTGACGGTATTCATTAGAATCGCCTCGGCAAAACATAGGTATTTTTGGAGAATCGACAAAACTACCCTTCAGTCTTCACAAAATACGAAGCTTACCTGTAACTTTGATAACATCAAAATAGAAGGCAATGATCAGAAATTGGTACAGTGAAACTCACATCTCCCATCAGCGATACCAAATGGAACGAAGCACAAACATTAAATAACTAGACCCTAATGGAAACATCGATAGAGGAAAGCCAAAAGCACAGATACATTCCCACAAAATGGCCAATTGGCTATCCAAAACAAACACATATATAAGTGATACACACACTCAACGACAAACCATAACAAAAATAAACCGTGACAGAATAACCGCCGTGTGACAGTCAGTTAAAAGATTGGTCTTAAATCGGTTTTACGCGACCGCAATCCTCGCCCTCGATTCCGTGGCGTGTCAGACAAATAATTCGATCAGTCCATATGAAGGCTATTTCTCAATTCATCAGTGCAGCATCTCTTAGAACACAAAAATTAAACAAAACAGAGATTAAACAACGGTGAAGACTCGACAGCAACAAACTGTAGAAATTCTGGAGCAAAAAAAAACAAAAAACAGTTAAACTTGTTTTGCAGACTGGCATTAAGAAACAACGTGGTGTCTATATTACTGATGGAACCGCCCAAGAAGCAGTAGAAATAATACGTAAACAAGAAGAACTTGGTCTTTTTGCACAAACTGAAGAAACTGGATAAATGGTAATGACCGTTTTTATCCATTCGTTTAATTTGTTAGCTCACCTGTCACCTAGTGACATGGTGAGCTTTTGTTACCGCTCGATGCCCGTCGTGACCCTTCCAACAATTTACTTAAAAGACATCTCCTCCTAAACCGGAGAACGGATTTTGGAATTATCTTACAGTGACCCTCTAACAAAAAAATGCCAAAATGGTTTGGCTCGCCACCAGAGCTAAAATGTAATAATAAAAAACTTAACACGTCATCTCCTCCTAGGCCACGGGCACAATTTCAAAATATTTACACAACAATATTCGTTGGTTGACCATCTACCAACAACGCCCAAACTGTTCCTCTCGGATGAAAATGATGACCGCCAGAGCTTAGCATGTAAAAAATATTAAACGACTTCTTCTCCTAAACCAGTAGATTGATTTTGAAATAATTTTACAGGAATTTTCCTTGCGAGACCCTCTACTACAATTTTCTGAAGGTTCCGGTCCAATCCAGTTTGATCAAGATGGTGCCAGAGCTAAAAAAGAAAACACAAAAATACAGAAACTTTAAAACGCTTTCTCCTCATAGGCAACTGACCCAATTTCAAAATAATTTCACAGGGATATTTCTAGGTTGACCCTCTAGAAAACATGCCCACACTGTTCCGCTCGGATGAAAAAAAAAAATGGCCACCAGAGCTAAAAGTAGAAAACATCTCTGTCAACAATACACTTAATCGGATCTTCTTGAGCCAAAGGTTCGTGTGCGGTTTTCGAGCTGATCGGTTTGGAATTCTGGTAACATGGCAAAATGCATCTCCTATATACTTATAATGGGAAACACTTAAAAAATAATCTTCTTTGCAGAAACCAAGAGCAGAGCTGAGCTATTTAGTTTATAACAACGTTAAGTAGTCACAGATCATGTCCCTGGGGTCAAATTGTCCACATCCCCAGGGCTTCAATATACTTACAATGCGAAAAGCTTAAAAAGCTTCTCCTATGAAACAAAAAGGCCTAGAGCTTAGATATATAGTATATAGCAACCTCAAGTGATCCTCTTCAAACCTCCTGCCAATCATGTCCTTGGGATTCAAAATTGCCCTGGACCGAATCTTATCAGCACCCATAGACATATAATTGGAAATCTCCAAAGAAACCAAAAGGTCTAGAGCTTAGGTATTTAGTATGCAGCAACATCTACTGGTCATTTATGACCCATACATTAAGCGTGCTAATCATACCACCGGGGTCAAAATCGGCAAGGCTCCGGTGTTTATCAGCTCCCATAGACTTTCGACCGGAAAAAAATAAAAAATCTTCTTCTCTGAAACCATCAGGTACCGAGCATAGATATTTAGTATGTAGTGCATCTGGTAGTCATCTAAATAAATCCAGCCCATCGTTATCCTAAGGGTCCAAACTGGCCACGCCCAGTGGCTTATCAGCTCACAAAGAGTTGTAACGGAGTCTAACTTTTGGTCTTATTCTGCTCCAGCATTCCAATGGTTTATTGTCGTCGAGTCCTCGCCGTTATTTCATCTCTGTGGTTACTTGATTTTAGTATTGCCGGAGATGTTGCACTGACGAGTTAGGAGGCCTTCATACGGACTGAACAAATTATTTGTCTAAATCACGGCGGAAGTAAGGGCGAGGACTGTGGCCGAGTAAAATCGATTTAAGTCCCCAGCCCCAACCCCTAGTGGAAAATGTTTCATTGACAGTTCCAATGCGGTTCTTCTGTCAAGGTTAATTTTTGTTACGGTTTGTCTTTTAGTGCGTGTATTACGCACTACTGAGAGGCATAAAAATCCTTATGAAAATAATGAGGAACGCCGGTTATTAAAACAATTGTTTAATTTGTATTTTTTCTGTATTTAAGCAAGTTCACCAATATGTAAAATAATAAACAAACACAACGTTGCCAATTTAATTTGACAGGAAAGTCTGAACTGGTTATCCAGTCAAAATGTAAGAAGGCTGATCCTTTCTTGTAAATGTTCTTTAACTAATAACACGGCAAAGTCCAGTGTTACATAAAATATCCACTTTAAACACTGGTTATTCCAGAAATTGAGACGGCAAAGTTCAGTCTATCATGCATAAAGTCACTATAATGTAATTGTAAATTGTGTCCTATAACCAAAGACCCCCTTTTTAATTAAGATGCTGTTATGTACTTATGAAAACATTGCTCAAGAGGAAATTACCCTTTTTGGCATTTATCCCCTCCCAAGCCATGGTCATCATTCTGAACATTTGTCGTCACAATATGGTTTCGATATTTCCTTCTCATGAGGAGATTATAATTTAATATGTTTTAGCAGTTCTTTTACGAACCTTGATGACCAGGTGCTTAAGAAAAACAGAAACTATAATCTGGATTAATGAAGCAAACAATATGGTTTTATCCAAATTCCAACTGTCTCACAGATTTGTGAAAAAAAAATAATTATAAAAATATTTATCATTTATTTATTTTTATAATTTTGCTAAATTAAAAATAAAAGTTTAGCAAATATGATTTTTACTGTTGGTTTTCTTTTGCTCCAGCATTTCAGTGGTTTCTTGCTGTCGAGTCCTCACAGTTGTCTCACCTCTGTGGTTCTTTGATTTCTGTGTTCACGGAGATGTTGCACTGATGAGTTAGGAGGCCTTCATGCGGACTGAACAAATTATTTGTGTAAATCGCGACGGAAGTAAGGGCGAGGATTGTGGCCACGTAAAATCGAATTAAGACCCCCAGTGGAAATCTTCCACTGACCGTTCCAAGGCGGCTCTTCTGTGGCGATTTATTTATGTTGTTGTTTGTTACTTACTGTGTGTATCACTTGTGTCTTTTTATTTTGGATGGCCATATGGCCATTTTGTGGGAAAGTAACTGTCCATATGGCCTTCCTTTTTTTAGGTTTCCATTATGGTCTGGTCGCTTAATGTTTGTATTTCTTTCCCTTTGGTGTCTTTTATGGATGGAGTAAGTTAATTGTATCAATTCCTGATCTTTGTTTTACTTCTACTTTTATACTGTCATATCGATTTTATGTGGAATTTACTGCATAATAGCTCTCCCCTACTTTGAAGATTTTGGTCCCCAAAATTTAAGGATGACAATATATTTAAATATGTACAATTCTTTTCAAAGTTCATTGATGCATTGACAGTAATATGGATCTGGCAATTATATGAAACATTCTGATGAATGTGCGTACAATATGAGGAAGTTTGTCATAAACAAAGAAATTCATTTCAAAAATATGGATTTTGTGTAGAGAAAATTCTTTTCATACTTGTGAATGTACATGGCAGCTTTTCATGGTTAAAATCACTTACTTTAAAAGCCTTCTTTGTCATAACGCCTTTTTAAACACACATGTTCTAGATGTCCCCTGTTATTACAGTAAGCACAGTTCATTTCTCGTGCAACACAGTCCTCAGGCTTGTGATACAAACGGCCCTTTACTCCACAACCTTTGCAAATATGCAAGCAACTTAGTGAGTGATGTCCCCGTTTCGAACAGTTTTCACACACAAAGTTCCTTGCAGGACAGTGGTTAGGCTGATGGAACGAGTAAAAACTTCATAAAAGACCTTACAAAGCACGGTTTATTGCAAATTCTAGCTCTTGCACTACCACTGAACTTTCTAAATTATTAACTTCCTGTCTTACTGCTATTAAAACGCATGTTATTAAATATTGTGATAAAGTCTTTGAAAGATCAGGAAGAAATCTGTTTCGGTCTATAAAAAATTCGAATGAGGTTTTAAACAAATTGAAATCCAGACATTTTCGTGCTTCTAGTCTGTCTACTTACGATTTTTCCACTCTTTACACTACACTTCCTCATAATCTTATAAAAGAAAAGCTTAATGATTTAATTGAATGGGCTTTTCACAGAGAAGATTCTCTCTATCTTGCATGTAATGTCAGAAATGCATTTTTCACTTCTAAAGAGCATAAGAATTATACACTTTGGTCATGTCAGAAAGTTAGTGATGCCCTCACCTTTCTACTTGACAATATCTATATTAGATTCGGTACTAAGTTATTTAGACAAATTGTGGGTATTCCGATGGGTACTAATTGCGCACCTCTTGTGGCTGATCTGTTCTTGTATTGTTATGAAAGAGACTTCATTTTGTCGCTTTCCATTGATAACCAATCTGAAATTATTGAAGCTTTTAGCTCCACTTCTAGATATTTAGATGATTTATTATATATTGATAATACCTATTTTGATGGTTTGATCAGTCAGATTTACCCCCTAGAACTTCAGTTAAATAAAGCAAATTCTTCTGATACTGAGGCCCCGTTTTTGGATTTACATCTATCTATTGTAGATGGATTTGTTTCGTGCAAAATTTATGATAAACGCGATGACTTTGATTTTGAGATTGTAAATTTTCCTTTTTTGGATGGTGATGTTCCTCGTGCGCCATCCTATGGCGTTTATATTTCGCAATTAATTCGATTTGCTAGAGTGTGTAGTCATGTAACTGACTTCAACACTCGTAATAAATTATTAACGGCTAAACTCCTTAATCAGGGTTATCGGTACCATAAACTACGCAAAGCCTTTTCAAAAGTTTATAGACGCCATTCTGATTTAATTTCAAAATTCAATATTGGACTTAAATCTCTTCTGCAACAAGGTCTATCGGAACCCGAATTTTATGGTGACTTAGTATATAAATTCAGAAAAATATATAACCGCAATGACTTCAGCACCCAATTTCGTAAAATCATTCTTCGATATAAAAAGATTGGGTACAACATGGATATTATACGACAGACTGCATGCATGGTAGTTAACCCAATCACGGTTGGCAACTTTGCTTCCCTCTTTAATTGCACGCCGGTGGGTCAGGCCTCAGATTCTATGACGGCTCCAACGTAAAGGCTTATTGAGAATTAGAGAGATCTAATTCAAGGTAATGTTGGTTGGTGCCTGATGCTCTGTCTCTGGTTGGGCCCATCGGAGTCTAACTGTTGGTTTTCTTTTGCTCCAGCATTTCAGTGGTTTCTTGCTGTCGAGTCCTCACCGTTGTCTCACCTCTGTGGTTCTTTGATTTTTGTGTTCACGGAGATGTTGCACTGATGAGTTAGGAGGCCTTCATGCGGACTGAACAAATTATTTGTCTAAATCGCGACGGAAGTAAGGGCGAGGATTGTGGCCACGTAAAATCGATTTAAGCCCCCCAGTGGAAATCTTCCACTGACCGTTCCAAGGCGGATCTTCTGTGGCGATTTATTTATGTTGTTGTTTGTTACTTAGTGTGTGTATCACTTGTGTCTTTTAATTTTGGATGGCCATATGGCCATTTTGTGGGAAAGTAACTGTCCTTATGGCCTTCTTTTGTTTAGGTTTCCATTATGGTCTGGTCGCTTAATGTTTGTATTTCTTTCCCTTTGGTGTCTTTTATGGGTGGAGTAAGTTAATTGTATCAATTCCTGATCTTTGTTTTACTTCTACTTTGCACATCTGTGGCAACTTTGGTTGTGCGCTGTAAGATCAGAAGGGACCCTTTCGTTTCAGACGGGTTCCAGCACCCTTAATCTTTTTGGTCTTAGGGGGTGGTTTACCACAATCTGAACTGGCCTTACACTGTCCACTGCTTCCATCTTTTGGGACACTATTTGCTATTTGGAATTTCATACTGGTTATTTCTGATTTTAGTTGATTCACTTCCACAGAATGTTCTTTTCGAATTCTTTCATTATTGTCTATTTCCCTGCTGAATTTTTCGCGTAATTCACTGTTTTCTTCTTTTAGGTTCAAAATAAAGCTTTCTTATTCCTGTTGCTGTCTTATTTTCTGGTATATCTCCTTTTGCACGTTCGAAATTTCGATTTCCGAAGAGCTCAGTTTGTTTTCTTGCTGCGAAATGCAATCTCTTAGTTTAGTAATTTCATATTCAGTTGATTTAAGTTTGGAGTAAGCGCTAGCTACACCTTTTCCAAAACAGTATTTGCTGAATTCAAGTCCACAATATCTTGTTGAAGTTTCTTTACTGGTCTTGAATCAGAATTTTGATGAGGACGATGTTTCGGCATCAGAGTCAAAAGTTCGTCATTCTCCATTGAATAGAAAGGAAACAGATGGCATAAACACTTACGTTCAATGAAGTTTTGTAGTCTATTTCTACCCCGTTGTTTCTGTTTTTCATTTCTTCTGGTTCTGTTGGAATACTGTTGTGCAGTCTGGTGACACTGAACAGCAGGTAGAGTCAAGTAGAGCACCAATGGAAGCACTTGTGAATTCTGTCTGTTCCAGGAATTTTGGTTGATTTGGCGTTCCATACTTTACACTAATTTAGGGAATTCTCGCTTTGCTACTTTGTGAGGTACTTGAAGTTCACGTACCCGGATTCTCCACCAGATATTACGCACTACTGAGAGGCATAAAATCCTTATGAAAATAATGAGGAACGCCGGTTATTAAAACAATTGTTTAATTTGTATTTTTTCTGTATTTAAGCAAGTTCACCAATATGTAAAATAATAAACAAACACAACGTTGCCAATTTAATTTGAAAAGAAAGTCTGAACTGGTTATCCAGTCAAAATGTAAGAAGGCTGATCCTTTCTTGTAAATGTTCTTTAACTAATAACACGGCAAAGTCCAGTGTAACATAAAACATCCACTTTAAACACTGGTTATTCCAGAAATTGAGACGGCAAAATCCAGTCTATCATGCATAAAGTCACTATAATGTAATTGTAAATTGTGTTCTATAACCAAAGACCCCCTTTTTATTAACATGCTCTTATGTACTTATGAAAACATTGCTCAAGAGGAAATTACCCTTTTTGGCATTTACCCCCTCCCAAGCCATGGTCATCAAGAATAACAATAAGAACAGATTTGTGTTTAACAACAAAATATCCATATCAATTATAATCTATCTCAGTGTTTGATTCTGAACATTTGTTGTCACAATATGGTTTCGATATTTCCTTCTCATGAGGAGATTATGATTAAATATGTTTTAGCAGTTCTTTTAAGAACCTTGAGGACCAGGTGCCTAAGAAAAACAGAAACTATAATCTGGCTTAATGAAGCAAACAATATGGTTTTATCCAAATTCCAACTGTCTCACAGATTTGTGGAAAAAAATAATTATAAAAAAATATTTATCATTTATTTATTTTTATAATTTTGCTAAATTAAAAAAAAAGTTTAGCAAATATGATTTATACTGTCATGTCGATTTTATGTGGAATTTACTGCATAATAGCTCTCCCCTACTTTGAAGATTTTGATCGCCAAAATTTAAGGATGACAATATATTTAAATATGTACAATTCTTTTCAAAATTCATTGATGCATTGACAGTAATATGGTTCTGGCAATTATATGAAACATTCTGATGAATGTGCGTACAATATGAGGAAGTTTGTCATAAACAAAGAACTTCATTTCAAAAATATGGATTTTGTGTAGAGAAAATTCTTTTCATATTTGTGAATGTACATGACAGCTTTTCATGGTTAAAATCACTTACTTTAAAAGCCTTCTTTGTCATAACGCCTTTTTAAACACACATGTTCTAGATGCCCCCTGACATTACAGTAAGCACAGTTTCTCGTGCAACACAGTCCTCAGGCTTGTGATACAAACGGCTCTTTACTCCACAACCTTTGCAAATATGCAAGCAACTTAGTGAGTGATGTCCCCGTTTCGAACAGTTTTCACACACAAAGTTCCTTGCAGGACAGTGGTTAGACTGATGGAACGAGTAAAGGCTTGCACATCTGTGGCAACTTTGGTTGTGCGCTGTAAGATCAGAAGGCACCCTTTCTTGAAAATTTACTGTAGGCTGTTTCAGACGGGTTCCAGCACCCTTAATCTTTTCGGTCTTATGGGGTGGTTTACCACAATCTGAACTGGCCTTACACTGTCCACTGCTTCCATCTTTTGGGACACTATTGCTATTTGGAATTTCATACTGGTTATTTCTGATTTTAGTTGATTCACTTCCACAGAATGTTCTTTTCGAATTCTTTCATTATTGTCTATTTCCCTGCTGAATTTTTCGCGTAATTCACTGTTTTCTTCTATTAGGTTCAAAATAAAGCTTTCTAATTCCTGTTGCTGTCTTTTTTCTGGTATATCTCCTTTTGCAGATTCGAAATTTCGATTTCCGAAGAGCTCAGTTTATTTTCTTGCTGCGAAATGCAATCTCTTAGTTTAGTAATTTCATATTCAGTTGATTTAAGTTTGGAGTAAGCGCTAGCTACACCCTTTTCCAAAACAGTATTTGCTGAATTCAAGTCCACAATATCTTGTTGAAGTTTCTTTACTGGTCTTGAATCAGAATTTTGATGAGGACGATGTTTCGGCATCAGAGTCAAAAGTTCATCATTCTCCATTGAATAGAAAGGAAACAGATGGCATAAAGACTTACGTTCAATGAAGTTTTGTAGTCTGTTTCTATCCCGTTGTTTCTATTTTTCACTTCTTATTGTTCTGTTTGAATACTGTTGTGCAGTCTGGTGACACTGATCAGCAGGTAGAGTCAAGTAGAGCACCAATGGAAGCACTTGTGAATTCTGTCTGTTCCAGGAATTTTGGTTGATTTGGCGTTCCATACTTTACACTAATTTAGGGAATTCTCGCTTTGCTACTTTGTGAGGTACTTGAAGTTCACGTACCCGGATTCTCCACCAGATATTACGCACTACTGAGAGGCATACAAATCCTTATGAAAATAATGAGGAACGCCGGTTATTAAAACAATTGTTTAATTTGTATTTTTTCTGTATTTAAGCAAGTTCACCAATATGTAAAATAATAACAAACACAACGTTGCCAATTTAATTTGAAAAGAAAGTCTGAACTGGTTATCCAGTCAAAATGTAAGAAGGCTGATCCTTTCTTGTAAATGTTCTGTAACTAATAACACGGCAAAGTCCAGTGTAACATACAATATCCACTTTAAACACTGGTTATTCCAGAAATTGAGACGGCAAAATCCAGTCTATCATGCATAAAGTCACTATAATGTAATTGTAAATTGTGTCCTATAACCAAAGACCCCCTTTTTTATTAACATGCTGTTATGTACTTATGAAAACATTGCCAAGAGGAAATTAACCTTTTTGGCATTTATCCCCTCCCAAGCCATGGTCATCAAGGATAACAATAAGAACAGATTTGTGTTTAACAACAAAATATCCATATCAATTATAATCTGTCTCAGTGTTTGATTCTGAACATTTGTTGTCACAATATGGTTTCGATATTTCCTTCTCATGAGGAGATTAGGATTAAATATGTTTTAGCAGTTATTTTAGAACCTTGATGACCAGGTGCCTAAGAAAAACAGAAACTACAATCAGGCTTAATGAAGCAAACAATATGGTTTTATCCAAATTCCAACTGTCTCACAGATTTGTGGAAAAAATTAATAATAAAACATATTTATCATTTATTTATTTTTATAATTTTGCTAAATTAAAAAAAAAAGTTTAGCAAATATGATTTATACTGTCATGTCGATTTTATGTGGAATTTACTGCATAATACGTGTATCATTTATATTAGCTTTGGATAGCCAATTGGCAATTTATTTGGAAAGTGACTGTCCTTTTGGCTTTCCGCTGTACGTATTTCCATAAGGGTCTAGTTGTTTAATATTTGTGCATCTTTCCCATTGATGTCTCTGGTGAAAGCTGTGGGTTAATTGTATCGATTCCTGATCATTGCCTTCACTTATATTTTGTAATGGGAGAAAACTTTTCAAAAATCTTCTGATCTGAAACCACAGGTTCCAGAGCTTAAGTATTTAGTATAAAGAAACGTCCAATAGTCCTCTACAAAAATCCAACCAATCACGTCCATGACGTCCAAAATAGACAAGCCCGGGGCTTATCATCTCCCTTGGATTTATAATACGAAAATCATAACAATAGATCTTCTGTGAAGCCATAAGGCCCAGAGCTTAGATATTTAGTATGTAACAACGTTATGCGGTTCCATATATAAATATCTTCTATACAAGGGTTATCCTTTGGAAGCAAGGAATACACCGCAGAACTGGAAAATATGAAGTGTACATGTTTTCTGGGCCAGACTAGTTAGTTTCGGCCAATTAGGCCTCATCAGTGACCGTCAAATATTTTCAAAATTCCACAATGGAATCAATGATCCCAAAGGACAAGAACATATAAACTACACTATAATGTAGGGCATGGAGTCTTTTTACGGCCGCCTTAAATTCCAAGACACCAGCTGTAGTGACGTTAAATATGTAATCCTGCCATTCATGCCCCTGGGGCCCATATTGGCCACGCTATGGGGCTTATCAGCACCCATAAACTTACAATAGGAAACAACTGAAAATCTCCTTCTCTGAAACCAGGTCCAAGTCTTAGATATTTAGTATGTAATAACACCTAGTGGTAATCTACAAAAATCCTGCCCGTCATTTCCTGGGGTCCAAACAGGCCACGTCCTGGGGCTTATCAATTCCGATGGATATATAATGGGAAAAGGATCAAATATCTTCTTCTTTGAAACCATAAAGCCTAGAGCTTAGATATCTAGTGTGAAGCAATGTCCAGTGGTCCTCTACACAATTCCTGCCAATCAAGCATGCTCATAAGGTCCAAAATAGCGACGCCCCTGGGATTATCATCTCCACTGAACTTGTTATATGAACAATTTTAACATTCTTCTTCTCTGCAACCAAAAGGGCCACAGCTTAGACATTAGATATATAGCAACGTCCATCTGCAAAAAAGCCTTAACTGTTCCGCTCGGATGATCAAAATGTCCGCCAGAGCTAAAAGTAGAAAACATCTCGTCTGTCAACAATACACTAAATCGGATCTTCCTGAAACTAACACAAGTATAGGTTGTGGATAACAGCTTGGCATTACGAAAACACGCCTATACAAATACATTGCCACCTTTATCGCCGAAAAATTGAAGATTTTAAGATGAAAAATTACGATAATTTTCTTATTTGTGCTCAAAATATAGACTGTGGGTACTCGTTAGAACCGCCTCATCGAGGCGGTTCTAACGAGTACCCACAATCTATATTTTAGAGCAGAAATAAGAAAAATAAGTTTTACCCCTGTAAACCCCAGTTTTACTATATAAAAGTGGGGTTCGAGGGGGTCAAAATGATATAGGCATGTTTTCGTGATGGATTATGTAAAAAAACGAAGGCGATGTCGCCGAGTCTCTCATAGACTTACGAACCTTTGATTGCTAAAATTGTCCTGTGAGATATTAGTATGCCAATGTTCCGTCGTTCTCGTTCGCCGTCCGTCCACAATTCCAAATACATGTATGTACACTTACCTGTACCAATTTTCTTTCACCGGGGAAAAAGCGATTTTCGCGGAGAAATTTCGCGGCGTTTTGCGGAGAAATTAACCGCTTTGAAACGCGATTTCTTTTTTTCATCTTGGATAAATTTCTCGCTTGTTCTCCGAGAAAAAAGCCCATTACCGCGGAGTAAAAGGAATATGGGGTTTTACCGCTGGCTCGTATGTATATCTCTGAAACCCCATAGTCAAGCTTGCTCCAATTTCATTGGAAGCATTACCAGGTAGAGGGAAAGACTGCAATTGGTTGTAATTATACTACAAAGATAGGTTGTGGTTGCTCATTAGAATCACATGAATGAGGCGGTTCTATTTTCTAACGAGTACCGATAACCTCTTTATTGGAGCAGATAGAAGAAAAATAATGTTTACCAACCCATACACCTTCTTCTAAACTCCAGCTTTTTTCTTTATATAGTGGGGTTTAGAGGGGTGTTCATTTCACGAACTTGTTCACGTGATGTCATATAAAGTGAGGTTATATAAGTCTATAGATTGCATAGACTGGTTTTCGTAATTGTTGATCGGTTAAACTCACACTGGGCGTTTAGTTTCTATTTTGTTTTACTAAAAACGAGGGGTGCTATTTGTCTTTTTCTAGTTTATAAATGACACATTTAGGTGGTCAACTAACGCACGACCCACAGCACTGAACGAAAGCGAAACTTCGATAATTTGAAGTTAAGCAACGTTATGTGTACTTAATTATTGAATGGGTGAGTGGGGATTATTTTTCTTTTCTCATCCGTGATTTTTTTTTATTATTATTATTTTCATTTTCATTATTATTATAATAATTATTATAAGTGTTGTTGTTTGTTTCTCTGTTTGTTTATCTGTGTGTTTGATTTGTTTCCTCGCTTGTGTATTCGAGCATGTGTGCAAGGTCTTGTGAATTTCGTATGGGACAATTATTATCCACTAAATTACCCCTGTCCGATTTAAGTTACGCGATAAACTATATAGCAGTTAATAGGGAAGGTGTTTCTATGACATAATGTTTGGCCTTACAACGCTAAAATGTGGTTTAAAACGACAGACTGCATGCATGGTAGTTAACCCAATCACAGTTGACAACTTTGCTTCCCTCTTTAAGTGCACGCCGGTGGGTCAGTCCGCAGATTCTATGACGGTTCCAGCGTAAAGGCTTACTGAGAATTAGACAGAATCTAATTCTATGTACTGTAGGATGGTGCCTGATGCTCTGTCTCTGGTCGGGCCCATTTGGGTCTTACAACATTTCGGTGGTTTCTTGCTGTCGAGTCCTCACCGTTGTTTTATCTCTGTGGTTGTTTGATAGTGTGTTCATTGAGAAGTTGCACTGATGAGTTAGGAGGCCTTCATGCGGACTGAACAAATTATTTGTCTAAATCGCGACCGAAGTAAAGGCGAGGATTGTGGCCACATAAAATCGATTTAAGCCCTCCAGTGGAATTCGTGTCACGGACAGTTCCAAGGCGGTTCTTCTGTCGCGGATTATTTTTGTTATGGGTTGTCTTTGAGTGTTTGTATCGCTTATAACACTTTGTTTTGGATAGCCAACTGGCCATTTTGTTGGAACGTAACTGCCCTTTTAGCTTCTCGCTATTGATGTTTCCATTAGGGTCGGTTGTGTCATGTTTGCGTTTCTCTCCTTTGGTGTCACTTGTGGGAGCTGTGGGTTAATAGTATCGATTCCTGATCATTGCCTTCACTTCTATTAAGATTATACAAATTCATTTACCGTTCATTTGAATATAATTTAATATGAATTTCATCAAATTAAGATTGGTCAGTTTTACAATATCAATAGGACCCTATGCCTAATGAACGTCAATAGTAAATTAGCAAACATACGCGTAATTATCTGACTTTAAACTGTAAAAAACACTGAAAATAAAAACACGACTTACCAAAGTTTTTGGGCGTAGTCTTCGTATAAGACTATCTCCTCTCAAATCGCCCATCCTTCGAAAATATACTAATCCGTGGAAAAGAAGTGGAATGTATCCTAGTATTTCTAAGTGCAATGCCAAGAGGTGCAGATGTTGTTCGCATTTAAGCACTGCGTCTACCGTTACTTCATCTGTAAACGGTAGACGCTTCTCTGTAGTTAACATGTCTGATTTGACATGACAGTCTACAGATTTAATTTATCTAATTACTGTAATATGCAGTACGCCGGTCAAACTAACCGCATGCTTAAAACTAGATTGAACGAGCATTATCGTAGAATGAGTAAGCCTAAGAAAACTGACACTTTCTTGTACCGTCACTTTCGACGTACAGGTCATTCTGTAAATAACATTGTTATACAACCAGTGGAAAAACTTTATTACGATGCAAATTCTACATCTAGATTCAAAATAATCAAAAGACATGAAGCTGAACTGAAATGGATTAAATTTTTACAGACCCCTTTTCCACTGGGATTTAATGACAACATTTATCATGAGGGTAATATTTCCAGAATGCCGGACTTTGATATTTTCTCACTCCTGGAATGTCGAAAACGCAGAACTAGATCTCACGGCACCAGGAAAAATGGTAACCTTAAACGTAAATCACGTGCGTTTAAACGAAACAATACTAGACTGAAGTGACTGTCAATTTTATTATTAAATCATGGACGCCACTCTATGCTTTCATTTTTAAGTTCATTACCCGTTTCTGTTTTACGTCTTCTGGACACCGAGGCGAATAAATTCTACGATAATTCTCATCAGTTATATGATGCGGCTCTCTTAACTAGAGGCTATACTCAGCATACTCTCCGTCCTTACATTGATTCTGAAATTAATCATAAACGCCATTTCTTCAAAATATCCTTCATTAATAAGGGTATGGATTTTATAGATTTGCCCAGTATCTTCCGTGAGAGATCGGTGCTTTCTTCCATTCCAGCTTATTTTCAAAATACTGAAACACCTATAATTTGCTATAAATATAACAAACCTGTTAGATCCATCATTTTTAATTTCAATAAACTTGTTTCAGATCTTGATATTGATACTTATACTCCTGATTCATGTGATTGTAAAAACTCAAAGTATTGCTATCCTGCTGCTGGTCATGTAATTACTGGCAATTTGAAAATTATTCCTGATTCTAGGATAAGGAATATAATTTCTAAAGGACCGAAATATCGGTTTCCTTCTAAAATTGATTTCAGTAAATGTAGAGATGAAATCGCTGCTTCCTTGAATGAATTCGGTAATCGATGGTGTAAGCGAGAGTATGTTGAGCATAAAGCCCTTAAGGACTGGAAACTTAGCATTTTAAAACTAGTGAATAAACGCATTTCTTTCTATTCTCAAAATACTAACTTATTACCTCCTAAGCCCAAGACGTCTTTACGTCATCTTAAACTAGGTATTCAAGAATTTCATAAGAAGTTTGTTTTGGCCCCTGCAGACAAGGCCGCTAACAACGTCGTCGTTGTGTGACGGCTCCACTATGTTAACACGCTTAAGCAGGAGCTTGGTGGTACTAAGGCCTATGAACTTCAGCCTTTAGCTGAAGAGAGAACTATAGTAGATAAACATATTTGTCATTCAGCCACCAAGTTTGCTGTGTGTGTTAACGAAGGCCAAGACAAGCTTCCTACGCTATACTGGTTACCAAAACTTCATAAAAGACCTTACAAAGCACGGTTTATTGCAAATTCTAGCTCTTGCACTACCACTGAACTTTCTAAATTATTAACTTCCTGTCTTACTGCTATTAAAACGCATGTAATTAAATATTGTGAAAAAGTCTTTGAAAGATCAGGAAGAAATCTGTTTTGGTCTATAAAAAATTCGAATGAGGTTTTAAATAAATTGAAATCCAGACATTTTCGTGCTTCTAGTCTGTCTACTTACGATTTTTCCACTCTTTACACTACACTTCCTCATAATCTTATAAAAGAAAAGCTTAATGATTTAATTGAATGGGCTTTTCACAGAGAAGATTCTCTCTATCTTGCATGTAATGTCAGAAATGCATTTTTCACTTCTAAAGAGCATAAGAATTATACACTTTGGTCATGTCAGAAAGTGTGTGATGCCCTCACCTTTCTACTTGACAATATTTATAATAGATTCGGTACTAAGTTATTTAGACAAATTGTGGGTATTCCGATGGGTACTAATTGCGCACCCCTTGTGGCTGATCTGTTCTTGTATTGTTATGAAAGAGACTTCATTTTGTCGCTTTCCATTGATAACCAATCTGAAATTATTGAAGCTTTTAGCTCCACTTCTAGATATTTAGATGATTTATTAAATATTGATAATACCTATTTCGATGGTTTGATCAGTCAGATTTACCCCCCAGAACTTCAGTTAAATAAAGCAAATTCTTTTGAAACCGAGGCCCCGTTTTTGGATTTACATCTATCTATTGTAGGTGGATTTGTTTCATGCAAAATTTATGATAGACGCGATGACTTTGATTTTGAGATTATAAATTTTCCATTTTTGGATGGTGATGTTCCTCGTGCGCCATCCTATGGCGTTTATATTTCGCAATTAATTCGATTTGCTAGAGTGTGTAGCCATGTAACTGACTTCAACACTCGTAATAAATTATTAACGGCTAAACTACTTAATCAGGGTTATCGGTACCATAAACTACGCAAAGCCTTTTCAAAATTTTATAGACGCCATTCTGATTTAATTTCAAAATTCAATATTGGACTTAAATCTCTTCTGCAACAAGGTCTATCGGAACCCGAATTTTATGGTGACTTAGTATATAAATTCAGAAAAATATATAACCGCAATGACTTCAGCACCCAATTTCGTAAAATCATTCTTCGATATAAAAAGATTGGGTACAACATGGATATTATACGACAGACTGCATGCATGGTAGTTAACCCAATCACGGTTGGCAACTTTGCTTCCCTCTTTAATTGCACGCCGATGGATCAGGCCTCAGATTCTATGACGGCTCCAACGTAAAGGCTTATTGAGAATTAGAGAGATCTAATTCAAGGTAATGTTGGTTGGTGCCTGATGCTCTGTCTCTGGTCGGGCCCATCGGGGTCTAACTGTTGGTTTTCTTTTGCTCCAGCATTTCAGTGGTTTCTTGCTGTCGAGTCCTCACCGTTGTCTCACCTCTGTGGTTCTTTGGATTTTGTGTTCACGGAGATGTTGCACTGATGAGTTAGGAGGCCTTCATGCGGACTGAACAAATTATTTGTCTAAATCGCGACGGAAGTAAGGGCGAGGATTGTGGCCACGTAAAATCGATTTAAGCCCCCCGGTGGAAATCTTCCACTGACCGTTCCAAGGCGGCGCATCTGTGGCGATTTATTTATGCTGTTGTTTGTTACTTACTGTGTGTATCACTTGTGTCTTTTAATTTTGGATGGCCATATGGCCATTTTGTGGGAAAGTAACTGTCCTTATGGCCTTCCTTTGTTTAGGTTTCCATTTTTGTCTGGTCGCTTAATGTTTGTATTTCTTTCCCTTTGGTGTCTTTTATGGGTGGAGTAAGTTAATTGTATCAATTCCTGATCTTTGTTTTACTTCTACTTGACTTTTAAGCAGAAAAATGTTGTTTTTTACATCCAATGTCAAATTTAAGAAAATCGAATAAAAACAATTTGGGTCATTTTTGATGTTGTTTTATTTTTTTCGGGATTTTAGGAGCTTGAAAAACTGCCAGTACGGGTTAGTTCCCTTGGCTTGACACCAAACATGATGATCCTAATTGCCCCGTATGTCTCGCTTTTTGTAATGGGGAATTTCATTGTCTTTTTTGTAATAATGTTACTCAATTTTTGCAATAAAAGAACACGTTTTGTGCAATAAGAAAACTCATTTTTTTTGTGATAAAGAATCTTGTTTTTTTTGTAATAAGGAAACTCGTTTTTTGCAAAAAGGAATTTCAATTTTTGTCTCTACTGTTTCAGTTCTTGCACGGTTACAAATAAATTTCCATAGACAGTAATTCAATTTTTGTAATAAGGAAACGCATTGTTTGCAATAAGGAATCTCGTTGTTTTGCAATCAGGAATTTCAATTTTTGCAATAATTAAACTAGGAAACTTAGTTTTTGTTATAAGGAATCTCGTTTTTGGCAATAAGGAATTTCATTATTTTTTTTTGCAACACGAAACCTCGTTTTGTGCAATAAGAAACTCATTTTTTCCGATAAGGAATCTCGTTTTTTTTTTTCAATAATGAACTTCATTTTTTGTAATAAGGAATATTTATTTATTTTTTTTGTTTAGGATCTAAATAGTGTTGACGGGAGCACTAAACCTCAGTTCAAATAAACAACCAAATCACTTCCATTTCTTTCATGGTATGTCTTATCCGATACATCTCAGCTTAGGGCCTCATCGCGCAAATATTATGCATGGAATATTTTTCTCCAGATAAGGGTAACATATACCGCTCTCCAGTACTCAGTTTATATTCAATAGGCTTGCCTTGACTGTCCGTCAGGTGCTCTCGAGTTCTTGGAGCCGGGAAGAAATAACACTGGTCGCTGTTAAGCTTCTGCTTTAGCCGATTCCAGTAGTGCTTCACGGTATCGTAGATCTGCCTGTCTGGTGTATCTCGTATTGCCTTCACCATCATGGTGAAAGGTTACTTGGAAAATAGTAATTTCGGGTTCCTTGCCATAGTGCAAGTTATAAGTGTCCACATTCCGAGTACACAGACCCCTTTCGTTGAAATTCCAGTAAATGTCGCTTATTTCATGCCTACGCAGCAAGCGCGATAAAATGTCAAACCTTCCCATCCTAACTGGAACAGAACGGGTCCTCTATACGTGTTTTATCTTGTGGAATTCGTTTGCGAATGAGCTTATTTACTATGCTAGCGACCAATATTTTCTTTAAACGAGGCTGTTTAATATGCGTCGCGCAAGTATAATTGGTGGATATTTAACCAATCGGGTTGTCTCAATGTCATATTTGGTATGATTTTTATATATCAGATTTCATTGTCTGATAGTACAGCGGACAGGAAAGAAGTGATGTGTCGTTTTAAACGTGAAACGTTTCATATTTTAATAGGGTGAAGCAGTTTGTTTGCGTCTGCAGGTGCGTGTATGTGTACTGATGTTCACCCGTGCGCGTTTGTCGATGTATGCGTGTGTGTGTGCGGATGTACGTTTATAAGTATATGTGTATGCAGTTGTTTGTGTTTGTGTGCGAACATGTGCGTTGGCATGTGTATGTGTGCATTTGAATGCGTGCGTGCATGTGTGCGTGCGTGCGTGTGTAAGTGTGTGTGTGTGTGTCGGGGTGTAGAATTTAATGCACTGTTAGTACTTTGAATTTTCACAAGACCATACGGGATTAACGGTTTTGTTGGAACCTTTATTTTTGGAAGTTGATACTTGTATCAAATTTCTATGTCAACGTGATTCAATCGGCCCCCGCCCGTAGGGGCTTGAAGAACTTGATGGACTGCACGATGCTATCACGCATTACTGAAACTGACCGCACACGAGAACTGGTTAACCACTTAGAGGATGTAAATAAAAATCAAAAATGAGTTCCTTTAAGAACAATGAAAACATTCATAAGAAAGAAGATGGGCCATACTACGTAGTTTCGGCTAATAAAGCCTCATCAGTGACCCTGTAATGATCCGGCAAAGAAAGCCAGAGGAAACATATTGCAATTTTGCGAATTTCGAATAGGCAGTCGATTCAAAGACTGATTTAAATCAAAATGGGGTCCAAATGATTAAAACCTGTCTAGAATGAGTCTAAATCAATAATTTATTTCTCATTTCTCAGAATATTCACGATGATCTCAAAGGACCAAAAATAAAATATAAACTGCACTATGACACCAGACAAAGCGGTTCGAGTCTATGCATATGAACCTGTTGGTTTCATTAGGCAATAGAGCTTGAGCTGTCATCTCATCGCAGTGTCGGGTTAAAAGCCCACACAATTGGAAGCAACGTCTGCAAAATGATCTATACAGTGTTGACGGGGACGTTAAACCACAAATCAAAGAATCAAACAACGCAATTTTACTGGGTATATTGACCCAACTACAGCGCTTCGGGTTTTTATTAACATACATTTTATAAAAAAAGTCCTTAAGTTCAAAGATGACAGAACTGGGATGGGGATACAGTCAGGATTCAGTGAGAATACCTTGGGGATATAGTCAGGTTTCACTCAGGTGGATACAGTGAGGATGGATACATTAAGGATACAGTCAGTATACAGTCAGTATAGGATAAGGATACAGTGGGGATGCATGCACTGATTATCTCAAATGTGTAGTTTGTGTCACCCTGCTCCTACGCTACAAACACGGTTGCCAAGTTCAGCAGTAAAAACCAAGCTAACAAAATCAGGCGTAAGCATGACCGTCAGATACTAGAACAATCTCAGAAGTCCACACACCTGAGGCTCGATATATTACCAGAGCCTTACCCGAGGCTTCGATTCCGACAAAAAATCTTCCTTATGGTTGTTGGGCCAAGTATGTCTGGAAAAAGCTATGTTGTCAAACAACTGCTTGAAAGGGATTATATTGAAAACGAAAAAAAAACCGTAAAATACTATTGTTTTATGGGCAGTATCAAGGCATGGTCTAGGAAATGAAAAGAACATCGTAGCAGTACATTACCTTTCGAGAAGGCCTTCCAGACTTTCAAAACAACCTGGGCGATTTAGACACGAGATACAATAACATTATTATCCGATCATTTCCAAATTATTTACTCAAGGCAGACACAGAAACACCAGCGCCATGTTGTTGTTACAAAACGCATTCCCTAAGGGTAAACATAAGACCAGTATCGGTAGAAATGCCCAGTGTATGGCTTTATACCGAAGTCCAGCCAAGAAACCCCGTAAAATACTATGGTTTTATGGGCAGTATCAAGGCATGGTCTAGGAAATGAAACGAACATCGTAGCAGTACATTACCTTTCGAGAAGGCCTTCCAGACGTTCAAAACAACCTGGGCGATTTAGACACGAGATACAATAACATTATTATCCGATCATTTCCAAATTATTTACTCAAGGCAGACACAGAAACACCAGCGCCATGTTGTTGTTACAAAACGCATTCTCTAAGGGTAAACATAATACCAGTATCAGTAGAAATGTCCAGTGTATGGCTTTATACCGAAGTCCAGCCAACAGTGGATAGTATATTTGATAAAAACAAACCCGCGTTCAAGCGGATACCCATCAGACAGACAAGTCGTCAGTGACGTGTTTGGCGTTTGCGTCTCGTACGCTCTACAGGAACAAAACATCGGATAGCAGGGGATGGCATTTCAACAGAACCTCGGACCAGTGGCTCATGTTCTTCGGATCAAGACATTGCACGTGATTCGGACGCTAGTGTACTCCAGAATTATGAAAGGAAAGTTTCAATCGTCGATGATCAAAGAAACAGTCAATCGGTTAAGGTGGACCACTGTTTTCGAAAAACGGAAACCCTGGGAAACCAACCATTTGGATTGAATGTATGGAGGATGTATAAAATGGACACGGACGCCTACTATATACCCGTTCTTTCAAAAGATACCAGTGCACAAATGACCAAGATGAGCCGTGTATATAAATATGTTCTAGAAAGGGTTCTCCTTTTGAAGCAAGGAATACACCACAGAACTGGAAAATATGGAGTGATAATGTTTTCTAGGCCAGACTAGCTAGTTTCGGCCATTTAGGCCTAATCAGTGACCCTCAAATATTTTCAAAATTCCTCTATGGAATCAATAACCCCAAAGGACAAGAAAATATAAACTACACTATGATGTAGGGCAGGGAGACATTTTACGGCCGCCACACATTCCCAGACAACAGTTGTATTGACGTCAAATATGTTCTAGAAATGGTTATCCTTTGGAAGCAAAGAATACACCACAGAACTGGAAAATATGTAGTGTACATGTTTTCTTGGCCAGACTAGCTAGTTTCGACCATTTAGGCCTCACCAGTGAAGCTCAGATATTTTCAAAATTCCTCTGTGGAATCAATGATCCCAAAGGACAAGAAAATATAAACTACACTACGATGTAGGGCAGGGAGACTTTTTACGGCCGCCACACATTCCCCTTACAACAGCTGTAGTGACGTCAAATATGTTCTAGAAAGGGTTATCCTTTGGAAGCAAGGAATACATCACAGAACTGGAAAATATGGAGTGTACATGATTTCTGGGCCAGACTAGCTAGTTTCGGCCATTTAGGCCTCATCAGTGACCCTCAAATACTTTCTAAATTCCACTATAGAATCAATGATCCCAAAGGACAAGAAAATATAAACTACACTATGATGCAGGGCCACCACAAATTCCCAGACAACAGTTGTAGTGACGTCAAATATGTTATAGAAAGGGTTATTCTTTGGAAGCAAGGAATACACCACCGAACTGGAAATATGTAGTGTACATGTTTTCTGGGCCAGACTAGCTAGTTTCAACCATTTAGACTCATCCGTGAACCTCAAATAGTTTCAAAATTCCACTATGGAATCAATGATCCCAAAGGACAAGAAAATATAAACTACTTTATTGTAAAGACTGGTTAACATTCCCGATTTTGAAATGTCAGATGTAATTCCATTATGATCGTAAAAGGATATATATATATATATATATATATTATTAGACAATGGCGATGTATATAAAATAAATAAGTCGAAGTTAGAGAACAATGTGACCCATGGATTAACAGTATGAAAACACAAAACAGCAGATACATCTATACCCCATTTAGGCTTGAAATGGTGGAGAATTTAGTGCTTTCGCGAGTTGATTCAGTGTGCTGGAGGATGGTTTTTTCAATATCGCTCCACGGCCTATTGTCATAAATATTTTATCCGTTTAAGCTCTTCAAATGGCCTAATATAACAATGGAATGTTCCGCCTAATAGGTATGAAGTGTTCTATTTACCAATATAGAGGGGTAGTTAGTTAGTGGTACGTTTTGCTAGATAAATGCAGTGCGGGACGCCGCGTCTGATATGGATTTGCCATGTTTGCTAATGTCTCAAAAAGGGTGGCTAGTTGGGTTAAACGTTTTCAACATGTATTGAAATTATCAATAGATTTGTTATATTACACAAAGGTCATCTAGAGTCAGCCGACATATTAAACAAATTGTCTAGCCAGTTGCAGTCATTGTACATAGTTGGCCTAATATGACAATGGAATGTTCCGCCAAATAAGTATGGAGTGTTCCATGTTCCAATTTCAGGGGCGCTAAGTTACGGTTTAGTTTTGCAATAAATATGCAGTGAAGACCTAGATCGGACGCCGCGTCTGATTTTGGTCTAAACTGTTTGCCAATTGCCAAAAAAGGTCGCTAGGCCTATGTGGGTTAAACGTTTTCAACATGTATTTTAATAAAAAATAGATTTGTTATAATCCATAAAGGTAAGCTAGGGTGAGCCGATATATTAAACAAATGGTTTATCCATTTGCGGTCATTGTGTGACGGAGAAGCAAAGAGGACAGATTGGCGAGTTATTTACTAGATACCTGTAGTTTTATTGAATTTAGATACTCATTGGTCCGATCAGTCAAACAAAATAAGCAAATATCGTTTGAAATACAAATTAAATGAAATGAATAATTTACGAGGGACGATAACTGTGCTTCGGCTCAGTATACCCTTATTGGACACATTCCTGTATGCTTTTTCAGATAGGCATAGCGGCTAACCTAGCCCCGACACGGAGTACCGTATTGAAAGTATTTTGAGAAAAAAAATGCGCGAAAAGTGAGAAAAAAAGAAGTCCTGGTACGTTGGTTATATTGGCCCAAAATACGATTCCTGGATACTGGAAACGGATGTCAACAACTACTCTTAACACCATTCGGTAGACAAGGGTCACCCCTCCACACTGTAGATAAGACTCTATATAGACGTAGAACGACACCCTGCCCTAGGACATGACGCATCCTTCCCGTGGTCTAGTGCATTTCCAATAAACACGTCACCCCTAACAAAGTTCATCGAAGGTCATACTGCCATATGGCGGCGATTGTATGATGTCATTTTCCCCAAAGAGACCCGTATAGTGCAAAAAGTAATGTGTATCATTTTCAACCCTAGTTTATTAAACGGGGTTTTAAGAACGTCAAAATTATAAAAACGTGGTCTCGTGATGCTATAGAAAGCGTTCGAAATAGGCTGTCTGTGGTCGATACAATGTTTAACTGTAAAATAGCAAAACATTCTTTTCCCATTGCAGGCACCTTCACCCACGACAGAAGTGGCGGAATGATGACAAGAACAGGTATCTGTAATTGCCGAACAATATGAACACATCATACGAAAATAAAGCAGTAACATCTGAATTTTTTGTGTTTGTTCCTAGCCACACTAGAGCATTATTTACCTTTTTTAGGTTTTGCATCCCGTCAATACTATTTAGATCAGTTTGGAGAAGATGTATCCTATTTTGTGGGACTTTTACCCGACATTGAGATGAAATGTAGTAAATTAAGAAAGGTTTTTCAGGCAATCCCTTGTTCTGTTGTTCCAGATGACGGCCACCATAATTATTGCACAATGTCTGCATTCCGGTTCACAGACATTGATTCTGTCGAGTACACAAAGTCTATGTTCTTCAGCTGAAATAAGAAAAAAAATATATATGTATCCCTTTAAACCCTTGTTTATTAAACTGGGATTTAAGTGGGTCAAACTTATACAGACGTGGTCTCGTATTGCTGTAGAGCGCGTTCGATATAGTCTCTCTGTGGTCGATACAATTTTTCACTGTAAAAAAGCAAATAGTATGTTCCCATTGCAGGCACTTATACCCACGACAGAAGAGACGGCATAATAGCAAGTACAGGTCTCCGTTATTATCGATAAACACTTGAGACAAAAATAAAGCAGTTACATTCGACATCGTTTTGTTTGTTTCTATCCACATCAGAGTTTGTTGTTGTTGTTGGAGTTTTGCATCCGCGTCAGCATTATTTAGGCCAGTTTGGAGAAGTTGTATTCGATTGTGTGGGACTTTTACGCGACATTGAGATGAATTGTAGTAGTACTCAGAGAGATTTTTAGGCAATTCCTGGGCCTGTGTTTTGTTCTATGGTTCCGGATGGCGGCCTCCATAAGTACTGCACAACGTTTGTACCATGCAAGTTTAGTTTGTGGGATGATCGTCCAACATTCGCGTCCTGACCAAAATGGCGGACAGCAGATTTCCTGTTCCTGTCATTGCGCCATGTTGCATCATGGCACCACTGTTTAGAAAATATGACGACATTTTTTTAATAAATACTATATATACATACCCGGCTGTTATGACTGTATATAAAAGTGTGCTGAACCTGATTTTGTTTTTCACCATGTGCCCTTTCCCCGAGTGCACGTCTATTATCATGTGATATGTAGTGGCAGAACGAATTTGGTGTATCGTTTACTGCGTCACAAAGAGATGTTGTTGTAATTTTTATATTGCTATGGTATATATCAGTCGTTGTTTGCGGAAATGAAAACAAAGAACTACCATTTATTCGCAGAGATCGGCATTTCATGAGTAAATAAAACGGAACATGATATCCACAAGTATCTGCCAATATATTTTGTAAAGGCAGATGGTTATACAGGTAAAACTGAGTATTTCTCTATAAGAAAGTTTCGAAATTCGCATGGAAGGTTCCTAGTAGCCGTCCCAAACTGTCGTAATTTTTCAGAATGATAGGAATCCCCAAACTAGAAACCAATTCAGAGCTTCCTAGGGAGTATTACAAATAAAAGCTGAAGGGAAAAGGTTCGCAGACACTTGTAATGTATCTGCCGAGTACACGTTATGATTCACCGATGCCAGACATCTGTTTTCTCTAATGGCACAATTTGAAAGCATCTGAGTCGTATTCATGCCCGCGTGTATCTCACTTCTCTGGTATGATCCACCCTTATCAAAACGGGAAATTCTGCGTGGACTATGCAGTTCAGTGTCTCCTTTGTGTTTGTGACAAATTTGGCTTCTAATCTGGCATTTCCTTGACGTACCAAGTTTATAGACCTCGACAAGGTCACTTGGAGATAAGATGAACACATATATAGCACATCCCAGGTCAAACATGGTTCTTCTTACAATCTGCAATCGGGCATCTTTATTTCATTGTTCTGCCGTTTCGAATAAAAGGTCAAAAACGTGTTTCAGGTACTTTTGGTGCCTACAACCATTTCCACTGGTCGAGCTGGATTTATGCGGACTAAACAAAGTTGGTGTATACCGCGACAGAGATAAGGGCGAGGATTATGGCCATGTAAAATCGATTTAAGCCCCCCAGTGGAATTCTTTCCACTGACCGTTCCAAGGCGGTTCTTCTGTGGTGGTTTATTTATGTTGTTGTTTGTTACTTACTGTGTGTATCACTTGTGTCTTTTTATTTTGGATGGCCATTTGGCCATTTTGTAAGAAAGTAACTGTCCTTATGGCCTTCCTTTGTTTAGGTTTCCATTATGGTCTGGTCCCTTCATGTTTGTGTTTCTTTCCCTTTGGTGTCTTTGATGGTACAGTACGTTAATCGTATCGATTCCTGATCTTTGTATTACTTCTACTTTATGTAGAGAACTATTTCATCAGCTATATTGAGGAAGTTGAATGGATTTTTAGTGTTTGCTCCATTAACAGAGTTTTGCTTCACAAAGACGAAAAAGGCCTTGTTAGGCAAGTTGTTAGACCAAATGATCTGCCAAGCTAAAAAACCTGAACCGATTTGAATGGTATTCACCTTCACTTCCGTTCTTGACAAAGTGTATATGGCCGTTATTTCTTTTAATATCTCACCGTGATTGATAAGCACGCCGCTGTCAACCTTTATCTTGCAAGCTTTAAACACAACGTCTAGAATAAAAATCAAAAATGGGTTCCTTTAAGAGCAATGAAACCATTCATAAGAAAGAAGATGGGTCATACTACGTAGTTTCGGCTAATAAAGCCTCATCAGTGACCCTGTAATGATCCGGCAAAGAAAGCCAGAGGAAGCATACTGCAATTTTGCGAATTTCGAATAGGCAGTCCATTCAAAGACTGAAATAAATCAAAATTGGGTCCAAATAATTAAAACCTGTCTAGAATATGAGTCTAAACCAATAATTTATTTCCGATTTCTCAGATTATTCACGCTGATCTCAAAGGACCAAAAGTAAAATATAAACTGCACTATGGTTGACACTCCAGTTTGTAGTTCCAGTTTGTAGCTCGGTGTCGCTTGTTAGCTCACAAGTACAACGGACGCATGGTTTCTGAATAGTTTCAAATGTATATCAACGTCATTCACCGAATACTTGTCCAGTCTGAAATTGTCCTCGTAGAGAGGCTCTACAAGGTCAGATGTTCGGCTTCCTTTTGTGAACTCGTATTGCTGTGCTAAACGCTGCCTATCAAACATTTCAACACAAAAACGGGACTCCTCCGTGAACAGTACACCACACCAACTATTGTGTCCATCGGATACACTGTCGACACCAATTAAAGCGAATGATTCGACGTTTCGCCGTCTATACGTTGCCCCATATACCCCTTATGGCTAGAAATATCGCGTTCCTACAGACGTCGCCGTATTGTTAAGGCACGTATTGGGTTCCCACTGTCTCCTTGGCAGTTTCCACAGACGTCATGAATCCGTCGCGTAAATGATTCAAAAACAAATGCATCGGTCCTGCTGACGTGAATTAACACGTTCACGTTTAGGGCGTTGTCTATCTCAACAAACCCCGTAGCGTTGTGCCTTTCGAGCAATAGTAGTGTGTGAAAAACCCATACGCTCTGCAACTTGGCGGCATGAAAGCCCACCTTCAACCATACCGAGGGCACGTTGACGATCGACGCTACTTAGACGTCCCGTTGGCTTGTTCTTATGAAATGTTTTGCTGCCTTTTTAACGTAAAGAATCTGGACCTTATAATGACAATAAAGAAAGTGCCAAAAATATCGTGATTACGAACATATTGCAATCTGTGCATTTTGCACGTGCATACACATCATGAAAATCACATAATATTCGAGCCAAACAAACAAACTCATACTTCCGTGACAACTTTGACAGTGAGTCTAACTGTTGGTTTTCTTTTGCTCCAGCATTTCAGTGGCTTCTTGCTATCGAGGCCTCATCGTTGTTTCATCTCTGTGGTTGTTTGATTTTTTGCGTTCACGGAGATGTTGCACTGATGAGTTAGGAGGCCTTCGTGCGGACTGACAAATTATTTGTCAATATCGCGACGGAAGTAAGGGCGAGGATTGTGGCTACCTAAAATCGATTTAAGAGCCCCCCCCCCCCCCAGTGGAATTCGTTTCACTGACCATTCCAAGCCAGTTCTTCTAGCGCTGTTTATGTGTGATATGTTTTGTCTTTGAGTGCTTGCATTGCTAATATTGTTTTGTTTTGGATAGCCAATTAGCCATTTTGCGGGAAAGAAACGGCCCGTTTTGCTTTCCGCTATTGATGTCTCCATTAGGGTATGTTGTTTCATGTTTGTGTTCCTTTCCCTTTGGTGTCTCTGATGGGAGATGTTGGTTAATTATATCGATAACTGATCACTCCTTCACTTCTATTTTACAATTCCGTATTTATCAGTTGAAAAAGTCAGTCATTTTAACCTTGAAATAAAGAAATCAAAATTCCATAAGTGATGTGTTTTCATTAAATCTGGGTTATAGTTTGCAGGTCGGCTTCAGGAATCCAGCCCTCGTATTGAGGTCCCCATCCTTTCCATCTTACTAAATATTCTCTCTTCCCTGCCTTGCTTCGAGATTTAATAATGCTTTCTATGAAATAAACATCTTGTTCGTTCGCCTTGTTTAATTGATTCTGATAAAATGCACCCCTGATAATCTCTCCAGAATAGATTTTTAGCTTGTACTGATGTATTCCTTCTTTCATGAACGTGAAGTTGCTACAATTAAGTCACGTGACCATTTTTCATAGTTATAATTGTCTGCGAAGAAAACTCACGCTCCCAACATTAAATTTAAAGGCTAGTGCGAATGACTTTAATTTCGTCCTTTGGCCCTTTTACACAAACAGTTCTTTCCAGAGCTCAACGTGATCTGAAGCTTCTACACTCGCAGGTGATCGCTTAATGCTTCGATGTTATGTTTTCTTATAGCTCTCGGTCAATTTTCTTATAGCATCTCGAACCAACGATGTGGTCGGTTATGCGTCAAGTAGTGCGTTGTACTTGTTTTAAATATGTTCTAGAAAGGGTTATCCTTTGGAAGCCAGGAATACACTACGGAACCGGAAAATATGGAGTGTACATGTTTTCCGGGCCAGACTAGCTAGTGTCGGCCAATTAGGCCTCATCAGTGACCCTCAGATATTTACAAAATTCAGTAATGGAATCAATGATCCCAAAGGACAAGAAAATATAAACTACACGACGATGTAGGGCTGCGACATGCATGGTAGTTAACCCAATCACGAATGACAACATTGCTTTCTTCTTTAATTGCACGCCGATGGGTCCGGCCTCAGATTCTATGACGGTTCCAGCGTTAAGACTTACTGAAAATTAGAATTTAATTTTATGTAATGTTGATCGGTGCCTGATACTCCGTCTCTAGTCTGGCCCATCGTAGTTTAACTGTTGGTTTTCTTGTGCTCCAGCGTTTCAGTTGTTTCTTGCCGTCGAGTCATCACCGTTGTTTCATTTTTGTGGTGTTTGATTTTTGTGTTCTTAGAGATGTTGCACTGATGCGGGCTGAACAAATCACTTTTCTTAATCGCGAAAGAAGAAAGGGCGAGGATTGCAGATGTGTTCCCCTGTGGAATTCGTTTCACTAACTGTTCCAAGGCGGTTCTTCTGTCCCGGTTTATTTATGTTAGGGTTTGTCTCTGAGTGTTTGTTTCGCTTATATTGCTTTGTTTTGAATATCCAGTTGGCCATTTTGTGGGAAAGTAACTATCCTTTTGGCTTTCCGCTATTGATGTATCCATTAGGGTCTAGGTATTTCATGTCTGTCTTTCTTTCCCTTTGGTGCCACTGCTTGGAGCTGTGGGTTAAGTGCATCGATTCCTGATCATTGCCTTCACTTCTGTTTTGATAGCTCTCTCTCTCTCTCTCTCTCTCTCTCTCTCTGTCATAGATGCTTTGACAATATTATGGACTGCAAAATGAAAGGCGTTGTAATCTTTCAAGATTTTTTGACCTTTTTATTTACATAGTGACTTACTTTGTCTGTGCGAATACGGGGTCGTTTCCTCCCCTGATTTCAAGTAGTCTGAAATGCATTTACTATTTTCCCAGCAGTTTTAGTGCGCAAAGGAACGGTCCAAACGTATTATGACATTATGTCAACTACTAAAAGAAAGTATTTAAACTTTTTATTTCATAGAGTCGGGCCGTCAGCAGTATCTACGTCACACTGATTATCGACGAAAGGAGCAATTTCGTTTTTTTTTTCTTTGCGAACGGCAAAATCTTCTCTTGGTTCAAGAGCCACTCTTTTATTTTGGACCTTCTCAAAACGAACTTCTCCGCTTTTCTAGCACGTCTGTACAACTTTTCTACCTCAGCATAAGACCGGGTGTCTGGGGATATAAAATACACGTTTCCGGCCCCGCCACTCGGGGCTTGAAGAAATGGATGGACTGCATGATGCTTCCACACAGAGCTGAAACCGACCGCATACGAGTACTGGTAAACCGCTTAGAGGATGTAAAATAGAAGTGGAGGCAATGATTAGGAATCGATACAATCAACCCACAGCTCCCATCAGAGACACCAAAGGGAAAGAAACACGAACATGAAACAACAGACCTAATGGAAACATGAATAGCGGAAAGCCAAAAAGACAGTTACTTTCCCACAAAATGGCCAATAGGCTATCCAAAATAAAATAATATAAGCGACACAAACACCCAAAGACAAACCATAACAAAAATAAACCGCGACAGACGAACCGCCTTGGAACGGTCAGCGGAAACGAATTCAATGGGGGGTGGGGGGGGGGGGCTTAAATCAATTTTACGTGGCCACAATCCTTTCCTGCCCAGGCAAAGCATGAGCACGATTATATTTGACCCAGTTGTTATCTGACAATCTACTATCATCTCTACTTTCTTATTCCTTGTGTGTTTCTAGTAAAACTTTAGTATATCGTCTTTCGACATGTTTTCGTTGTATGAATGACACGTATACTTGATAAATAGGTATGTGGTGAAGTTTCTGGCGGAATTGACCGAGTAGGAGACGTTCATAATTATCATTCGGTACTTACACCATTTTACGCATCATCTTTATGTCCTTGAAGTGGCCCATGTCAAGTGCACCCTCTCAATACCTGAACTTAAATATAAAAAAAACGTTCCAGTCAGCAGTTTAATTCATATGGATTGGTATATGCTGGTATCTTCTCCAGGGGAAATACGAGTTTTTACTCGCTAAGCTTCCTCTCCAGAGAGCGTGAAGTTCAAGACTAAGTATCCATAAGGTTGAGAAGTCGCGTCTTTGAAAGCTTCTAGCAGAAATTTTCTTTTACCCGTAAATGCTTGACAAACTAAACACTGAATTTGAGACTGGTCGCGCGGACTTTTCATTAGCACTAGATTATGGGTGTGCTTGCATTGACAATACAAGTTCTACTCTAAAGATATTATGCTCAAATATCGATGATGCATGCATTTCACGAACAAACTCTCCGTCTTGGAAGATGCCGTCACAGATTCCATGAAGTCATCTAAGCAAACCAAGTTTCACTTTCGATCGTCGATCAGCTCTTCAATCTCCGCAGTTGATGGTCAGCCTTGATGAAAGTTTATAAATGGTAGTCCTTTAGCCATTTCCGCAAACAAGGGCTGATATATGCCACAGCAAATAAAACTTTTTTTTTCGCGGGTTGTAAAACATTTCCTCTTTGTGACGCAGTAAACGATACACCCAATACGTTTTGCCACTACATGTTGCACCCGTGATGACAATAGACTTGCACTCGGGGAATGGATGCATGGTGAAATGAAACAAAATCTTGTCCATCACATTTTATATATCGGGATATATATATATATATATATATATATATATATATATATATATATATATATATATATATATATATATATATATATATATATATATATAGAAATTGGTCATGATATGGGGTGGTCGTGTCTAAACCGAGATAAGTGGCGCAAAATTTTAACCGAGATATGAGGCATATATACTATATATATATAAAGCCCCACATTGCAATTTATATATGTCGCCCCACAAACATAATGTTCACGAAAATGTAAATCCTTCGTTTTATGTGTTTTGTTTAGTTCCATTACGCAAGCCAGATATCGTTGATCTCTATATCTATACATTTTTTACCTAGCTAAGTGGTAGAAAATGTTAACCCAGATATGAGGCATATATATATTAAACATATATAGAGCCCCACAATACCAACCCAGATATGAGGCATGTATATATTATACATATATAAAGCCCCACAATACCCTTTATATATGTCGCCACACAAACATTACATTCATGAAAAATACAAAAAAAATCCTTGTTTTTATTCGTCTTCTCTAGTGCCATACATCCGCGGATTTCGTAAACGTGTATGCCTCTACGTTAAGTGGTTCGAAGTAAAGCCTCAGTCTCACCGCTACGTAGTGAGGGCTATGCTTTACTACATGTACATTAATTTTGCGCCGTTTTGTAGGGAAGCGATACCAAGCAATAACTACAAAAAAAAACAACAAAAAAACCTGAAACGTAATAAGACGTAGAATAAAACGTAGCAAGTATATTAAGGCGTAGGAAACCGATTGTTATGCGTATTATCGCGCTATACTGCTTTTTACGTTTTTATACGTGTTGACGTTTTAGTGCGTTTCTTTTCGTACGGGTTTTTGCAAGGTATACGCTACGCTAAGAATTTTAAAGCAAACGCAGTTGGGTCACATATTTAGCCATATACATGTATAACCGTGTGCACTACGCTCGAAATAGCAATTTTGTGGGAAAGTTACTGTTATGTTGGCTATCCGCTAGATTTCATGATCAATCTTACCGAAAGAATGTTGCCGACCCCAGCAGGTATCGAACCCGCGTCCTCCTGATCAGCAGTCAGACGTGCGTACGACTGAGCTATAGAGGCCGGCGAATACTTTTGTATCACAAAAATTAATCCTGCCCGCGCCCATCAGGCCTGACGAAATAGATGGGCTGCATGATGCTTCAAAGCAGAGCTGAAACCGACCCGTAAACGAGTACTGGTAAGCGGCTTAGATAATCTAAGCCTGCCCAGGCAATGCGCTGCGAGTCGGACCGTCCATGCTTAGACACATTATGGGTTTCATTGGGTGGCACGGCTTGAGATGTCATTTCATCTCAATGTCGGGTAAAAGTCCCACAAAATTGGACGCAAGGTATCCAAAATGACCTTTACAGTGTTGACGGGGACGTTAAACCTCAGATCAAACAAACAAAATCTCAACAATTAAATTCAATTTTTGGTCGATTGTTTGTCAAACGACCCAAAGTTATAATGGGTATTAGGTTTTCTTTGCTAAAGTCCACGTGGTTTTAACAAATTTATAGGAAAATAGCCGCGTTGAGGTCAGAGTATTGCGTCAGAGTGTTATCTATAGAATTTGGACTGGAATCAAGTGTTGTGTTTGACAACCAGTGTAGACACAGATCAGACGCCGTTGAACGCGATGTCTGATCATGGTCTACCGTGTTTGCTTACGTACGCGAAATCGTATCAGGGTCTACACAAATATCTTACAATGCAGGTCTGTAAAAGTTAGTGTTGACGGGGACGTTAAACTTTAAATCAAACAAGTAAAACTGTAATGTCAACAGTTTACTTACCGTTCAGGATCATTTTCCAACCTAGACTCAGATACAAGTGCTTCAGTGCTTTGATTTATAAAAGCTTGATATTTTTCATTATTTCGGCTGCAAATGTAGATTGCGGGTGCTCGTTAGAATCATCCGCAATGGTTTAGTGGTAGTTTTATACGAATGTAGGAAAAAAAGTCACAGGGGGGGGGGGGGGGGGGGGGAGTTTGGGAAAAACAGTCAAGGAAAAACAATTCACAAAATTTGTTTGTATAATGTTTCCATTAGTGTTATGTGAGTAGCTTACTGAAAAGCATGATTCAAAATTAAGTGTTGACAACGACGAACAACTACAGGCAACGGAGTATTCCATCCTTGTTGATACCTTAGTGTCTTCACATTTCTGTATTACGCCCGTGCCACTGCTAAAATGGCATCTTTCATGTCAGCTATAACATAAGTTAGATGGAAACTTTTGACAGTCTTTGTTATTTTAGCCTAAATATAGACTATGGGTCGTTGTTAGGACAGCCTCAATGGGGTGGTGCAATCTATGTTTTTGAACCGAAAATAAGGCATATAATGACTGTAATGTGTTATATGAGGTTCTTATTGATAAGTTCGAATCCAGAATATTGGCAATGACTAACGAGGGAGTAGGGTATATTTGCAACACACAACATGATGTCGCTCGTGGGAACAGTCGTTCGCCGGAACAAAGTGTCCGTGGTGGGGACACTGGAAATTAGCAGTTGTAGATACAGAAAACCGTAAAATTTGGGTTATCTTTGCATATTAATTTAAATGTATCGTGTTCTATTCTCTTCATTTGGGTCAAGCGAATAACAGTCGTCGTTTATTAAAAGTTATTTATTTTTACGAGGACTGACCACGGAGTTTCCCATCTTTTAAGCACTTAAGAGTCTTGACATTACAATTACATAACGAAAACAGGCCTATATCATTTTGACCCCCTTGAACCCCACTTTTATATAGTAAAACTGGGGTTTACAGGGGTAAACCTTATTTTTCTAATTCCTGCTCTATAGATTGTGGGTACTCGTTAGAACCGCCTCGATGAGGCTGTGCTAACGAGTGCCCACAATCTATATTTTGAGAAGAAATAAGAAAAATATCACAATTTTTCATCTTGAACTTTTTATTTTTTCGGCGATAAAGGTGGCAATGTATTTGTATAGGCGTGTTTGCGTAATGATACGCCCGTGAGATTAAACTTAGCTAGAAGTAGCACTTTTCGGATGAACGCATTTTTTCTTATTTCTGTCACAAATATACATCGTGGGTGCTGAATCGAACCGGCTCAGTTAGATGCTTCTAACAGGTACCCACAACCTATATTTATAAGCAAAAATGAGGACTGTAATGGATAATCCGTAAACCCCATTTTTCTATATATAGGTTTGGGTTTACCGGGGTATACGCAACAAATTAGGTAGACGGGACCGATATTCACACCTTTGAGCAAGTTATATAAACACTGAACTAATTGACAATAACCAACCATCTTTAACATGGCATCAGAAAAATTGATTAATGTACAATCTTTTATTAGTGGATTTTTTTCTATATTTTTTATTTGTGAATTTTTTTCCGTGATTTTTTTTCCTGTGACCAGTTTTTACTACCTCATATTAACTTGCCTGTGCATCGAATAACCTGGTAAAAATGATCTTATTTTAATCAAACATTATTTGCGAAATTAAATTTTCTTTTGTAGTTTTATATATTTATTATTTTCATTTTTTTTTATTTATTTATTTATTTTTATTTTTTTTTGTATTTATTTTTATGTATTTGGAGACAGTATAAAAGAGTCCTGGCAATGCATTTTCTACACTTATTACATCCAGCAAAGACACATATCAGCCTAAACATCTGGGTTGTCTGATCGGAGTCCTCACTAGGTGCACGAAGAAACAATGGGTCCTACTAAGCATGCCCAAGGAAATTGGTGTGAGTCAGACCGTCCAGTGCATATTAGCCTTTTGGTTTCATTTGGCGGCATGGCTTGAGCTTTGTCGGGTAAAAGTGCTACAACATTGAAAGGAACGTCTCCAAAATGACCCTTTTAGAGTTTACGGGGACGTTCAATCTCAATTCAGTAAAAAAAAAATAAACAAAATAAAAAAAAAAAAAAAAAACTACCCATAATGCGCATCGCGAATGTAGACCTTGCTGTGTTCAGGCTGATTAGTGATGATTATCGTCGATAAAGCAGGTGTCAGTTTCGTAATCGTGTGTATAACGAGCGTTGCTGAGGTTTTGACACTCTACCGCAAACGTGTCATGCTATAATTCTTTCCTATCAATCGACCTTTTGTGTATTTTGAGTTTTCCGTCCCATCAACAGCTAAGGTCATACGGAGACAAGACTATTCCGAACGTCTCGAACACGCGACGCAGACAATTACCTTTGTACTAAGGCATTAAACTGTATATAACAATGCAAAATGCTTCTTGTTTTTTTGTTTTTTTTTCATAAACCTGATGCATTTGTTTTGGCTAAAGCATTTATCCAAAGCAAATACATGAGTGAGCACACACATTCAATGATGTTTTAACTTTCATTCTGTTCTTACTGATTTTGTTTTATTGTTTTAATTTTCTTGTCTTCTTTTCTGGTTTTAATCCTCGTAAATATCGGACAGGAAATGTCCCTTCTTGTGTCGGGGTTGGCGATGCTGTTCGGAAAGAAAGGCACTGGAAAAGGCTAATGGAAATAAAGTCACAGATAAAACTTAAAAGAAAGGTCACAAATAGAAAAAATAGAAATCATCCATTTTCAAAATATAATGAGTAAATAAAAGTAACGTCAACACCTGCAAACCCGACATTTCCCGGTGTCAAACCCTTTGGCCTAAAGATACCAAGAAAACCTGAATTGGAAATTGTTGCCTATTTATCACTGTTTATTCACTCTGCTGCATCTTCTTACAAACTTTTTTAAAAATACTTTTTTTTGGCAAACAGTAAACATTGTAGACCCAGATCAGATTGCTTCACGAAGAGGAGCAAAATATGAAAAAATACGAATACCCCCTGTAAGCCCTACTTTTTATGCCCCCGCCATTCGAAAAATGGTGGAAGGGCATATAGCATTGCCACTGTCCGTCAGTCCGTTCGTCCGTCCGAAACTTAAAAAGGCGAAGTTGGTTGGTTGATTTGTGGTTTAACGTCCCCGTCAACACTGTAAAGGTCATTTTGGAGACGTTGCTTCCGATTTTGTGGGACTTTTACCCGACATTGAGATGAAATGGCATCTCAAGACCTGTCGCCCAATGAAACGAATAGGGTTTATCAGCATGGACGGTCCGCATCGCACCGCGCTTCCTGGACAGGCTTAGATCCTCTAAGCGGTTAACCAGTAGTAGTGTGCGGGCCGAATTCAGCTCTGCGTGGAAGCATCATGCATCCAATAGATTTCTTCAAGCCCCTATGGGCGGGGGCCGGCTTAAACGAAGTCAATAACTTATTTTGGGATGGATTTTGAAATTATTTTGTAGAATTGTTAATTATTATGAGACGATGTGTCACGTGCAAGACCCAGGTCAGTACCGCCAAGGTCAAGGACATACTTAAAGGTCAAAGTTCCAAAAAGGGTCCGAAACTTAAACGCAGTCAATAACTTTCTTATTCTGGATGGATTTTGAAATTACTTGGCAGAAATGTTGGGCATCATGAAACAATCTGTCTGACACAAAACCAAGGTCCTTACCGCCAAGGTCAATGTCATACTTAGAGGTCAAATGTGGAAAAAAGGGTCCAAAACTTAAACACCGTCAATAACTTTCTATGGATTAATATGAACATAGGCATATTTTCACGCGGGGGCATCCGTGTCCTTTGGACGCATTTCTAGTCTCTTCATAAAATGGGGGTTAGAGGGGTGTTCATTGCTCGGACTTGTTAACATTATGAATGGTTGTGATTATCACCAACAATTCTAAGAAAAACAAGATAAAAACCATTTCTGTGACTTTTCTTCCATTATTTATTTCCTACCCAAACCTGTGACTTTTTTCCGTTACTTTTTTCTTGTGCCTTTCGCTCCTTTATTCCTTCCTGCTGCATAATAAACGTAGATTGTCGCTGCATATACATGAGCTGTGAAAAGCGGGATTTTCAAATTACAACATGACGGTTCATCATCATCGTCGTCCTCGTGGCCGTTATGATCGTCGTCATCATCATAATGCTATATGATGACATTCCACAAAAAGCAGTCTCACTTAAATCCATGTTTCAGATATATCAGGAACAGATTATCTCAGAACTATAACGCAGCCAGAATTGTTGCTCTTGTTCACACTTGATTTGTAAACTGTATCCAGTTCACGTACTGAACCCCTCACAAACCCACTTTATGTAGGCAAAGTGAGTTTTGTAATGTTATATATTTTTATTCATGCTGCTGTCACACATACATCCGAGTCAACACTATTTAGGTCATTTCGGAGACGTTGTTTCCGATTATGTGGAAATTTCTTACATCCCAAAGAAACCGTAGGGGTTTAAGGCTCGGTCAGATTCGCACCAATATGTCTGGGCAGGCTTTGACCTTCTACGCGGTTTACGAAAACTCGAATGTTCAGTCGGTTTCAGCTCTGGGCAGTCCAGTCTTAATCTATTTCTTCCAGCTCCAATGGGTGGGGTGAGGACACATGAGATACTATGTTTTGAGCAGAAATAAGAACGAAGTATGTTAACGTAGTGCGAGTATCGCAGGCGACGATATTTTGACACAGACGTTTAAACTATGAGGGTAGGCTGAAAAGTTCGGAGCCTGACCAAGAAGCAGGCATCGAACAGCCATGAAATTTTGTATTCATTAAATCCAAACCTTTATTACTTGATTTGACTCAAATGAGTTCAAGTTTACCTGCAATAACGTAGAAATTCTAGACTTTGAAAATTGATACTAGCACGTTTTTGAGGAAATGGACAAAATCTGGCATCGTGGTGTCATCAAGTACCTCCATAAAAATGGGTTAGCTCCTAAGGGCATTCATGCCGATATGGTTGCTACATTAGGGGATGATGCTCCTTCGTATGCAACCGTGAAAAGATGGGCAGCAAATTTTAAGATGGCAAGGACAGCATTGAAGATGATGACTGGTGTGGACGACCCACAACGGCAACAACTGAGGAAACCATCAGCCAAGTGCACAGGGCCGTGATGGATGACAGGCGTTTAACTGTGAATCAGTTAGCTAACACTGTTGGCATCTCCCGTGAACGAGTAGAGAACATTCTGCACAGTGAATTAGGAATGTCGAAGGTTTCCGCCAGATGGGTGCTATGGCTTTTGAAGCCTGACCAAAAGTTGACCAGACTGAACCTGTCACAAGCCAACTTGGCTATTTTTGAAGCAAACCAAGATGGTTTTCTTGACCGTTTTGTCACTCAGGATGAGTGTTGGGTTCATCACTTTGAGCCACAGACCAAAAGACAATCCATGCAATGGAAGCACCCTGGCTCACCCCCTCCAAGGAAGGCAAAGGTCGTCTCCTCTGCAGGGAAGGTGATGGCATCAGTGTTCTTGGATGCCAAGGGCATAATATTCATAGATTACTTTCAAAAGGGCAGAACAATTAATGGGGAGTATTATGCAGATCTGCTAAAACAATTGCGAAAAGCAATTAAGGCTAAACGACCCGGAAAATTGACATAAGGGGTCTTGTTCCATCAGGACAATGCGCCTGCTCATAAATCGGTTGTCGCAATGGCTGCTGCGCATGACTGTGGCTTCACACTTGTCGATCACCCTCCGTATTCACCTGATCTAGCTCCATCAGATTATTTCCTGTTTCCAAACATGAAAAAGCACTTGGCTTGGCAGCATTATCGGTCAGGCGAGGAGGTGATAGCTTCTGTGGAGGAGTTTTTCAGGGACCAAGATGAGACCTTCTATACCACTGGGATCCAAGGACTCCAGCATCGCTGGAGGAAGTGTGTGGACAGGAAGGGAGACTATGTTGAAAAATAAGGCACTTTCAGCATGGACAAACCATTGGATCTTGGTCAGGCTCAGAACTTTTCAGCCTACCCTCGTATCAAGTACCAAGTCCGTGTAATAACTTCTCTTGTAGACCCCACTTCATATGAAAACTAGGTCTCACACAGATGCATTTTTTCATTATTTAATTCGATAACACAAACGTATGTTAAAAAGAGGATATTACACGAGTGGTCATTTCATATGAAATTTATAAACGAGCCTTTGGCGAGTTTCATACATTTCATATAAAATGACCGCTCATGTGAGGTTCTTTTTATCATATGGACACTTTAAATTGGATTTCATCGCCCTTAAATTTGACAAAAAAATCCACATAAATGCATGGCTGACATGGACGTCGTCCTGGCGTTACCGCTAAAGCGTTACCGCTAAAGTGTTGTTTCACGTGTGGTCATACGAATTTTATTACACGACGTTATCCACTGCTTATCAACTTCGTCATAGGATAAAAAGAGGATCTTACATGAATGTTCATGTATTATTGAATTTATTAAATGAATTGAGAAAAGGGATAAAATGCGAGGCTTGCCGAGCATTTATCCCCTTTCCTCAACGAGTTTAAAGAATTCAGTAATACATGAGCAGGAATGCACGCTTCTATTTATCATATGTCATTTAAAACGCATTTTATTCACGATTGTTTTACAAAGATATGAATATTCCGCTATTAGTAAACGCGACGTCGTTAAGGACGTCGTACATGCAACGTAACGGGGCTCATCTTACTAATTTGCATATTTACTCGTAATCCACTAGTGGATTACGGAATTTATTACATGGCGTTATTACACTCTTAGACGCGACGTCATATGATAAATACAGATCATTCATTCTCCTATTCGAAATATAGAATTTATAAACCTCTGGGGGTAAACCAATCCGATAAAAAAACGAGTGCGAAGCACGAGTTTCTTTACCGGATTGTTTTACCTCCAGAGGTTTAAACATCCCATATTTTAAAACAGGAAAAATGAATAATATGTATTTTACATGCACTTCCATAGACTTTTAGGACAGTTTGGATCTTGAATTTTGGATCTGAATTCCCGTTCAATTGACTGTTTACAGCTCAGGTTAACGGTTCAATCAGCATAGTGTTACAGAAGCTGGGAGGGAAAAAACTGGATGGGCGCCATTATGAAAGCGCTTTATACAGTTTTGAACCAAAAAAGAAGAAACAATGCCCCCGCCCATCGGGATTTGAAGAAATAGATTGGCTGCATGATGCTTCCACGCAGAGCTAAAACCAATCCGCCTAGGAGTACTGGTAAGCCGCTTTGAGGATCTAAGCCTGCCCGGGCAAAGTGCTGCGAGTGTCGGACAGTCCATGCTTGTAAACCCTATTAGTTTCATAGGGCGGCAGGGCTTGAGATGTCATTTCATCTCAATGTCGGGAAAAAGTCCCACAAAGTTTGAAGCAACGTCTCTTAAATGACCTTTAAAGTGTTGACGGAGACGTTAAACCTCCAACCAAACATATAAAAAAGGGGTTTAGTAATACAACAAATTAATTGTGAGATCAAACATCCTATTCAATGACCATATCCCTGTTTTCTTTTTTTCAGCGTTGCATCCGACTCAAACGCCACGTATTATGAACGTATGTTGATATCGTTTCAGACGTCATTGCAATGACGCAATGAATAACGTCGACGGGACTGAAACTTTCCCGCGTTTGTATATACCGATTTCACCGCAAAAGCGGTATCTTGTATCTTTCATATAAAGTAGTTCCAGCTAAAGGGCTCAGAGGAAATATTTCTGCTTAGCAAAGTTAAGTCATCATGGTAGAAATCATGGTATAGGGCCAATCTTCTCTGTTATGCATGTAATATACTGATTTATCATTATTTGGCGTTGCGTTTAAGAATGCAAGGTACTTAAAAGTTTCCAAGACTTTTTCTAGACTGTCTGCATGTGTCCTACCTGGTCGTAAACTGCAACAACAGGTTTTCACAAGGGTTTTCTTTATTAATTATGTTAACTAGTCCGTGAAATGAATACCCTCTAAACCCGACTTTATGTAGAGAAAACGGGGCTTTACAGGGGTATACACTATCTTGCTTATTTCTGCTCCAAGACATAGGTTGTGGGTATTCGTTACAATCGCCTCAATGAGGCGGTTCTAACGAGCATCACAACCTGTGTTCTGAGTATAATTAAGGCGTAACTTTACCACATGTAGTGACACAGAGGCCTTTCTGATATTTAATTTTCATCAGTTCATCAGTGTGTCTCAGCCCCAAAGTTCTGAAACCGAAACGGATGATGGACAAGACCCGGCAAACACAGCACCCCCCCCCCCCCCACCCCACCCTTTGAGCACACACCGACCAACGTACCTCATGAGACAGGTCAACTGGAGGCATCATGCAAGAGACGCCTACCCTAGGACATATAAGCGTCCCCCACCGAGCCAACATCAGCAAACATGGCCCACACTCCACGAAGTCCGGGGCATCAGGAAGGAGATGTCCAAAGTAGCGGGACTTGCAAAAAAAAGATATAACAAAAAGTGGCAACCAAATCCGTTAAGATACATGTCTCACCTGTCAAGTCTTAGTTTTAGAAAAAATAGAATTTTATTCTGCCAAAAAGAAATAAAAGTATAACAATAATATAGTTATTTAAATCAGTATTTGAGTTCTGACGTCAGCACCGCATTCAATCTCAGCACTATGGAACTGATACAGAGCTGATGATACCATCGGGGACGAACGAATCATCCACCAGCAGAGATACCGACCCGCTGGTTGCAATTAAGGCGTAATAAGAAACATATAACAAATAAAGTAGCCTTTTTAGAGGAATGAAAGAATGCACTAGCTCACACGTGTACATTATCGTAATGGATTGACTGCGCTTTCTTGAAGTCTTCAACTTCTGCAAAAAGGTTTGATCACATGATAATGAATACCTTGTTTGGTTTGGTTTGGAATGCATTCGAGGCTGCCAGTTTATCCAATGTTGAAGTTTTATTTTAGAAATAAAGGTAATGGTTGATTTGTAAACACTCGTACAGTAACACCAAACCAAATTGCACATGACTCTTTTTCTATAGTATGTGTTCAACAACCGATCAGTCTCATACGGAACCCTGGAAGGGACAAGCAATTTATTTAATATGTTGTGTGCACACGATATAATCTTGTTTGCACAACATAGATCTTGTGTGACAACATAAAATATTGTGCACACAACTTATTATCTTGTTCGCACAAGATATTATCTTGTAATCACACGTTATTATCTTGTTCGCCTATTATCTTGTTTTCACAACATAGATCTTGTGCAAAAAACATAATATCTAGTGCGTTCAAGAAATTATCTTGTTCGCACAACTTAATATCTTGTGTGGACAACATACTATCGCACAAGATATTATCTTGCGCTCACAAGTTATTAAATTGTTCGCATATTATCTTGTTTGCACAACATAGATCTTGTGCAGACAACATAATATCTCGTGCGTACAAGATATTGTCTTGTTCGCACAACTTAGTTAGCACAATTTAATCAGGCGCATAAGATACTATGTTGTTCGCACAAGATCTATGTTGTGTAAACAAGATAATATACTGTGCGAACAAGATAGTATACTGTGCGCACATGATATTTAGTTGTGCGAATAACATATTATCTTGTGGGCACAAGATAATATCTTGTTCGCACAACTTAATATCGTGTTCGCTAAACATAATAAAAGAAATACATGTCTCTTCCCAGGTTACGTAGTCTGAGGTACTAGCCCATACATATAATTGGAAACTTAAATACAATAAAATTTGACAAAACAAAATGGAGGAAAATGAGCAATAAGTGTAAGACTTAAGTAGTTGCCCAATATTCGCATCAATATCTAGAAAAAAAAATATATATATAGCTTGGATCACCTTGGCAAAATAGCCTCTAACCCATATCCTGCGGAAAATGACAACCTCTATCTTGAAAACAGTGCATTATCCAGATCAGATGGCTTTCGAAGTTGCCATCTGATCAAGATCTCCAGGTACCCATACAACACATAGCAAAGCCTTTTCGGACTACATGAATGCACTGGCTGATCTGAGCTGCATACACTCAAAAACATTTTCACATAGCGCAGTCCGAAACGTTCCCGTCAACACTATTTAGGTTATTTTGGAGGGGCTGCTTCCTATTTTGGGGGTCTTTTACCAGACATTGTGATGGAATTACATCTCAAGCCCTGCCACCCAGTGAAACCTACATGTTTTTTATTGATGGAACAGTCCGACTCACACAACCTTCTAAGAGGTTTACCAGTACTCATGTGCGGTCGGGTTCAGCTCTGCGTGGAAGCATCATGCAGCCCAATCTATTTCTCGAAGCCCCGATGTGCGGGGACCAAGTCCGAATACGTAAAAAAGTGCGGATTTCGTTAACTAGTATAAATGGCACAAAATATGAAACCAGTGACCCAGCAGACTGCCGTGTTCATTACTTAAAGATCCATGCAAGGCAAATCCTTGTTGATCCGATTTTGAAAAGAGCAAAGTTTGTTTGTGCTGAGATTTTACGTCCCCGTCAACACTATTTAGGTCATTTTGGAGACGTTGCTTCTGATTGTGAAGGACTTTTACCCGTCAATAGATAAAATGACATCTCAAGCCCTGCCACCAAATGCTACCAAAATGGTTTATATGTAAAGACGGTCCGACTCCTACCACTTAGTGGTTTACCAGTACGGTCTGTTTAAGCTCGACGTGGAAGCACCGTGCAGCCCAATCTATTTCTCCAAGCCTCGATGGGCGGGGACGTAAATTCGAGTAGAAGTAGCAGTGGTAGTTGTAGGAGTAGCAGCAGCAGCAGCCCTACCACTCAAAGAAACCGCTGGGGTTTAAAGAGCGGTCTGACTCGCACCACTTTTTCTGGGCAGGCTTAGTCGTGAGCCGTTTTTCAGCAGTTTCAGCTCTGCGCGGAAGCAACAGCAGCCGAATCTAATAAAGAACATGGTGAACGACACATTGATTTTTATGAGTGCTGACGCAGATCAACATAGAAAACTCGCGTAAAATACATTATAAACCTAACTTTGTTATAGAATAAAGTAGGTCTCTTGCCAAGAACTGTTCCCCTCCCCCCCACCACACCCCACCAAAAAAAATCAAAAAAAAAAAAAAAAACAAAAAACTGCACTTCGATATGATAACACCCTTATGAAACGTAAATCGGAGTTTACAAGTGTTAACTTGTCAAAACCTTTACATAAGGAAGAGTAGAACGTTTGTGGTGTTTTTGCCTTCTTTAAAGGAGAAGTGACGCCTTAAAGTCCCCATCGAATGAGGGTGACGGTTTTTAAATGCTATTCGCACCATCGTTTAATACACTGAAAAAATGCCTCAATAATAAATTGAAGGTAAGGCTAATTTGTTTTAATGATATCTTTGTCATATAATTTGGCCATTAAGTAAAGGAACTTAATTCCTTCCAAAATGTTTTGAATATCCAGGTGGGCTAAAATAGACGCTGTTTCATTCCTTCCTGGTATATCTGCTTCATCTCTCTAAACACCACATTACATAGAGCAAACTGGGATTTATAGGGGTATTCACTATTTTGCTTATTTCGGCTCCAGGACATAGGTTGTGGGTACTCGTTATAGCCGCCTCAATGAGGCGGTTCTAGCGAGCACGCACAACCCATGTTTTCGAGTTAAAATAAGAAAACAAGAGCTGTCACTGTAAGCGACCAATGCCCCCCGTGGGGACAATTTTTATGTCGGTTAAAGTTTTTGTGACGGACAGACAAACAGACAGACAGGGCAAAAACTATATGCCCCCGAGAATCTCAGTCGTGGGGGGGGGGTGCAAAAATATCACAAATTTCCCTCAGAAATATTAACATTTCAGAGAAATGAAAGAGAGCTCTTCTATTTCACACAGATGTGTTATCGTTATGTCTGAACAATTAGCAATGTGCATTCCTACAATAATTACACTTTGAGCGGATATGAGTAAAACTGAATATCGTTTGTTTGTTTGATTTGAGGTTTAACGTCCCCGTCAACACTGTATAGGTCATTTTGAAGACGTTACTTCCAATCGTGTGGGATTTCACCCGACCGTACGTTGAGATGAAAGACATCTCAAGCCCTGTCTCCCAATGAAGCCAATAGGGGTTATACGCGCTTTGCCTGGGCAGGCTTAGATCCTCTAAGCGGTTTTCCAGTATTAATGTGCAGTCAGTTAACGCTCTGCGTGGAAGCATCATGCAGTCCATCTATTTCTTCAAGTCCGGATGGGCGGGGGTCGAAATTGAATATCGTGAAAAATAACTAAATAATGCATTTCAACCAATGAAAGTCTTACAGACCCGGTACTCAATTATAAGCATGTTAGTTAAATGACCCTACTGTCCAGCGGAGGATCACTACTGGTGAGATTAGACCATAGATAATTTGACCAGCCAATGCTAGTGTTAGGAAAAGCAGCATAAACTCCTTAGGTTGGAGACGATTTATGATCGGAGAAAAGCAATCGTTAAAAGCCTTTATTGAGTGTGCAAATTGTATGGCCATTGAAATTGATAATGCTTCATTTTCATTGTAAACAATATCTCAGCAGTTATTGTGTACCCATAAGTTTGGAGTGGTCCATTTCCAATTATAGGGGTGTCAGGGGTTTTTTTGTGTGTAGAAAGTTTAACAAAAATGTAAGTACGTTAAGCAAAGAGTGTAGACTGAGATCAGACGCCGCGTGATCTGGTTCCACACTGTTTGCAAATGACCCAAAAAGGACCGCTAGTCATACATGCGTTAAAGTTTTATATTTCTTCCAAAATTTCTAGTTTAAGGAGAGTAGTTAAATTGTTGCGGAAAGTGTTCATTTGCTTTCCGAAAAGTTCATAAAAACTGAACAGTCATAGAGTGGTCAAGAATATTCTTACCACTTTTATACCAAGAATGTATATACGGGGGTGTGCATGTTTTTCAGTTTGCAGAAACATAAGTAAGGCGATTCTGACAATATCCGAACAGTTCTAAAGGTGATCTTAATGATTAAATTTTGCTACAGAATAGAACAGAATATATTTTATTTGGTACTGTAGGTCTCCGGACCATAATACAACATATACACACAAACCGACCACATAGTTACTTTGTTTACGGAAAAGTGACCCAAAATGAGTTGAAAATGAGATTCGCCTTAGTTAATTAAGTCCTTTTTTTGTGGGAGTAGGGGTGCGTTACGGCCCTTCAAGATTATTTTAAATAATAATAAAAAAACAAAAATAACAAGAATTTCACCACAGGCTATGTTCAGTCTGAGATAGTAGTTCTTGAGAAGTGGACTTGAACATTTGGGTTAGCGCAAATGTTGAGGGATTGTCCAACGGACGAACGAACGGACGGAAAACCGGTCTCCTTTGTCGCGCCCTGCCAATAGCAGGTGCTTGAGAAAAAAAAAAAAAGAAAGAAAAGTTTAAGTTCAATTTCATAGATTTGCACTGCCATCACGAACATGCCTATATAATTTTGACCCCCTTAACCAATTGTTTTATATATTAAAACTGAGGTTTACAGGGGTAAATATTCTTTTTCTAATTTCTAAGATTGTGGATACTCCTTAGAACTGCATCGTCGATGCGGTTCTAACGAGAACCTACAATCTGTGTTTTGAGACGAAATATCGGATTTTTTTTTATCTGAAAATGAGCTCAAAAAAGTTAGCAGGATGGCAGGACAGCAGGATGAAACATGTTAAGTTAGCAGGATGGCAGGACAGCAGGATGAAACATTAAGTTAGAAGGATGGCAGGACAGCAGGATGAATCATAATAAGTGAACAGGATGGCAGGACAGCAGGATGAAATATTAAGTCAGCAGGATGGCAGGACAGCAGGATGAAACAAATAATTGAGGAGGATGGAAGAGCAGCAGGAGGAGAACTTGTTCTGAATTTCAAAATCTACACAACCATGTTATTGGCACCTATAGCTATGTTAGAATCTAGAAATCAAATTTACACCCTTCCCGTCTTTAAAGCGTACGGCCGCGAATACCCAATTTTCGTCCTGCCACAAATTCACCCAGATGAAAAATTGTTCCAAATCACAAAACTTTTACCATCATGTTGTAGCCAACCAAAGTCTATGTAAGAAAGTGGAAATGAAATTTGGCTCCTATCAGCGTTTAAAGCGCACGGCCGTGAAAACTCAATTTTCATCCTGCTGGAAATGCAACATTAATTTTCATCCTGCTGAACCTGTCAAGTTAGCATGAGGTCAGCACAGCAGGATGAGAAATTCTTCTGAATTTCAAAATATTTGCCACCATGTTGTAGGCACCTAAACACTATGTAAGAAACTAGAAATCAAATTAAGCCCTTTCCCGTCTTTAGAGCGTACGGCCGCGGAAACCCAATTTTCGTCCTGCCACAAATACACCCAGATGAAAAACGGTTTCAAATCACAAAACTTTTACCATCATGTTGTATGCAACAAAAATCTATGTAAGAAATTAGAAATTAAATTTGGCTCCTATCAGCGATTAAAGCGTACGGCCGTGAAAACTCAATTTTCATCCTGCTGGAAATGCAACATCAATTTTCATCCTGCTGAACCTGTCAAGTTAGCAGGATGGCAGCACAGCAGGATGAGAAATTCTTCTGAATTTCAAAATATTTACCACCATGTTGTAGGCATCTAAAAACTATGTAAGAAACTAGAAATCAAATTTAGCCCTTTCCAGTCTTTAAAGCGTACGGCCGCGAAAACCCATTTTTCGTCCTGCCACAAATTCACCCAGATGAAAAATTGTTTCAAATCACAAAACATTTACCATCATGTTGTAGGCAACAAAAATATATGTAAGAAATTAGAAATTAAATTTGGCTCCTATCAGCGTTTAAAGCGTACAGCCGTGAAAACTCAATTTTCATCCTGCTGGAAATGGAACATCAATTTTCATCCTGCTGAACCTGTCAAGTTAGCAGGATGGCAGCACAGCAGGATGAGAAATTCTTCTGAATTTCAAAATATTTACCACCATGTTGTAGGCATCTAAAAATATGTAAGAAACTAGAAATCAAATTTAGCTCTTTCCCGTCTTTAAAGCGTAAAGCCGCGAAGACCCATTTTTCGTCCTGCCACAAATACACCCAGATGAATAATTGTTTCAAATCACAAAACATTTACCATCATGTTTTAGGCAACAAAAATCTATGTAAGAAAGTGAAAATTAAATTTGGCTCCTATCAGCGTTTAAAGCGTACGGCCGTGAAAACTCAATTTTCATCCTGCTGGAAATGCAACATCAATTTTCATCCGGCTGAACCTGTCAAGTTAGCAGGATGGCAGCACAGCAGGATGAGAAATTCTTCTGTATTTCAAAATACTTACCACCACGTTGTAGGCATCTTAAAACTATGTAAGAAACTAGAAATCAAATTTAGCCCTTTCCTGTCTTTAAAGCGTACGGCCGCGAAACCTATTTTTCGTCCTGCAGCAAATACACCAAGATGAAAAATTGTTTCAAATCACAAAACTTTTACCATCATGTTGTAGGCAACAAAAATCTATGTAAGAAAGTGAAAATTAAATTTGGCTCCTATCAGCGTTTAAAGCGTACGGCCGTGAAAACTCAATTTTCATCCTGCTGGAAATGCAACATCAATTTTCATCCTGCTGAACCTGTCAAGTTAGCAGGATGGCAGCACACCAGGATGAGAAATTCTTCTGAATTTCAAAATATGTACCACCATGTTGTAGGCATCTAAACACTATGTAAGAAACTAGAAATCAAATTTAGCCCTTTCCCGTCTTCAAAGCGTATGGCCGCGAAAACACATTTTTCGTCCTGCCACAAATTCACCCAGATGAAAAATTGTTTCAAATCACAAAACATTTACCATCATGTTGTAGGATACAAAAATCTATGTTAGAAAGTGGAAATTAAATTTGGCTCCTATCAGCGTTTAAAGCGCACGGCCGTGAAAACTCAATTTTCATCCTGCTGGAAATGCAACATCAATTTTCATTCTGCTGAACCTGTCAAGTTAGCAGGATGGCAGCACAGCAGGATGAGAAATTCTTCTGAATTTCAAAATATTTACCAACATGTTGTAGGCATCTAAAAACTATGTAAAAACCTAGAAATCAAATTTAGCCCTTTCCCGTCTTTAAAGCGTACGGCCGCGAAAACCTATTTTTCGTCCTGCAGCAAATACACCCAGATGAATAATTGTTTCAAATCACAAAACATTTACCATCATGTTGTAGGCAACACAAATCTATGTAAGAAAGTGAAAATTAAATTTGGCTCCTATCAGCGTTTAAAGCGTACGGCCGTGAAAACTCAATTTTCATCCTGCTGGAAATGCAACATCAATTTTCATCCTGCTGAACCTGTCAAGTTAGCAGGATGGCAGCACAGCAGGGTGAGAAATTCTTCTGAATTTCAAAAATTTACCACCATGTTGTAGGCATCTAAAAACTATGTAAGAAACTAGAAATCAAATTTAGCCCTTTCCCGTCTTCAAAACGTACGGACTCGAAAACCTATTTTTCGTCCTGCAGCAAATACACCCAGATGAATAATTGTTTCAAATCACAAAACATTTACCATCATGTTGTAGGCAACAAAAATCTATGTAAGAAAGTGAAAATTAAATTTGGCTCCTTTCAGCGTTTAAAGCGTACGGCCGTGAAAACTCAATTTTCATCCTGCTGGAAATGCAACATCAATTTTCATCCTGCTGAACCTGTCAAGTTAGCAGGATGGCAGCAAACCAGGATGAGAAGTTCTTCTGAATTTCAAAATATTTACCACCATGTTGTAGGCATCTAAAAACTATGTAAGAAACTAGAAATCAAATTTAGCCCTTTCCCGTCTTTAAAGCGTACGACCGCGAAAACCCATTTTTCGTCCTGCCACAAATTCACCCAGATGAAAAATTATTTCAAATCACAATACATTTACCATCATGTTGTAGGCATTAAAAATCTATGTAAGAAAGTTGAAATTAAATTTGGCTCCTATCAGCGTTTAAAGCGTACGGCCTTGAAAACTCAATTTTCATCCTGCTGGAAATGCATCATCAATTTTCATCCTGCTGAACCTGTCAAGTTAGCAGGATGGCAGCACAGCAGGATGAGAAATTCTTCTGAATTTCAAAATATTTACCACCATGTTGTAGGCATCTAAAAACTATGTAAAAAAAAACTAGAAATCAAATTTAGCCCTTTCCCGTCTTTAAAGCGTACGGCCGCGAAAACCTATTTTTCGTCCTGCAGCAAATACACCCAGATGAATAATTGTTTCAAATCACAAAACATTTACCATCATGTTGTAGGCAACAAAAGTCTATGTAAGAAAGTGAAAATTAAATTTGGCTCCTATCAGCGTTTAAAGCGTACGGCCGTGATAACTCAATGTTCATCCTGCTGGAGATGCAACATCAATTTTCATCCTGCTGAACCTGTCAAGTTAGCAGGATGGCAGCACAGCAGGATGAGAAATTCTTCTGAATTTCAAAATATTTACCACCATGTTGTAGGCATCTAAAAACTATGTAAGAAACTAGAAATCAAATTTAGCCCTTTCCCGTCTTTAAAGCGTACGACCGCGAAAACCCATTTTTCGTCCTGCCACAAATTCACCCAGATGAAAAATTATTTCAAATCACAATACATTTACCATCATGTTGTAGGCATTAAAAATCTATGTAAGAAAGTTAAAATTAAATTTGGCTCCTATCAGCGTTTAAAGCGTACGGCCTTGAAAACTCAATTTTCATCCTGCTGGAAATGCATCATCAATTTTCATCCTGCTGAACCTGTCAAGTTAGCAGGATGGCAGCACAGCAGGATGAGAAATTCTTCTGAATTTCAAAATATTTACCACCATGTTGTAGGCATCTAAAATCTATGTAAAAAACTAGAAATCAAATTTAGCCCTTTCCCGTCTTTAAAGCGTACGGCCGCGAAAACCTATTTTTCGTCCTGCAGCAAATACACCCAGATGAATAATTGTTTCAAATCACAAAACATTTACCATCATGTTGTAGGCAACAAAAGTCTATGTAAGAAAGTGAAAATTAAATTTGGCTCCTATCAGCGTTTAAAGCGTACGGCCGTGAAAACTCAATGTTGATCCTGCTGGAAATGCAACATCAATTTTCATCCTGCTGAACCTGTCAAGTTAGCAGGATGGCAGCACAGCAGGATGAGAAATTATTCTGAATTTCAAAATATTTACCACCATGTTGTAGGCATCTAAAAACTATGTAAGAAACTAGAAATCAAATTTAGCCCTTTCCCGTCTTCAAAGCGTACGGCCTCTAAAACCCATTTTCGTCCTGCAGCAAATACACCCAGATGAATAATTGTTTCAAATCACAAAACATTTACCATCATGTTGTAGGCAACAAAAATCTATGTAAGAAAGTGAAAATTAAATTTGGCTCCTATCAGCGTTTAAAGCGTACGGCCGTGAAAACTCAATTTTCATCCTGCTGGAAATGCATCATCAATTTTCATCCTGCTGAACCTGTCAAGTTAGCAGGATGGCAGCAAACCAGGATGAGAAATTCTTCTGAATTTCAAAATATTTACCACCATGTTGTAGGCATTTAAAAACTATGTAAGAGACTAGAAATCAAATTTAACCCTTTCCCGTCTTTAAAGCGTACGGCCGCGAAAACCCATTTTTCGTCATGCAGCAAATACACCCAGATGAATAATTGTTTCAAATCACAAAACATTTACCATCATGTTGTAGGCAACAAAAATCTATGTAAGAAAGTGGAAATTAATTTTGGCTCCTATCAGCGTTTTAAGCGTACGGCCGTGAAAACTCAATTTTCATCCTGCTGGAAATGCAACATCAATTTTCATCCTGCTGAACCTGTCAAGTTAGCAGGATGGCAGCACACCACATCACGTGAACAAGTCCGTGAAATGAAGACCCCCCTAAACCCCAGCTTATATAGAGAAAACTGGGGTTTACGGGGGTCTTTATTATTTTTCTTATTTCTGCTCCAAGACATAGGTTGTGGGTATGAGGCGGTTCTAACGAGCACACACAACCTATGTTATGAGCATTTATAAGAAAATATCAAGGATTTTCATCAGAAAAGTAGCCATTTTGGAGGTGTGAAAAACGCACTATATCGTACGGGTGAGTTATCGTAATGAGGATGAGAAATTCTTCTGAATTTCAAAATATTTACCACCATGTTGTAGGCTTCTGAAAACTATGTAAGTATCTTGAAATCAAATTTAGCCTTTTCCCGTCTTTAAAGCGTACGGCCGCGAAAACCCATTTTTCGTCCTGCCATAAATTCACCCAGATGAAAAATTGTTTCAAATCACAAAATTTTTACCAAATATCAAAGACTTGGGCCTTGTGGTTTCAGAGAAGAAGATTTTCAAAGATGCTCCCCATATAATCCTATGTAAAACCAAAGGGCCCAGGGCGGGGGCATTTTTGGTCCCAGAACAATAATTTGAACAATCGTGTGGGGTTCCACCAGATGAAGCTTCAAACCAAATATCATAGACATATGCCTTGTGGTTTCAGAGAAGATTTGTTTGATTTGAGGTTTAACGTCCCCGTCAACACTGTAAAGGTCATTTTGGAGACGTTGCTTCCAATTTTGTGGGACTTTTACCCGACATTGAGATGAAATGACATCTCTCAAGCCCTGTCGCCCAATGAAACCAATAGGGTTTATTAGCATGGACGGTCCGCCTCGCACCGCGGTTCCTGGACAGGCTTAGATCCTCTAAGCGGTTTACCAGTACTAGTGTGTGGGCCGGATTCAGCTCTGCGTGTAAGCATCATGCATTTCTTCAAGCCCCTATGGGCGGGGGTTTCAGAGAAGAAGAGTTTTTAACTTTTCGGTGAAAAAAATCTATTTTTGGCTCCTGTGACCTAGATGTGCAACGGACCGGAACCATTTGAACAACATTGAAAGGGGACCACCTAAGGATCATTTCAGTGAAATTTTGCCAAAATCCGATCACTGGTTTAAGAGATGTTGCTTGAAGAAATTGTTTACGGACGGACGGACGGACGCACGGAGGGTAAGAATACAGTAGAGAAGATAGTATAGAAAAAAGAGAGATTAAAAAACCTGGAGATAGAAGAAGAAGAAGAGTTTTCTCCCAAAAAGCGAATTCAAACATTTTAACTGTAAATATGAAACATAAAAAACAAAATCGCATTGGAGCGCTCGACTGCGCACGTGCGCAGGTGGGCGAGTGTATGCGACCTGCATGATTATATCATTTTGTACTTACTACGTTGTCGGCCCCCGCCCATAGGGGCTTGAAGAAATATATAGGCTGCATGATGCTTCCACGCAGAGCTGAATCCGGCCCGCACTGGTAAACCTCTTAGAGGATCTAAGCCTGTCCAGGAAAGGCGGTGCGAGGCGAGGGTCCATGCTAATAAACCCTATTGGTTTCATTGGGCGACAGGGCTTGAGATGTCATTTCATCTAAATGTCGGGTAAAAGTCCAACAAAATTGGAAGCAACGTCTCCAAAATAACCTTTACAGTGTTGACGGGGACGTTAAACCTCAAATCAAACAAACAAAACTAACTACGTTGCTAACGAGATCGGCGCAAGATGTCTCGGGCCCCCAAATGGCCAGGTAGGAATACACATTCCTCCTATGGTGCCTTCCTTCACGTAGGACGAGATAATAATTTGTACAATCTTGGTAGAGGTCCACTAGATGAAGCTTCATATCAAATATCAAAGACCTAGGCCTTCTGGTTTCAGACGAAGTTTTTTTCCCTAATTTTCCCCTTTTGGTTGCCATGGCATCCAGAGTTCTGCATAGAATGGAATTCTTTAAACAAGTCAGAGAGGACTACCCAAGGATCATTTCAGCCAATTTGGGTCAAAATCTGTTGAGCGGTTTAGAAGGAGATCTCTTATTATTAAAGAAATTGTGGGCGGACGGAAGTACGGACCTATAGACGGATGTCGACGGAAGGTGACTGACAACAAAAGCTCCCCCCCCCCTCCCCCCTCCCTGCCCCCCTCCCTCCCCCCTCCCCCCACCCCCGGTGCCTTCGGCTCAGGCGAGCTAAGTATCAGAATTCAGGGGTTTGGTAGAGGTCCACTAGATGAAGCTTCATATCAAATATCAAAGGCCTAGGCCTTCTGGTTTCAGACGAAGTTTTCTTCCCTAATTTTTCCCTTTTGGTTGCCATGGCATCCAGAGTTCTGCATAGAATGGAATTCTTTAAACAAGTCAGAGAGGACTACCCAAGGATCATTTCAGCCAATTTGGGTCAAAATCTGTTGAGCGGTTTAGAAGGAGATCTCTTATTATTAAAGAAATTGTGGACGGACGGAAGTACGGACCTACAGACGGATGTCGACGGAAGGTGACTGACCACAAAAGCCCCCCCCCCCCTCCCTCCCCCCCCCCCTCCGAGCTTTTCTGCCTGACTTAAGTGTTTGTAAGTTTCAGAAACATCCGATCAAAACTGAAGAGGCTACGGTGATGACAAGGTCGAAAATCTACTTTTTCAGCCATGAAAGGGACATAACTCTATGAAAAATGGTCCGCCTTGGCCAGTTTTCGAACTCGTCCGAGATTTTATCCCTAGCCACCTTACATTTAAGTTTCAGAAAGATCCTATCAAAACTGAAGAGGCTACGGTGATGACAAAGTCAAAAGTCGACATTTTCAGCAATCAAAGGGACGTAACTCTATGATAAATGGGCCAACTTGACCTGTATTCGAACTCATCCAAAGTTTTATTCCCAGCCACCTCACATATAAGTTTCAGAAAGATCCGATTACAACTGAAGGGGCTACGGTGATGACAAGGTCAAAAATCTACATTTTCAGCCATCAAAGGGACATAACTATATGATAAATGGGCCAACTTGGCCGGTTTACGAATTCATCCGAGGTTTCACCCCCAGCCACCTAACATATACGTTTAAAAAAGATCCGATCAAAACTCAAGGGGCTACGGTGATAGACAGGTCAAAAATCGACATTTCAGCAATCAAAGGGACGTAACTCTATGATAAATGGGCCAACTTAGCCGATATTTGAACTCATCCGAGGGTTTATCCCCAGCCACTTTACATATAAGTTTCAGAAAGGTCCGATGAAAACTGAAAGGGCTACGGTGATGACAAGGTCAAAAATCGGCATTTTCAGCAATCAAAGGGACGTTACTCTATGAAAAATAGGTCGAGTTGGCTGGTTTTCGAACACTTTCAAGATTTTATCCCAAGCCACCATACGCATAAGTTGCAGAAAGATCCGATCAAAACTGAAGGGGCTACGGTGATGACAAGGTCAAAAATCGGCATTTTCAGCAATCAAAGGGACATAACTCTATGATAAATGGGCCAACTTGGCTGGTTTGCGAACTCATCTGATTTTATCCCAAGCCACCTTACATATAAGTTTCAGAAAGATCCGATCAAAACTGAAGGCGCTACGGTGATGACAAGCATTTTACAATTGTATGTCTATGGGACCTTGTGGTTGCCATAGCAACTAAAGTTTCCGTGCGATTTTGAAAGAAAGCTTATGCCATAATGCCCCACCAGAGGCATGCTACAGACGAGAACTGATTGAGATTAGCCTGCAGGCTGCAGATATATAGCTGCTCAAAAGTGTGGACGGATAGACGACGGACGGACGGACGACCCACTATTCTATAAGCTCCCTTGGGGCCTTCGGCCCAGGTGAGCTAAAAATGCAGGTTTAAGAATTTGAACGAAACTATCTCAAAGACACTTCCATTGGGAGAGATATATTTGCAATATATCCCAATACCGAAAGTGCGGAACCATTCATTCAAAGGGTACAGGGACACAAGCTGGTTTTGACCTTTTGAGTAGTAGTTTCATATTATAATTTAAAAATATCCATTTTATTTCTTGATATACATTTGGGTACGCATTGAATTATTACATAGGCCTGTTGGCCCACGCCCTTCGGGGCTTCATGAAATAGATTGGGTTGCATGATAGTTCCACGCAGAGCTGAGACTACTGGTAAACTACTATGAGGTCCTAAGCCTGCCCAGGAAAGTGGTGCGAGTCGGACCATCCATGCATAAAAGCCATATTGGTTTCATTTGACGGCAGGGCTGGAGAAGTCATCTCAGTGTCGAGCACATTACCAAAACACGCCTATTTAAATATATTTGAAAACTTTAACACTAAAAAAAAAAAAAAAAAGATTTAAGAAAAAAAAAAAATGAAATTTTCCTTATTTCTGCTCCAAATATTGACTGTTGGATCTCGTTAGAAATGCCTCGATAATATGGTTCTAATAATTACCCCCAGTCAATATTTTAAAGCAAACATATTACGGGTGCTCTTTTGAACTGCCCCAATGAGGCGGTTCTAAGGAGCACCCCAATATTTGTTTTTGCTTTCAAAAATAAAACTGTTGATGCTCTTTATAACATCCTCGAAGAGATGGTTCTAAGACTTCCCCACGGGGCCCCTCATATGTGTTACATGTTTAAGGGGATTTAAACTCTTTGATGCGGTCATTGGGAATCTAAGTGGCGAAGCAAGGGCGACAACACTTTCCAAATGAGATAGCCCGCAAAAAAAAATAAAATAAAATAAAATAAAATAAAATAAATAAATAAATAAATAACAGCCAAAAAAAAAACGACAATAATAAAATAAATAAAAAATAAAAATAAAAAATTTTCTGTCATCTGTGCGAGTCGGCCCGTCCATGTTTAAAAACCATATTGGTTTCATTGAGCGGCAGGGCTTGAGATGTCATTTCATCTCAATGTCGGGTAAAAGTCCGTCAAAATGGGAAGCAACGTCTCCAAAATAACCATTACAGTGTCGACTTGAAAGTTAAACCTCAAATAAAATAATCACCACAGACATTTTTATTTAATATAATTGAAAGGTGTTATGGCGCGATAAGCAACGGCGTCGATTCTCACGCTAGCGACCCGTGTTCGAATCTGGATTTTTCCATGTTTTTTTTTTTTATTTTTTACCTCTACTTATTGCTTTTTATTTCTTTGTTTGTTTGATTTGAGGTTTAACGTCCCCGTCAACACTGTAAAGGTCATTTTGGAGACGTTGCTTCCAATTTTGTGGGACTTTTACCCGACATTGAGATGAAATGACATCTCAAGCCCTGTCGCCCAATGAAACCAATAGGGTTTATTAGCATGGACAGTCCGCCTCTCACCGCGGTTCCTGGACAGGCTTAGATCCTCTAAGCGGTTTACCAGTACTAGTGTGTGGGCCGGATTCAGCTCTGCGTTGAAGCATCATGCAGCCCATATATTTCTTCAAGCCCCTATGGGCTGGGGCAACTTTTTATTTCTTATGCATCATTATGTTTACATACGCTGATACACATCATTTTTGTCGCGCCTGCTATTAGCATGGCGCGATATAGGCGCCCGGTTTTCCGTCCGTTCGTTCGTCCGTCCGTTCGTCAAGGCGTCAACATTTGCGACCACCCTAGCGTTCACCCTAAGGTTCAAGTTTACCACAGGCGCGACATAGCCTTCTGCGGAATTCTTGTTCTTTCTTTTTGCCAACTTTTTCACAAGCCTAAACGGATTTAGTGACTGAGTTTGCTTTACATCAAATGTGATTTTATTTAAAGTTTTACGTCCCCATCGGGCTGCATGATGCTTCCACGCAGAGCTGGAACTTACCACACACGAGTATTAGTAAACTACTTAGAGGATCTAAGCCTGTCCCGGCTAAACTGTGCAAATCGGGCTGTCCATGCTCATAAACCCTATTGGTTTCATTGGGCGACAGGGCTTGAGATGTCATTTCATCTCAATGTCGGGTAAAGACGATTTTTCACGAGTGGTCATTTCATATGAAATTTATGAAACGAGCCTTTGGCGAGTTTCATAAATTTCATATGAAATGACCACGAGTGAAAGATTCTGTTTATCATATGACCACTTTAAATTGAATTTTATCGCCTTTTTATCTGACAATTTGAAAAAAAAAAATGCATGGTTGACATGGACGTCGACATGACGTTACTTAATGCCGACAAAGTGTTATTACACGTGTGGTCATACGATTTTTATTACACGAAGTTATCCACTGCTTATCAACAACGTCATATGATTAAAAAACGTTTAATAATGTTGCATAACAGCAGGAAGAAGATTGTGTTTTCACAGTCGTACGCTTTAAACGCTGATAGGAGCCAAATTTAATTTCTATTTTCTTACATAGATTTTTGTTGCCTACAACATGGTGGTAAATATTTTGAAATTCAGAAGAATTTCTCATCCTGCTGTGCTGCCATCCTGCTAACTTGACAGGTTCAGCAGGATGAAAATTGCTGTTGCATTTCCAGCAGGATGAAAATTGAGTTTTCACGGCCGTACGCTTTAAACGCTAATAGGAGCCAAATTTAATTTTCACTTTCTTACATAGATTTTTGTTGCCTACAACATGACGGTAAATGTTTTGTGATTTGAAACAATTTTTCATCTGGGTGTATTTGTGGCAGGACGAAAAATGGGTCTTCGCGGCCGTACGCTTTAAAGACGGGAAAGAGCTAAATTTGATTTCTAGTTTCTTACATATTATTAGATGCCTACAACATGGTGGTAAATATTTTGAAATTCAGAAGAATTTCTCATCCTGTTGTGCTGCCATCCTGCTAACTTGACAGGTTCAGCAGGATGAAAATTGATGTTGCATTTCCAGCAGGATAAAAATTGAGTTTTCACGGCTGTACGCTTTAAACGCTGATAGGAGCCAAATTTAATTTTCACTTTCTTACATAGATTTTTGTTGCCTACAACATGATGGTAAATGTTTTGTGATTTGAAACAATTTTTCATCTGGGTGAATTTGTGGCAGGACGAAAAATAGGTTTTCGCGGCCGTACGCTTTAAAGACGGGAAAGGGCTAAATTTGATTTCTAGTTTCTTACATAGTTTTTAGATGCCTACAACATGGTGGTAAATATTTTGAAATTCAGAATAATTTCTCATCCTGCTGTGCTGCCATCCTGCTAACTTGACAGGTTCAGCAGGATGAAAATTGATGTTGCATTTCCAGCAGGATGAAAATTGAGTTTTCACGGCTGTACGCTTTAAACGCTGATAGGAGCCAAATTTAATGTTCACTTTCTTTCATAGATTTTTGTTGCCTACAACATGACGGTAAATGTTTTGTGATTTGAAACAATTTTTCATCTGGGTGTATTTGTGGCAGGACGAAAAATAGGTTTTCGCGGCCGTACGCCTTAAAGACGGGAAAGGGCTAAATTTGATTTCTAGTTTCTTACATAGTTTTAGATGCCTACAACATGGTGGTAAATATTTTGAAATTCAGAAGAATTTCTCATCCTGCTGTGCTGCCATCCTGCCAACTTGACAGGTTCAGCAGGATGAAAATTGTGTTGCAATTCCAGCAGGATGAAAATTGAGTTTTCACGGCTGTACGCTTTAAACGCCGATAGAAGCCAAATTTAATTTTCACTTTCTTACATAGATTTTTGTTGCCTACAACATGATGGTAAATGTTTTGTAATTTGAAACAACTTTTCATCTGGGTGTATTTGTGGCAGGACGAAAAATGGGTTTTCGCGGCCGTACGCTTTGAAGACGGCAAAGGGCTAAATTTGATTTCTAGTTTCTTACATAGTTTTTAGATGCCTACAACATGGTGGTAAATATTTTGAAATTCAGAAGAATTTCTCATCCTGGTGTGCTGCCATCCTGCTAACTTGACAGGTTCAGCAGGATGAAAATTGATGTTGCATTTCCAGAAGGATGAAAATTGAGTTTTCTCTGCTGTACGCTTTAAACGCTGATAGGAGCCAAATTTAATTTTCACTTTCTTACATAGATTTTTGTTGCCTACAACATGATGGTAAATGTTTTGTGATTTGAAACAATTTTTCATCTGGGTGTATTTGTGGCAGGACGAAAAATGGGTTTTCGCGGCCGTACGCTTTTAAGACGGGAAAGGGCTAAATTTGATTTCTAGTTTCTTACAGAGTTTTTAGATGCCTACAACATGGTGGTAAATATTTTGAAATTCAGAAGAATTTCTCATCCTGCTGTGCTGCCATCCTGCTAACTTGACAGGTTCAGCAGGATGAAAATTGATGTTGCATTTCCAGCAGGATGAAAATTGAGTTTTCACGGCTGTACGCTTTAAACGCTGATAGGAGCCAAATTTAATTTTCACTTTCTTTCATAGATTTTTGTTGCCTACAACATGACGGTAAATGTTTTGTGATTTGAAACAATTTTTCATCTGGGTGTATTTGTGGCAGGACGAAAAATAGGTTTTCGCGGCCGTACGCCTTAAAGACGGGAAAGGGCTAAATTTGATTTCTAGTTTCTTACATAGTTTTTAGATGCCTACATCATGGTGGTAAATATTTTGAAATTCAGAAGAATTTCTCATTCTGCTGTGCTGCCATCCTGCTAACTTGACAGGTTCAGCAGGATGAAAATTGATGTTGCATTTCCAGCAGGATGAAAATTGAGTTTTCTCTGCTGTACGCTTTAAACGCTGATAGGAGCCAAATTTAATTTTCACTTTCTTACATAGATTTTTGTTGCCTACAACATGATGGTAAATGTTTTGTGATTTGAAACAATTTTTTATCTGGGTGAATGTGTGGCAGGACGAAAAATGGGTTTTCGCGGCCGTACGCTTTAAAGACGGGTAAGGGCTAAATTTGATTTCTAGTTTCTTACATAGTTTTTAGATGCCTACAGCAGGGTGGTAAATATTTTGAAATTCAGAAGAATTTCTCATCCTGCTGTGCTGCCATCCTGCTAACTTGACAGGTTCAGCAGGATGAAAATTGATGTTGCATTTCCAGCAGGATGAAAACTGAGTTTTCACGGCCGTACGCTTTAAACGCTGACAGGAGCCAAATTTAATTTTCACTTTCTTACATAGATTTTTGTTGCCTACAACATGATGGTAAATGTTTTCTGATTTGAAACAATTTTTCATCTGGGTGAATTTGTGGCAGGACGAAAAATGGGTTTTCGCGGCCGTACGCTTTAAAGACGGGAAAGGGCTAAATTTGATTTCTAGTTTCTTACATAGTTTTCAGATGCCTACAACATGGTGGTAAATATTTTGAAATTCAGAAGAATTTTTCATCCTGCTGTGCTGCCATCCTGCTAACTTGACAGGTTCAGCAGGATGAAAATTGATGTTGCATTTCCAGCAGGATGAAAATTGAGTTTTCACGGCTGTACGCTTTAAACGCTGATAGGAGCCAAATTTAATTTTCACTTTCTTTCATATATTTTTGTTGCCTACAACATGACGGTAAATGTTTTGTGATTTGAAACAATTTTTCATCTGGGTGTATTTGTGGCAGGACGAAAAATAGGTTTTCGCGGCCGTACGCCTTAAAGACGGGAAAGGGCTAAATTTGATTTCTAGCTTCTTACATAGTTTTTAGATGCCTACAACATGGTGGTAATTATTTTGAAATTCAGAAGAATTTCTCATCCTGCTGTGCTGCCATCCTGCTAACTTGACAGGTTCAGCAGGATGAAAATCGGTGTTGCACTTCCAGCAGGATGAAAATTGAGTTTTCACGGCCGTACGCTTTAAACGCTGATAGGAGCCAAATTTAATTTTCACTTTCTTACATAGATTTTTGTTGCCTACAACATGATGGTAAAAGTTTAGTGATTTGAAACAATTTTTCATCTGGGTGAATTTGTGGCAGGACAAAAATTGGGTCTTCGCGGCCGTACGCTTTAAAGACGGGAAGGGACTAAATTTGATTTCTAGTTTCTAACATAGCTATAGGTGCCAATTACATTGTTGTATATATTTTGAAATTCAGAACAAGTTCTCATCCTGCTATTCTTCCATCCGCCTAAATTATTAGTTTCATCCTGCTGTCCTGCCATCCTGCTGACTTAATATTTCATCCTGCTGTCCTGCCATCCTGTTCACTTATTATGTTTCATCCTGCTGTCCTGCCATCCTGCTAACTTAATGTTTCATCCTGCTGTCCTGCCATCCTGCTAACTTAACATGTTTCATCCTGCTGTCCTGCCATCCTGCTAACTTTGTCGAGCCCTGAAAATGTTCATTTTTGGTGGCTAAACTGTCAATATATTTGAATAGGCGCATTTTCGTAATGCTAAGAAGCGTGACATAGTGCTCAGGCACATACAAAGTCTTACAGTCAGGAGAGGAAACTAATAAATAAAGTCTTTTACACATGCAACCTTGTACAGTGAAGACTGTACCATTGATGAGTGACGAATTATGTTTTTTTTTTTTTTTGTTTTTTTTTTTTTGTTCATAATAAGTGCAATGCAGTTTGCTTAAAATTGTACATCTTTAAAATATATTGAAAATAAGAATATTTTTATATGAAATATAACAAGATGTGGCATTCCTCCGAATGTAAGTCAAAATAATAAATAAATCCTTTTGCTTGCAGAACTGCGCGTACCCATGTTACAATGCGTGTCTGTAATTAATCATGGGCATGGTGTTTATGCATCACAGTTGATTTTATTGCACAGGTACTCAGAATTGACCATTAGTTAATTTTATTAGTCAGCTAGTTCCGTGCCAAAGCCCCCCACCCAGTATTGTTTTTTCTAACTGACAGTTCCAAGGCGATTCTTCTGTTTTTGTTTTGTTATTATTATGATTATATTGTTATTATTATTGTCTGGAGACCCCACGACCCTTGGTTTGTGAGGCCACTACACCACGGTGTCTTCTGAACACCCTAATCTGTAAAGCCACAATTTATATGAAAAACGGGGTGTCAATATATCACCCCTTATTCTGTCTGATATTTAAGCCCCCGCCCATAGGGGCTTGAAGAAATATATGGGCTGCATGATGCTTCCACGCAGAGCTGAATTCGGCCCGCACACTAGTACTGGTAAACCGCTTGGAGGATCTAAGCCTGTCCAGGAACCGCGGTGCGAGGCGGACTGTCTATGCTAATAAACCCTATTGGTTTCATTGGGCGACAGGGCTTGAGATGTCATTTCATCTCCATGTCGGGTAAAAGTCCCACACAATTGGAAGCAACGTCTCCAAAATGACCTTTACAGTGTTGACGGGGACGTTAAACCTCAAATTAAACTGTCTGATATTTAATTGTACGAATTTGAAGTGCTATACAGACTTAGGTATACACCCCGTATTTTATATCCTTTGTAAATCCACGAGTTTAGAGAAATTAACGAGCAAAAGTTGTTGGACTGTTATCTAGTCCATCAACAACAACAACGACAATAAAATATGACAAGATCGTGAGTTTACAGTTATGATCTGAATAGACCTATACATTATTCTAACATTAAAAATATCCACGGAAAATATAAGGGACGATTGTTTTTTTTTGTTTTTTTTTGTTTTTTTTTTCATAATTAGTGGATTGCATTAAAGGTGAATGATAGCAAAACTGGAATAAAATTGGTCCTTCTATTATATTTAGCAACTGGTTCCATCAAACAGATTGCAAGCTCAAAAATGTCAAAGTCAGAAATAAAACTCTTCCCATCAAATTAAAAAAAATGAGGAATGCGTCATCGAATACAAGATATGAGGTGTCGATATACAACCTAGTTAAGTGGTATTTTAACCGAAATATCAGGCGCATATATTGCATATATAAAGCCCCGCAAAGTCATTTGTATATGGCATCCACCGTTTGACACAGCGATTTCTTTGCTATCTCCAAAAATAGTTACATTTCTAACGAAAATGTGTGATATTCTTCTTCTTCTTATATTCCAAACATATGTTGTGGTTGCTCGTACGGCGATTATAACGAGTTTTTGTTCGTCTGATTTGAGGTTTAACGTCCCCGTCAACACTGTACACGTCATTTTTGAGACGTTCATCACTTGAACAAGTCCGTGATATAAAGACGCCCCCAACCCCACTTCATATAGAGAAAACGGAGGTTTATGGGGTTAAACATTATTTTCCTTATTTCTGCTCCAAGACAGGTTGTGGGTACTCGTTAGAACCGGCTCGATGGGGCGGTTCTAACAAGCACCCAAAACCTATGTTTGGAGTATAAATAAGAAAAATGTCACAAATTTTCATCAGAAAAAATAGCCTTTTCGAGATTTGAAAATGCAATTTAGCACACGGATGTGTTATCGTTTTGTGGGACTTTTACCCGACATTGAGATGAAATTACATCTCAAGCCCTGTCGCACAATGAAACCAATAGAGTTTAAAAACATGGACGGTCCGACACGCACCGCTTTGCCTGGGCAGGCTTAGATCCTCTAGGCTGTTTACCAGTACTCATGTGCGGCCAGTTTCAGCTCTGCGTGGAAGCATCATGCAGCCCATCTATTTCTTCAAGCCCCGATGGGCGGGGGCAGGATTATAACGAGCATCCACAACTTATGATAAAGAAACATAATGTATATACCTATGAACCCCTTAATTTTCACTACAGAATGAGATATAAAGGGGTGTCCATTACACGGTCCTGTTATCATGCTGAGCTTTTGGTTCATAAAAACTACAATTTCTACGTTTTCTATGTATTTCCTTTAATTCTGTACACAAGACCTACGTCGGTGAATATACAGCTACTACAGACTGCTACAACTTATACACTTATACAAAATATATAGTGATTCTTTTTTTTTTTTTTTTTTTTCATTATTATTATTGGTTCAAAATTTGCCAAAAAACCAAGCCATTTGGTCCCCCATTTATCACTTTATCAGTGGCGTTATTTTCTTTGTTTTTGTTTGTTTGTTTAATATTATTATTGTTTTTGTTTTACGGCCCTTTCAAGATAATTTAACTTACATCGAGCCGATCGTTTCTCAGAGGTGGGCGAAAAACCGAGTTCCAGGAGAAAAAAACTCCACATTACCTTTGGTTGCAGAACTTGGCGTCTAACATGTGACCCGAGCCAGGCTCGAACCACAGCGGTGAGAGTCCTAATGATTAAGAGTCATTATCCACTGTGACGATATGACAGATGTCGGCCCCCGCCCATAGGGGCTTGAAGAAATATATGGGCTGCATGATGCTTCCACGCAGAGCTGAATCGATCCGGCCCGCACACTAGTACTGGTAAACCGCTTAGAGGATCTAAGCCTGCAAAGGAACCGCGGTGCGAGGCGGGACCGTCTATGCTAATAAACCCTATTGGTTTCATTGGGCGACAGGGCTTGAGATGTCATTTCATCTCAATGTCGGGTAAAAGTCCCACACAATTGGAAGCAACGTCTCCAAAATGACCTTTACAGTGTTGACGGGAACATTAAACCTCAAATCAAACAAACGTTATGACAGATGTGTGCCTTGCGTTGAGGTTTACAAGTACATTGGGTAGTTTCATTATATTTTCGTAAGTATGTCATTTATGTAATAAATGACGCATACAAATTATTGTATTTAGAAAGTAAAATCGACATGACAATCTATATCCACCAAACTGATGGTGCAAAAGAACTTGCATTTACATCTTTGAATACGCCTTCGCCTTAAACCAGAAAGGTGGGGCGTACAAACCGCCACTAAAGATAACAAAATTCGGTGGCTCTTACATGATGAAAAAATAAAAATAAATAATACACAACAAAGTCAGTGAGTAAAATGTAACAAGTATATGGGTGCTCGTTTGAAATATCCATATCCTAATCAGGAAAATAAGATTTTTCTACGTAACCCTCTTTGTATTTAAAGTGGAGTTTACAACGGGCCTCCATGGCCTATTTGTTAAGAGCGCTGACTCTTAATCATGAAGTCTCTCATCGCTGTGGTTCGAGCCTACTCGGGTGGAAATGCGAAGTTCTGCAACGGAAGGTCAGGTGGTGTTTCTCCGGGTACTACCATTTTCACCCACTTCTGATTAACAATCAGCTCGAAATAAGTGAAAATATCTTGAACGGGCCGTAAAACCAACGCAAAAAGTGGGGATTACAAGACCGTTCATAACAAGCGATTCTAACGAATAATAACCATTATACAGGGAATAGCGTGGCTTACAAAGATCTACAGTGTTGACTGTGCTTCTGCTCCGAGTCACAGACTGTGGGTAAACCAAGTAAACCTCACTTTCAACAGAAAAGATTGAGTTTACCAGGTATTTCCACATTTCTGCTCAAAATAGTAACTGTGGCTGTCAGTTAATTAAACTAAGACACTAATCACAATTTTTCGCTAGATCTGGGACCAAGTAAATGTAAATTAGGTCCGTGGCTAGATGTGTGTCTTTATCAGAGCCTTAAAAGGGTAACAGTGTCTGAAATTAATGATATGCTCGTAACACTCAGAAACATTAAAACGTCACGACTTTTCGCCTGAAAAATGTCATTCATCCCAAACAAGCCTATATAATGTTGGGCCCCTTAAACCCCACTTTTATGTAGTGTACATTATTTTTCTTATTTGCGCTCAAAACATAGAATATTGGTACTCATTGGAACCGCCTTGGCACGGCAGTTCTAAAGAGTACCCACAATGTCTGTTTTAGCACAAATGTGAAAAATATCAGAATTTTGTATTTGGAAATTTTAAGATTTGGTATTAAAATCTCAATATATTTGAAGGCCCCCGCCCATCGGGGCTTGAAGAAATAGAAAGGTGCCATGATGCTTCCACGCAGAGCTGAAACCGACCGCACACGAGTACTGGTAAACCGCTTTGACGATCTAAGCCTGCCCAGGCAAAGCGGTGTGAGTCGGTCTGTCCATGCTTATAAACCCTACTGGTTTCATTGGGCGACAGGACTTGAGATATCATTTCATCTCAATGTCGGATAAATGGCGCACAAAATTGGAAGCAACGTCTCCAAAATGACCTATACTGTGTTGACGGGGACGTTAAACCTCAAATCAAACAAACAACCAAACAATATATTTGAATAGGCGTGTTTTGAAGACAAAAACTTTCATGTGTGTGTGTGTGAATTCGGGTTTAACGTCGCTTTCAACAATTTTTCAGTCATATCACGACGGTGTCTGGTTGCGACAGGGAGCTCAATGCTCACTTTTATAGTGCTGCCTCACTGAAGTATCATGTCCCAGACACATTACATGATACCACACCCAGTCACATTATCCTGACACTGGGTCGACCAGTCCTAGCTCTACCCCGTAAATCTGAGTGCCAAGCGAGGAGCAGCTAGTACCATTTTTAACGACTTTGGTATGTCGCGGCCCGGGATCGAACCCGACCAAAACTTTAATCATGTTTACAAGTCCATATAATGAGCATTCTTGTAAGCCCACCTTCTATAGGGAAATGTCTGTTTTAATGAGTACAATGGTTTCCGTCTTAATATTTAGTGCGTGGGTAGTCATTAGAACCGCCTCAACGAGGCGGTACATGTACATGAACAAAGGCACACCTAAAGTCTATATCTAGAAAAGAAAAGAGAATAAAAACAGAAAGAAAATGAAACAAATTATTTGAAGAGATATGAAATACAATATTACAGTAGTGGTTTGCATCTGTAAATTTGCTTCTATTCAGATTTTATAAGACATCTGATATTTGTCGGTTATGTAGTTTTCACGCAGCGATAACGTCTCCCAAATGGCAATTAAGCCACGTTTACAGTAATCTGACCCCCTTCCAACCTGCAAATATGTTACATATATAAATAAAAATGACCTGAGAGTAGCATTCCGAACTTTGTCCAAAATACCGCAAAATTCGAGAAGTACATGACGTATGTTTTTGAGACAACAAAAAATATTTATGATAGACTGCATCGTTATTCTACGGTTATTTTTCTTCAGTCTGTTTGATTTGTTTTGTTTGATTAGAGGTTACCGTCTCGGTCAACACTATAAAAGTCATTTTGGAAACGTTGCTCCCCATTTTGTGGGATTTTTACCTGACATTGAGATGAAATGACATCTCAAGCCCTGCCGCCCAATGAAACCAATAGGGTTAATAAGCATGGACGGGCCGATTCGCACCGCTTTGCCTGGGTAGGCTTAGTTTCTCTAAGCGGTTTACCACAACTCGTGTGCGGGTCGGTTTAAGCTCTATGTTGAAGCATCATGCAGCCCATATACTTGTTCGCGCCCCTATGGGCGGGGCCGATTCTTCAGTCCAGATTCCCGACGTTTATAAGCATTAGGCTTAAACATTGAGTGCACAACGTGCTTCTTCTTCTTCTTCTTCTTCTTCTTCTTCTTCTTCTTCTTCTTCTTCTTCTTCTTCTTCTTCACCCGCTTTTGAAGTCAAATTACTAAACGCACTGGATGGTCGATTGTCCCTGCGTTTAGGCTGGAAAAGGGATCCTAAGCTTGAACCCAATTCGCTAAACCCTTAATTCGATCAGAGGAGATTCTGATGAACCGCCGTATTCGATTGCGACTGATCCCAGCTTTTGTGAGAATAGTTCCCACCCTGGTCTTACAATGTTTCTAGCTTAAGATTTTAGAGAATTTAATTTTATGTAATGCTTGTTGGTGCCTGATGCTCTGTCTCTGGTCGGGCCCATCGGAGTCTAAATGTAGTTTTTCTTTTGCTCCAGCATTTCAGTTTCTTCTTGCTGTTGAGTACTCAACGTTGTTTCATCTCTGTGGTTGTTCTCGGAGATGTTGCACTGATGCGTTAGGTGGCATTCATGCGGATTGTTAAATCGCATTGCGGGCGCGTAAAATCGATTTAAGGCCCGCGGTGCGGCTGTTTTGTTCTTATACTTCATCGGCATGTGTATGTCGCTGGTGTCGTTTTGGTTTTGGATAGCTGATTGCCCTTGTTCACAGCCGGCCAACCGGAGTTCGTCCGTTGGTTAATATTTCAGTTGTTCTGTGCTGTATTTGACTAATGCTGTGGTCACAAAGATCGGCCGGTATCCGGGGATAGGGGGTAATCGTGAGTACACCGCTGTTTTTTTTTTTTTTTTTTTTCTGACATCGGACAACACCGGTCAAAAAATTTGTCATACATCATTTACATAAATGGCACCGTCCGGAGGCCGTGCGGAGGCCGTCCGAAAACCGCCTCGTAATCGTACGGCATCTGTTTCCAAAGAGAAATCTTTTGGGGGCCGGCGAGGCAGTGAATACCGACCGAACATCTAATACTAATCGGCAGATTATCCTATGATGTCCGAGTGATAACCGGCCTATTCACCGGACATCGTACGAATATCGCCGAGTATCCTACGGCCAACGAACGATGCTTGTACAAGGCCTGGCCGAATGTCGGGCGATTGCCGGGCGGTGTGATGGAAACGCGCTATAATGATGTACACGGCGACTGATGGGGGTTTATATATTCCGCCCGATGTCCGGTTCTAGCCGGCCGGTGACCGGACGATGTTTGTAACATATCTGGTCCACACCGGTTCAAGCCGATCGGACATCGATGGGTTACTTTCCAATGTGTAAACAGACATCGGCCGAATATCGGCCCGTGTCCGGTCCCAAAAATTTCTCCTCTGAGGCTACATACACCGGCCGATTACCCCTCGATTCCCGACCGGATATCGGACGATACTTAAACGATGTGTGAAGGATATGTGGCCAATTATGAAAATGCACGGGACACCGGAGAAATTTTAACTTCGAGTTAAAACTCTTCGGGCACCTCTCCGATGCTGCCTGAGAGCCCCGCCACCGGCCGGCCATGTCTGGAGTCCGGCCGGGGACCAGGCCAAAATGGCTAAAAATCAATCCGGGTGTACATCCTAAGCCTAATTGGAAGGGATTGTGACCAAAGCATAAACCATGACAGAAGTAAGGGCGAGGATTGCGGCATTTAAGCCCCGCAGTGGCATTCTGTTCACTGACCGTTCCCATGCGGTTCTTCTGTCGCGGTTTACTTTTTGTTATGGTTTGTCTTTGAGTGTGTGTTTTGCATGCATTTTTTTTTTGGTTAGCCAATTGGCTATTTTGTGGGAAAGTGACTGTCCTTTTTGCTTTCCGCTATTGGTGTTTCCATTAGGGTCTAGTTATTTCATGTTTTTTTTTTTTTTTCAAGGGATCTGTGGGTTAATTGCATCGATTCCTGATCACTGCCTTCACTTCTATTTAATAGAAGCCTCCGTGGTGCAGTGGTTACGCTACTCGCCTTGTAAACCAGGGATCGCAGGATCCATCCCGGGCTTCTCCAGACGTTCGAATGAGTGTTCAAAACCGAGGTCCCGTCTCCGTATGACCTTAGCTGTTGGTGGGACGTAAAACTCAAACACTCACTCACTTCTATTTATTAATGATTGTTTTGATTGCAGTTAGTACAGTCCTGGAATTTCATTTTGGAATGGTCTAAAAATTAAAATTCAGTTTTTGAAATAGATGTCGGTATGTCTATGGTTGTTTGAAATCGATGACAATATTCCTACACAGAATATACAATCTTCCGTTTTAAATTATCCGTTTTGATTCCAGTCCATGTTATATCTTGCCTCTCGGAACAGCAAGAAAAGTTTTCCCTACGGGCCTCCGTGGCCTAGTGGATAAGAGCGCTGACTCTTAGTCATTAGGTCTCTCACCGCCGTAGGTTCGAGCCTCGCTCGGGCCACGTGTGAGACGCCAAGTTCTGCAACGGAAGGTCAGGTGGTTTTTCTCCGGGTACTCCGGTTTTCGCCCCCCTCTGATTAACGATCGGCTCGATATGAGTGAAATAATCTTGAAAGGGCCGTAAAACCCAAACCAAAAAAAAAAAAAAAAAAAAAAAAAAAAAGTAATCCCTTACAACCCTGAAACCCGGTCCAGATACTTATGCAAACAGTGTAAATCCTGACGTGATGGCTCTGAGCAATCTAATCGGGATATATATTGCGTACCATAAAATGGGCGTACCCATCCAACTTCATTGATGGAAGAGTGCACTCGTGAATCTCACGGGTGGGCGGATTTGAGGGTAAAGAAATCAAAGCATTGGCAGCACTGTTTGACCGATTGACTCAGAGCGCTGGTTGTGTAAAATGGCCGTGGACTTGGACTTTTTCGGTATACCCTTCGGTTCTTGTTCCTAATGCAGACAGTGTATACTCTGATCAGACGCCACATTATGTGACGTCTGATCTGGTCTACACTGTTTGCCAAACCAAACACATGATTCCAGTCCAGATTTTACAGATAACTCTCTTACATGTACGCAGCCATCTGACGTCATAGTGGAACACATAACACGGCTTGTTTTATGTCGATTGGATTGTCAATCGACCCTAAGTTGCTAAGCCGAAAAGCTTTTCCGTGCTAAAGTACACGTGGCTATCACAGTCTTGTCGGAACAACTATTTTATCGAAATTATTCGCAATGAGATCAGAGTGTTGCGTAAGATAGTTATATTGGAATCAAAGGTTTGGCTTGGCAAAACATGTAGACCAAAACCAGACGCCACAGAACGCGGCATTTGATCAAGATATACACTAATTGCTTAAAGCAACATATTTTTAAGGTTAAAATAAACATTGACACAAAATTATTATAAGTATAGACCAAGTTACTATTACTGATTTGAAAGAAATCCAATTAACCTATTTATAGACTAAGGTATTACTAATTAAATGCATAAGAACACAGAACACATGTTTTTTTTTTTCTTTTCATTGTTTAACTGCAGTTCTGTTCCGAAGTTAGCAGACATATGTGCGAGCTTTTACGTCTCTTACCAGACTGAAATATCATGCGGGTAGAAGTTGTATGGATACTAATGCCTAGAAGGGACATGCGATGTGCGAACAAGATAATATCTTCTACGCACAACTTAATATCTCGAGCGCACAAGATCTTGTGCGGACAGCATTATATTTTGTGAACACAACTTATTAGCTTGTTTGTACAAGATAATATCTTTAATCATGGTCTTAGGTTCCTCGGGGCTTTTTAAACAATAAACATTGAAAATCGGTGTTTTCTCGGGGTTTAAGTATGGATTTCTTCGTTCATACGCATTATAGGGTTGAAATATCGCTTTATGGTCGAATATCAAAATTGCAATGTGTCCGAATCATTTTGTCCCCTAAAGGGTTTCCTGGGAGGTTCTTCTGTCGTGGTTTATTAAAGTCAGTATAGTTCGTTTTTGAATAATAATAAAAAAATCCTGGTTGATAGTTATATCCCGATTGTGTGCCGCGGTTGATATTCGTATGTGGTACATTGTAACATTTTTCACCATCACCTTCTCATACGCGATCTTCGTAAAATATATTATAAAACAGATATTAATCTACGTATAAAAAGGGAGAAGGCAGTCAACTCTTATTTTTCTTTTTACTAAAAATATGTGTTTTGAACTGATACGGGATGACTAAAATCAACCCTTACATAACGATGCATGTGAATATAAAATATGAGGTGAGAAGAGTTGGATATTTTAGTTAAAGTCTTAAAACAGTGAACTACTTTTGCTTAATATCATCCTGAAACGGTGGATCTACAATTTATATAAGATACGGGGTGTTTCAATTTCACCATTTTTATACCCCAATCACAAAGTGGGGAGGGGCATATAGGTTTGCCTTTGTCCGTATTATATACGTGCGTACGTACGTACGTCGGTACGTCACATTTTGTAGTAATATTCCTGCCTCCGCAACTCCTCCTACAGTATTTGATGCAGGGCATTGAAACTTGCAACACTTTTAAGACACATTGGACATGTGCATAAAGGAAACAGGATCCCGATCCAGCCCCTTATTTTAGAATTATGTTCCCTTGAAAAACTTAATCATTTTGTAGACTGGGAGGTTAAATAGTAAAGTTCGTGTCTCCGCAACTCCTCCTACAGTATTTGATGCAGGGCATTGGAACTTGCAACACAGTTCAGACATGCATTGAACATGTGCATAAAAGAAACAGGATTCTAATCCCCGCATAATTGCTGAATTATGTCCCCTAGAAGGACAATTATTTTGGCCATATCAGAATGTTAAATATATTGTGCTGTTCGTGTCCCCACGACTCCACCTACAGTATTTGATGCAGGACACTGAAACTTGTAACACAGTTAAGACATGCAATGAACATGTGCATAAAGGAAAGCCTGGGAAGGCTTTGTTCTTGCAAGTCATGTGATGTGTGGGGTTTATGTCCAAAAACATCTAAGGTCATACGGAGACTGGACCTCGGTTTAAAGTCTCGTAAAATGTTAATGCAAATTTAGATTGGACGACATGGCATGTTTGTTTCTTTTTGGATATCAATAGCCTAGACAACACTATCCAGGATCCGAGGTTATACTTTTTTTTTATCTCACCTGAGCATGAAATTGGTCCTGCTCACAAATTTTAAAATGCCAACAATGTTGGCATTTTAAAATTTGTGAGCAGGACACATGTCATTCTCTGCTATCTGAGAAAGGAAAATCGCTCAACTTCTTAGTATTTTAATTTTTATGAGCACCACAAGTTTCATGCTCAGCTGAGTTGAGCATACAAATTTTTATAACCTGGGGACCAGGTCACCTTCTTCCTGAGCAGGCTTTTGTCATACTGTACATACATTATGTATATTTCATAGTCGTTTAGGTGTGCTGATGAAGCGTAAAGTAGCTAGTCTACCCCTCCCCCGCCCTCACACACACACAAAAAAAATAATAATCATAAAATAAAATAAAATAATAATGAAAACTTCACATATTTCAGTTCTATGGTATTTTGTTTGTTTCGGTTGAGCCTCCCAACACTAGTTAGGTCTTTTTGAGACGCTCTTCCAATTTCGTAGGACTCACCGGATATTGGGATGAAATGACTTCTCGAGCCCTGCTGCCCAAACAGACTGTTCACATGCAACGTCAAAACTTATTTTCTCTGAGAAATAGTAATAAAAAGAAAGAAAATAAAATATATTTGAAACTGACGCCGGCAAACGTCCTGATTGGCAGTTAAAGGGGATAAACCAACATTTGAAACCTCATATTTCTTTCCCGTAAATTCGTACAGTAAAGGACAGATGAATTGGCATGCCATTTGAAATTATACCCTTTAATATTAGAGAGGAAGACAGCATTTGAAAAATCTTGCCCGCCCGCTAATGTGTAGTCACCCACATCCTATGTTTGAGACCAAAAATAAGGAAAATAAGGTATTGGTATTCCCATGCAAACTCTCCTTGTACTTAAAGTGGGGTTAACAACGGGCCCCATTGTCTTTGGGGTAAAAGCGATAACTCCTAATGTCGGAGTCTCATAACTCTGCGGTTCGATCCTAACTCGGGTCACGTGAAATGCCAACGGAAGGTCAGGTGGTGTTTCTACGGGTACTCCGGTTTTTGCCCACTTCTGATAAACGATGGCTTCGCAATAAATGAAATATACTGAAAGGGCAATAAAACCAAATCAAACACAAGTGGGATTTATAAGGTCGTTCACAACTGAGGCAATTCTTACGCGTACCTACAACCATTATATAGGGAATAGCGGTGTTTACGAAGATCTACAGTATTGCTCGTATTTCTGTCGATAAACCCCATCATGTAGATAAAGTTGGATTTACCAGGGCTTTATAAAGGCCTCAAAGGGCAGCAGTGTCTCAAATGGATGAATTATTCGTCACCCTAGACAAATGTGAAAAATATCAGAAAATTTGTATCTGAAAATTTTTATTTTGCGTGGAAAAATATTTGGACAAGCCTGCTTTCGTTATGGTAGAAAAAAATGAAGCTTTACTTTCCTGAAGAAGCCCAAAGCTCTCATCGTCTTTACAAGCCCATACGATGAACTATCTTATAAACACCACTTTATATAGGTAAATCTTTCGATAAAATGGGTATCAATAGTATCCGTTTCGTTCTAAAAATATTGAGCGTGGGTAGTTGTTAGAACCGCCTCATTGAGGCAAACGTCTATATCCAGAAAAGAAAAATAAAACTAAAGCGATTCGTTTGAAGTGATATGAAATGCAACATCATAGCTACGAATGTCGTTATGGATTGCATTGGTATCCAGCACAGATTTCCTTTATACGGATCTGCGATAGAGATTAATGGATTAGTTGTCTTATACTTAGGTTCTTTTCTGATATCGGTCGGTAGTGCAGTTCTCAGCTACATGTAATGATCAGGTGCAGCGATAACGTCTCCCAAATATAAGTTACAATGACATGATCTGAGATTACCATGAAATCCGAGAAGTGCATATGTTTGCGATGCTACAAAAAATGCTGTGTTTCCTTCTTCTTTTTCTTTTTTCTTCTTCTTCTTCTTCTTCTTCTTCTGCTTAGAAGCCTCCGTGGTGCAGTGGTTACGCTACTCGCCTTGTAAACCAGGGATCGCAGGATCGATCCCGGGCTTCTCCAGACTTTCGGATGAGTCTTTAAACCGAGGTCCAGTCTCCGTATGACCTTAGCTGTTGGTGGGACGTAAAACTAAAACTCACTCTCTCACACTCTTCTTCTTCTTCATTTAAAGTCAAATTACTTAACGCACTGGTTGGTCGATTGTCCCCGAGTTTAGCAAGAGCTTGAACCCTTTTCGTTGAACCCTTCTAAAGCTTCACTTTATGCGAACATATTAGAACCTGATCAGCCGCCGCATTCGACTGATCCCGAGCAATTATTCCCGGTCGTTCAGTGTTTCTAGCTTAGACATTCTCGCAGAGAGAGAGAGAGAGAGAGAGAGAGAGAGAGAGAGAGAGAGAGAGAGAGAGAGAGAGAGAACGTAAACGAGTGCGTATAAATGGCCTTGTTTATCCCACTGTATACTGAGTATTGTGAGTACTCAATGAGATGGTTTCAACTTGGCGAGCACCCACAATATATGCTAGGAACATAAATAAGTATTATCCCACTGTATACTGAGTACAAGAGGATATATTTTCTATTTCTACCAATTGTTAATTGTGAGTACTCAGTAAGGCGGCTCATACAAGCAGGTCCAGCACCTACATATTTTGTTAGAGTAAAAGGAAAGTATCTCAATATTTCACCAGAAAAACGTTTTTGAACTATGCAGGATTTGTTATCGTTACAAGAGAGAGAGAGAGAGAGAGAGAGAGAGAGAGAGAGAGAGAGAGAGAGAACATGTCCGTGTAGTAAGTACCTCTCTAAACACCCCTTCATATAGTGAAAACTGGGGTATACAAGGATATGCATCATTATGAAGCGATTATAACGAGCATATAATCTATGTTTGGAGAAAAAAAAGAAAAATATCACGCTTTTTATCAGAAAAGTCACCATTTTCGAGTGATTAAAGAATGCACTACGTCGCACGGATGTTATATCTTGAGAGAGAGAGAGAGAGAGAGAGAGAGAGAGAGAGAGAGAGAGAGAGAGAGAGAGAGAGAGAGAGAGAGAGAGAGAGTTTGCTTTATATCCCTTAGTTATGTGTTAGGAATGTCAATACTAGAACTAGAAGCATCAGCTAAAATGAAAGATGGAATTTACAAGTGAAAATGTTATTTCCCTTCTTTGTTCCAAGCGATGATCTCAACCGTGAGGCGTCACTTTTGCAGATACTAAGAGCAAAATTACAGAAATGTAACAATTATGTTCAAATTTTGACAAGTTTTAAATCCCCATCAGTTCACCCGACAGTTCTGCGAGTGCTTTGATTATGCGGGGAATGTGCTCTCCCACCTAAGGTAGGTTGCATTACGCTAATAGTTCGGTCTTCGAGACCGCTTATAGATATATGGGTCTGATAAAAGTGTATATATGTGGGTCTGGTATAAGTGTACATGTTTTGATTTGATTGTTTGTTGATTTGAGGTAAAACGTCCCCGTCAACACCGTAAAGGTCATTTTGGAGACATTGCTTCCAATTTAGTGGGACTTTTACCGACATTGAAAAGAAATGACATTTCAAGCCCTGTCGCCCAATGAAACCAATAGGGTTTATAAGCATGGACGGTCCGACTCGTACGCAACGCTTTGCCCGGGCAGGCTTAGACCCCCAAGCGGCGGTTCACCAGTACTCGTGCGCGGGTCGGAATCAGCTCTGCGTGGAAGCATCATGCAGCCCATATATTTCTTCAAGCTCCGAGGGGCGCGAGGAGGGGGGGGGGGGGGGGCAAGTGTACATTTCAATTTACAATTTAAACTAAGTACAAAGCGAATGTGGATGACATGTCACGCCGACGGCCCATCATGCAGACACGCCTATAAAATTTTGATCCCCTTAAACCCCACTTTTATATACTCAAACTAAGTTTACAGTGGTATACATTATTTTACACGGCCCCCGCCCATCGGGGCTTGAAGAGATAGATGTGCTGCACGATGCTTCCACGCAGAGCTGAAACTGACCCGCACATGAGTACTGGCAAACCGCTTAGAGGATCTAAGCCTGCCCAGGTAAAGTGGTGCGGGTCGGACCGTCCATGCTTATAAACCCTATTGGTTTCATTGGGCGACAGGGCTTGAGACGTCATTTCATCTCAATGTCGGGTAAAAGTCCCACAAAATTGGAAGCAACGTCTCCAAAATGACCTATACAGTGTTGACGGGGACGTTAAACCACAAATCAAACAAAACAAACATTATTTTACACATTGTGAGGAATCGCAGGATTTTATCTGAAACAAAATGGTGGTTAAATTTTGCCAATGTATTTAAATATTAGGCGTGTGTTCGTTGTGTATATTTTTATTATTCCCCTTAATAGTTAGTAAAGTTCGATTGAGCCTGCACATAAATTTAACATTTCGATTAAAAAAAAAAACAACAAAAAACAAAAAAAAAAAAAAAACGTTTACTTCGTTATTTTTATCTATAGCCTTGCTTTACGGTCCTTTCATGACTATTTCATTTTTTCTACCCGAATCTTCATCAAAGGTGGGCGAAAACCGGATGCCTGGAGAAAAACAACCTTAACTTCCGATACAGAACTGCCCCCCCCCCCCCCCCCTCAACTGCCCCTGTCATGGACTACAATGGTACCGTTCATACCTGTACAACCACCATTGTTAGATTATTTAGAAGATTCATTATGTATTTCCTTATTTCAAATGTGTATCCTCGTTAGAACCGCCTCAGTTAGTACCCACAACCTACGCTTCAGAGCACAAACAAGGAAACTCACAGGCCATATAAAGATTTAAGTGGTTTTAGAATTGAAGAAAGATAATAATCAGATATGAAATCGAAATAAACGCAGGGTAAATGTAATTATTTTGAGTAAAATTTAACCCATTTGTACCAGAAACCCCAAAACGGTTATCCTGGCAAACAGTGCAGGCCCAGATCAGACATCACAGAACGCGGCGTCTGATCAGGGCCTCCGCAGTTTGCTTAAAGTTCAGTCATTTTCAAAATATTTTTTGAAGAAAACACAACCTGTCACCCCTAAATTTTGAAATGGACTCCTGCTATATATAAGGAGGAAGATTCCATTGGGTACTAAAAAGGGCTTAAGCAAATAATAATTATGATCGATGTAACGGTCTATTTCCCTGTTCTTGTTTTCATTTTTCGGAGACACTGTAATATTTTGAAGTAGGATGACAAGTTCTGCAACGGATTGGCAAGTATTTTTTTTCTCCAATACTCCGGTTTGCGGCCAACTCCAATTAATGATCAGCTCAAACAAGTCAAATAGTATAAAAATGCCGAAAATCCAAAACCACCACAAAAGTTGTAAACGCACTGCATAATTACGTTTCGAAGGAGAACATTTTCCAAACTGTTATCTTTTGCTGCGCAATGTGGCCATCAGAACAAGAAATCGATACCACCCACCGCTAAATGAGTTTTGTTGTCGGGTGTTATATATACTACAGGTACGTTTACGAGGTGATATATATTCTTATCTTGAAGTTAAATACGCTCTTGTGCTAACCGACACAAGGGAGACTACCGTGAAACCCCATATATATATAATCGCTACAAAACCGTGTTGCTAGCCAACAACCTAGAGAAAGTAAACTCGATGCCCTGAATCCACTGCAGGGCATGAGAAAATGCGGGGTGGTATGAACACCCCGCAATTTTTTCACACCCCACAAAAAAGGTTTTATATAGAAAAACACCCCGTATCTGGCAACTTTCTTAGTATATATATATATATATATATATATATATATATATATATATATATATATATATATATATATATATATATATATATATATATATATATATATCACCTGTAAAAATCGTCGTCATATTTTCTACGCAGTGGTTCAAGCGTGCGATGTTGCAACATGGCGCAATAACAGGCACCGGAAATCTGTTGACCGCCATTTTAGTCATGGCCCGGATGTTGGGCAATCATCACACAAACTAGCCATGCATTAGGAAACACTGTGCAATACTTATGGGGGCCGCCATCTTGAACAACAGAACAACACCCAGGCCCAGGAATTGCCTAACAGACCTCTCTCTCTGTGCTACTGACATCTCAAGCCCTACTGCTCAAAACTACCGCTAGGGTTTAAGGAACTGGCCGACCAGCACATTTTTTCTTCCTCGACAGGCTTAGACCATCTATGCGATTTACCGGTAATCAAGAGTTAGGTCGGTTTCCGCTCTGCACGGAAGCACCATGCAGCCCAATCCAATCGGTGCGGGTGCTCTTTTATCAGATACTTAACTCAGTACGAACCAAAATCTACTATGTTTCAAGATACAGATAAAAACGGTCCTCCGTGAGCGGTGACTCGTAATCATTGAGTCTTTCACCGCCTTGCTAGGAGCACATGTGAGACGCAATGTTCTGCAACGGAAGGTCATTTTTTTCCTCCGGGTATTCCGGTTTTCGCCCACCTCTGATTAACGATCGGCTCGAAATAGGTACACTAATCGAGAAAGGACCGTGAAATCAAAACAAACGTTAGATAAACACACACACGCCATCACGGTAACACACCCTAGGGTTAGTGCTAAATGGTTTGTAGTATACATTACAAGGACTTTTTCACGTAATGCTTTTTTTCTTGTCTCGAAAGCTTTGCACCATATGAGCCCCGCCAAGCGAATTTGGGTCTTCGAGCATTCCGTCATGACAAATGTTAACTGCGCATGCCCAGCCATTCAGAGGGGTGAGGGATATGGATTTCTCTCTGAAGGTTCCTCTTGATTCACTGCTTGTATGAGCGAGCAGCGAAGGTTCTTGCGAGACTGCGCGGATGCGCAGGCTCGCCTGAACCTTCGCTGCTCGCAGAGGCGATAAGTACCAAAATCCCTTGACGGGGCCCATATATAGATTGTGTAATAACTATATAAATTTTGGGTGTTCGTAAGAATAGCCTAACTGAGGAGGTTCTAACGAATACTCGCCTTTTATGTCGTTTTTTCCATGCTTATTATAATAGTTACACTATATATATAATCTTATAAACTTTGTTGTTTATAGTCGAAATTGGGTGGACATTGCATGGACATGTAAACATGATTAAAAAGCACCAACTGTCTGCAACACTTTCCACCATATATGACAAGCGTCCCTTTCTGGGACGTTGGCAAATAGGGTAGACCTCGATTAGACACCACAGAACGTGGCGTCTGACATATGTCTATACTGTTTGCTTTAATAACATTCATTTTTGTAAAACTTTAACAAACAAAAACAAACCTGACATCCTTTCAGACGGAAATGTCACACTCCACACTTATGCAGTAGAAGATTGTTTTGTCAGATGTGGACACTGAAAGTACTTAAAACTAAAAATAAAAATAAAAGAACAGAAATGAAAATATAGTGCATGGCCAAGGCCTAAATCAATGCTAATTCATGTAATCGAGGCCTGTTTCAGTGCTAGGTTATGAAATCTAGGTTCATTTTAATAGAGTAGTATGCGTCCCGTCACGAGAAAACAGGACTTCTGTGTTTTAACCAGGTAAGAAATAAGCCTGCCTAGTCAACTGTAACGACTGACAAATTGCTTGACCTTATTAGTTTGCATTCTACACAGTGAACACGCAGATAATTGTCTGCACCTTTATGCTGTTATTCACAAACGGAAAAAGTGTCGTTTTGTCGAAAGTAAGTTCGATTGTGTTTAACTGCATTTAAAGTCGTCATTTAGGGGTAGAAAACCATCGAATTACGCATTATGAAAACACGCATTCACACATACTTCGTAAACTTTCCGCTGAACAAAAAAGAAACTTTTAATATGACAAATTGTGATATTTTTCTTGTTTCTGCTCAAAATATAGATTGTGGGTACTCGTAGGAACAGCCTCATGGAGGCGGTGGTACAGAGTACCAACACTCTACAATGAGGCGGTTCTAACGAGTACCAACAAGCTATATTGTAGAGCAGAAATAAGAAAAAAAAAGCTAACCCCTGTTAACCCCAGTTTTACTATAAACAAGTTGGTTTTAAAGGGGTAAAAATCATATAGGCGTGTTTTCGTTATGGAGCCCGGACCCCGTTCTAACATTGTCAAAGTCGGGACGGAGTTCGACGCTCAAACCAATTTAAGGCGAATCTCGAAGACACCATCGCCTCGCCCGTCGAAATCCCCAGCAGCATCGATCGCTATCAAGAGACGCTGCAATATGCATCCACACCACTGGATTTCGTTTGCAGGAAAGGGCCTTACTTGATGCCGAGCGACATGGCACTCCATCCCGGCAATGTCCAAGGTTATAATAGCCAAATCCAAATAGCAGGGTCAGACGCGGCCATCGGCCACAACCCAGGAATAAACGAGGCCGTACCGATCAGCGCCAGCAGTGCTGGCAGCTCTAAAGTCGATAGGACATTCCAGGGAAAAACTGCCTCACCAGCCGGGATCGATCACACGGGGCCACCGACCGAGCGGCAGACCCGAAGGGTCAACTACGTCTGCCGCGGTTGCTCCGGTAGTCGCGATAGCAGACTGGAAATCCGGTCTCGACCATGAAGAAGAAAAAACAGCTCTCATAGTCGCAGGGATCGGGGTTGGCTTAGTGGTGCTTTGGTTGGTCGCGCGGTCTCGCTAGCCAGTCCCTTGCAGCCACGAGAAGAATGGCCCCGTGCCGATGACCAAGGCCCACAAATTATCTGCGATCCATGAAGCGGCCTTCCCTAGCGTGCTCAAGAGCCAACAGACGATGTACCCGATGGTTCCGGGCAGGGCAGCCGCGGCCTTGCCGGCCAAATTGACCAGGGCACGTCCGAGGAACTGTAGGTGCTTTTTTACCCACTCCTTGACCCCGTCCTTGCCGGGTGGCCTAGGAGCCGGCGTCGGTACACTCCCCCAGCCGCCGGTTAGCGCAAGCACTAGGGTCAAGATTGCCATCCCAGTCGCTGTATGGATGCTCACGATTGTTATCCCCTGTTCGCGGAAGTGTGTCTTTAGTCGTTCAGCCAGCATCTTGTCTTCATGCAACATCTGCCCGAACGTCTCACGGATTCGGGAGATCTGGGACCGGAGAGCTTCCCTGTTCGTAGAGACGACTTCGAGCCTTGTCTGTCCTTCAAGTTCAATGTCAGAGAGATCACCCTCCAGCTTTCCGGTTCGGTTTTGAATCTCATGCTGCATCTCGGGATCGTTCGTCTCCGTCAGTTTTTGACGTTCCAGGGCCAAGTGTTTTTCAACCTCGGCTTTGCGGCTTTCGGCCTTCGAGAGCTTCACCAGGTTGTTCACGAGCTCGTCTCGGGCTCGAGCCATAGCCTTTTCAAGCCCAGCAAGCCCTCTTTTGATCTGGGTGACCCACGCGGTGTTGTTAGGCTGATCATCAATTGTCTTCAATGCGGTCTCGACCTCCTGTTGTTGCAATTACGTCGGTGGCTACGCCGGGCAGCGATGGATTCAATGCTTTTTGCCTTATAAGCACGGCTCACTTCTTTGTAGATCATTGATTCCATTGTGAAATTTTGAAAATATCTGAGGGTCACTGATGAGGCCTAATTGGCCGAAACTAGCTAGTCTGGCCCAGAAAACATGTACACTCCATATTTTTCACTTCTGTGATGTATTCCTTGCTTCCAAAGGATAACCCTTTTATAGAACATATTTATTGAGTGCCATCGGCATGTCATCAAGCAAGTACGGACGAAAGCTTGACCCCTACCGGTGCTTCCGCGAACCCCTTTGGGTGAAACGGGTGAGGCAATCGGTGACGATAACTAACAACCCCAGCACGATTGGCCCGAACCAGCAGCTTCTGGTTCGATTCCCCAACCTCGGCAAACATGATGTCATCGACCCCGGGACCGCGAGGTTGGCCTTCACCATCACACTTCACAGCGAAGATGATGCCAAGAACATAGACCGCGCCCTCTTGAAAAAGACCGTCATTAAAATTTCGGGGAACGAGGTCCTCAGCATCGACGACATTGATGTGTACCACTGCCTCTGCGATCTCTGGAGGACGGCTTCAGAGAGAAAAAAAATGGCCAGTACCAAGGTATTGAAACGTCGGATATCCGAAATACGACAAGGATCCGAATAAATACTTGGAACAAAGACGAGTCCGTTCTAGCGGACCAAGGCCGTCGCCGATGCTTTCGGCAATCGCTTCTACATCCCACTGGACTTCGAGCCGCTGCAGAGCCACATGCCACTCTACCAGAGCGGGCTGGGCGACTGGCCCGAGTATGAGATCAAGTTCAACGACTACAATCGTGTGATCCAGGCCACAGGCAGAGGTACCTCTTTCGACATTGGAAACATCTGTCTTTAGTATGACATGGTCAAACTGCCAGAGCTGGCCCAAATGATCAACATCCAATGCAGAAGCCGCATTTCGATCCTTTATGACCGGGTACTGCGGCACCGCAAAATCAGCAAATACAAGAGCGACACCCTCTAGAAAATCAATCTCAACATGCCCGCCCGCAGCATGAAGGGCATCACGATGCTCTTTGTGGATGCAGTCACGCAACAGCCTTTCGCTCGCGACACTGAGGCCTTCTCTAACCCGAAAATCGCAAAGGTCGAGGTCACCATAGAGGGCATCCCCAACCAACTTTTCAGCCAAGGGATACGCTCTTACCAGATGTTTGATGAAGCGAGAAAGCTCTTCGCAGCCGGCAACATGCGAGACCCTGAAGTGGCAACGGTCGGAAAAGACCTTGCCCTAGCCGACGTCAGCCTTGCATAATACCTCACGAACAAGTACGCGCTGTGGCTTGACCTCAGGACAAGCGACGACGACTGGCTCCACGGCTCCGGCAGGCGGATAGAGAAGCCAGCGAAGGTGTGACCATCCAGATAACGTAAAGAGCCGAGGCGGATGGCGCATTGAACATTTACCTCTCCGTCATCATGGATGCACAGCTTAACATCGAAGATGGCCGGTTCGTCTCAGCGGTTTATTAATCTTCCGGGAGAACGGTTAAAAGAGTTCCTACCGCGCACGGCCCAATCGGCGAGATGGCAGACGGGATGCGGCAAAACCGTTTGTATCCTCGATTTGCTCCCCTACCAGGGGTTATTTAAGCTCGTAGTGGTTCTGTGTCCCATCATATGGCCCCCAGGTATTAGACTTCCTGCCTTGCCGTGGCCCTGGGGGCTCAATTCCCACTGGGCACATTGCCGCTGTGGTCTCTGTGCCCACTGGGAAGAGCTAAAGGAAGTACCACCCGTTTGCCGTGGGTGGCGTCCTGTAAGCCGGAAGAAGGGATCCTGGGGGTTGAGGGTTACCTGGGGTTGCGGTGCTTCAGGTACCCAACACGCCTCTTTGGCCTGGCTTTTCGGTGTAGAAGGGTGGCCGTGCGGTCCGGCACGGTCAATCGGCTGGTCGCGCCAAGCCCTAGAGATACCGCTTTGCTTTCTTTTCCATTCTTTTTGTATCTTTCCTGATACCAACCATATGCCCATTACCTTACCCTTTCTGTCTTTTTATCTCTAGAAGGCGGTGGCCAAACGGACCAATCGTGTAGGCTTTTTGTTTATGCGAGTATATCTCACGTGTATCTCACCTGCGAGTCGGAAAACCACTCCATTATGGTGTTCCCTTGTAGGGCTCCAAGGAGGGCGGAGAGCACTTGGGACGAACCTTAAAGCTTTCTTCATGCCGAAGAACAAAAATCATAACCGCAACGCAATCAAACGTAAAAAAGACGAGGATTCGTCCGAATCGGATGAACCCAAGCAACAGTCTAGTCAGGAATCTAGTCAGCAGTCTGCAGCACCAAAGCTCTTAAATTTTTCTCGCTTTTTGGTAATGACGTCAGTTGAAGATCAACGCACGGTTTCAAATTTATCTCCATTTGTTATCGAAAAAAGTTTAGTGTCCATAGCCGGACATCCAAAAAATATAAAAAAACTTAAGTCAGGTGATCTTCTTATAGAAGTCGAGAGGGAACAGCAGGTTAAAAGCCTACTTCGTACCACAAAGTTGTTCGATCTCAACGTAAAGGTGTCTCTGCATCATACACTCAATTCATGTAAAGGTGTCATTCGCAGCCCGGAGTTACGTCCATGCAGCGACGCAGAGATCATCGAGAACTTGAGAGACGAAGGCGTAATTGGTGTTCGTAACATCCAAGTTCGCAGAGGTGGTGTATTAAAGCCAACGAGCACTTACGTTCTAACCTTTAATACACCAGTTCTGCCCAAGAAAATCAAAGTAGCATATCTCTCTGTAAACGTAGAGGTTTATATTCCAAACCCTCTCAGATGCTACAATTGTCAGGTTTTTGGCCATCATGAAAGCAAATGTCAGAAGACATCCCTCTGTCCCAACTGTGGTGAAGAGAAACATGTGGCTAATCACCAGGATTGTCGGAACGAGGCCAAATGCGTCAATTGTGGTGGAAAACATGCTGTTTTCTCTCGAGAATGTCCGGCATGGAAAAAAGAAAATGAAATACTCACTGTTAAATTCCAAAATTCCATTACATTCCCAGAAGCGAGAAAAATTGTTGAAGAACGAAATACAACATCAACCGTCAGTTACGCTAGCATCACAAAGGGTGCCGGTGTAAAAGTCGAACACAGTGGAACGCAGACTGTTGAATCGTACATTGCTGAACTTAAAAAATCTGGTGCATGGAGTAATTCTACTCCAGCACCACAAAGTTCAAACAATTTATCAAATGGCGCAATCCGGGTTGCTTCGGGTCGGTCGACAGCGACCGTACCGAAGCCAGCGCCGCATGCAAAGACTAAATTAGACACAGGCCAAGCCAGTGGTGGATCGGAAGATCCGAATAAACACATTACGACAAAAGATTTGAAAAAACAACAACAAAAACAACAAACATCTCAAAAACAAACAGAAAGACTACGTAAAATGGAACGAGACAATATTAAATATCAGAACAGATTTGGATGTTTGAGTGACAATGATATGGAGTTCACTGAAACTCCATCACCTCGAAGTGACAATAACAGATCGAGGTCAACAACACCAAAAGGTGGTGGTAGCAGATCTATATCACCAATTGCAGCTCCAATATAGTTTCTAGTCGTATAAATATCTCTCCAAAATGGATTTAAAACACAAAATAATACAGTGGAATTGTCGAGGTCTTAAATCAAATTATAACGAGCTCTTATTACTTATTTCTTTATTAGACCCATCGGTTTTTTGTTTGCAAGAAACCTTTATAAAAACTGATGACAACATTGATGTCAGGGGTTTCAATACATATAACTATATCTTTTCTGATGGTTTCAAACCATCTGGTGGCAGTTCGATTTTTGTTAAATCATGTTTACCACAAAGAAAGATCAAATTAAAAACAGACCTACAAGCTGTAGCAGTATCGGTTTCTCTAGATAAAGAAACTACAATTTGTTCTTTATACATACCACCTTCATTTTCTTTAGAGCCTGAACATCTTGAATCATTGCTGGATCAACTTCCATCGCCATATAATTTAGTTGGCGACTTCAATGGTCATAACATTCTATGGGGTTGTAAAGATAACAACAACAGAGGAGCACTTATTGAAGATTTTATTGCAAATAACGATCTTTGCTTAATGCTTGATAAATCTTATACTTACCTTCACCCTGCGACAGGTCATTTGTCTTCTTTAGATCTCTCTTTGTGTCATCCATCTCTTTTTTGGACTATGATTGGTTTGTTCATGATGATCAGTGCGGAAGTGATCACTTCCCTGTTATAATTGAGAGCGTAAACGAATCAGAGGAGGACTGTAACCAGAAATGGAAAATGAATAGAGCCGACTGGGAATTATTCCATAATTTATGTGAAGAAGAGTTATCTGTTGATCACTTTAATGAATCGTCCGACATTGTTTCTGATTTCACACATGCACTTATTAATATATCAGAACAATGCATTCCAAAGACCTCCACAAATACTAAGAAAAGCAAGCCTTGGTTTAATAATAACTGTAAAGAAGCTATTCAAAAGCGTAAACAGGCTCTAAATAAGTTCTGCAAAAGTCCCACTTCTGAAAAGCTAAACGACGTAAAAGTTTTTAGAGCTAAAGCTCGGCGAACAATCCGAGCTTCCAAACGAAAGTCATGGAGGGAATATGTGTCAAAATTGAACTATAAAACCCCCATTAAAAAGGTTTGGGATATGGTACGAAAAATTTCAGGAAAAACAAAGTCCTCTAGTTTTACACATTTAAATACTGAATTTGACACAATAGCTTCAACAAAAAAAGATATTTCAGATACTCTTGGTCACACATTCTTGAGAAATTCATCATCGCGTAATTATTCTGACACTTTTAGAAATTTCAAAAAGGACCAAGAGAAAAGAAATCTTAACTTCAAATCCCTTAATCACGAAGAATACAACACACCTTTTAACTTATCCGAACTCGTTGAAGCCATTGAAAAATCACATGATACGGCAACCGGCCCCGATGAAATTCATTATCAGATCTGCCAAAAAGTTCTCTTACAACACTTTTAGATATCTTTAATAATATTTGGGAAACGGGGGTCTGTCCTGAGAGTTGGCGTGTAGCTACAGTTGTACCAATTCCGAAACCAGGCAAAGATCATGCAGAACCTACAAATTATCGTCCGATAGCTTTGACAAGTTGTTTGTGTAAAACATTGGAGAGAATGATAAACAAGAGATTAGTCTGGTACTTAGAGTCCAACAACCTCATTTCAGAATATCAATCGGGTTTTCGTTCGGAACGTAGTACCAATGACAATTTAATAAGACTAGAAACATTTATACGAGATGCTTTTATTAACAAAGAACACGTAGTGGCTGTCTTTTTCGACTTGGAGAAAGCATATGATACAACATGGCGTTATGGAATATTGAAAGATCTACATAACATTGGCTTAAGAGGAAAACTTCCCAGTTTTATTGAAAGCTTTTTAGGGGAGCGCATGTTTCAGGTGCGTGTGGGGTCTGCCATGTCAGATTTCTATGATCAAGAACAGGGTGTCCCACAGGGTAGTATTCTTTCAACTACGCTATTTAACATCAAAATAAACAATATTGTACAATGTTTGGACGACAAAACTGATTGTTCATTGTATGTTGATGATTTTTGTATATGTTTTACCGTTCAAAAAATATGAAAACAATTGAACGAAAGTTACAACAAAATTTAAAAAGAATAGAAGAATGGACTGATAAAAATGGTTTCAAGTTCTCCAAGTCGAAAACGCAGTGTGTTCATTTTTGTAAACTACGGAAGAAACACGAACATCCTTCCCTGTTTTTATACGGATCACAAATTCCTGTTGTTGAAGAAGCCAAATTTCTTGGGGTCATATTTGATCAAAAGTTATCTTTTATTCCACATATTAAATATCTTAAAGCGAAATGCTTAAAAGCTTTGAATCTTTTGAAAGTTTTAGCTCATACAAGTTGGGGAGCAGATCGGTATACTTTGTTACATCTTTACCGGTCTTTAATAAGATCTAAATTAGATTATGGGTCTGTTGTTTATGGTTCTGCCAGAAAGTCCTATTTAAAATCATTGGATACTATCCATCACCAAGGCCTTCGTCTGGCTATGGGAGCCTTTCGTACTTCTCCCGTATTAAGCCTTTATGTAGAAGCAGGTGAACCATCTTTAACTTCGCGCAGAGAGAAACTTTCTCTTCAGTATGCTATTAGAATTGCTGCTAATCCATCTAACCCGGCATCCAAAATTTCATTTCCACCTCAATTTATAGATAAGTATGAAACTAAACACACAGCAATCAAACCTTTTGAATTACGAATTTTACCACTGCTAGAAAATTCAGGCATCGACCTTAAAAATATTCAAAAACATGAAACCGCCGAAGTTCTATCTTGGTGTATTAAACAACCTTCTATTCTGTTCGACTTGCATGATGGCAAAAAATCCGAATCAAATCCGATACTTCTCAAACAAAACTTTCAGGTACTGCAGTCACGTTACAATGAATACCAGCAAGTCTATACTGATGGTTCCAAAGAAGGAGATAAAGTTGGTTGTGCGTTTGTTTCTAAAGATACGCACAAAACCATGCGCCTTCCAGATGGTTCATCTATTTTTACAGCTGAAGCCAAAGCAATAGACCTAGCTTTAGATTTTATCAGTTCTTCAATAATTCAAAAAGCAATTATATTTTCTGATTCACTTTCTGTGCTTAAGGCTTTAGACCATTCATCATCTAAAAATCCTCAAATTCAAAAATTGATCGAAAAACATCATGAAATATCTAAAACACACCAAATCTTGTTTTGTTGGCTTCCGAGCCATATTGGCATTGTCGGCAATGAATATGCTGACAAGAAAGCAAAGGAATCGCTCAATCTTGATCCATCTGTTTTTAAAATTCCCTTTAATAATTTTAAACCATTTATCAACATATACATCTTGTCGGAATGGCAAGGCGAATGGGACCGTGCAATAAATAACAAACTCCATGCAATTAAACCTGTCGTTAGTACAAAATGCTCTCCTCCACAGTTTTCCAGAAAAGAGGACGTAGTATTAACACGACTGCGCATCGGCCATACTAGAGTTACTCATTCTTATATTTTTAATGGTGATGATCAGCCTTCTTGTGTAGGTTGTGATCAGCCATTCACTGTGAAACATATCTTAATTGACTGTGTTGACTTTTCACCCTCACGTATTTTATATTTCAAAGCTGACACTTTGCAACAACTGTTTCGAGATGTACCTGTTGATAATATTATTTTATTCTTAAAAGAAATTGGACTTTTTCATAAGATTTAACTGTTTCAGATTTTTATACATCATCATTCTGACTTTTTACTTTTAATATCATCATAATTATTCATGCCGTTTAACCATTAACCGTTTGACGCTTATGACCCACAAAGAGGGTTGACGTGTCGTTAAACACGAAATCATCATCATCATCCCATCATATGGTACAGCAGGACGTATCAGCAGCGCCCATGGATCTGGACGGACCCTGAGATTTACGTTCTAGACCGCGGTGAGCGCCTTCAAGATTACTTGCGAGCGTTTTACCGGGTGTTCCAGGGCGAGCCGACCCTATACACCATAGACGACTGCAGCGCTAAGAGGGCTTTGAAGAAGAAGAAAGACATGCTGTCAGGGCTGGCGTTCTCGGGCCGCCACGCGGAGCAGTCTGTCGGGATCCTCAGCAGAAGTACAACTCCGTCTTGAAAGACTTGCGCGAGCAGACGCACCGGGTTTGTTTGTTCCAATGCAAGGATCGTGACTCGTTCGAAGACTGTCTGCGTGAAATTGACTTGATCCCCGCTGGTGCGGCAGCAGCTAGCCGAGACAAAACACGCTAAGCTTCTGTTGAAGACTGATAAGCCTGCTGATTATATAATTATTACGTGATTAATACGAGCATGAAAAAAGTTGCCGAAGAGGCAACTTTGGCGTGCACGCCTATAGTTAACGTGCGCGTTCATTTCACCAGTCCATCTCTCTCACCTAATCCGTCCCAAAGTTCGAGATCTCGCGAATTGAAAACTGGCGAGAAACGCTTACATTGTTGATCGGAATTTTTTTCTCTTTCCGTAAATGATCAAGATCTTTTTTATTTCAAGAAATATAACGCACCCTTTTTAATAAATAAATGCGTTTAAAAAAATAAAATGCATTTTCCCGGCGTTTGTTCGAAAAATTCGTGGCCGATTCTAAATCATTGATCAATGTTATTCAGGCGCTTATCAGAATTATTTAGGCGTTAACGTTAAAGATTCCACAAAAATGAGAATCAGTCTTTTGTTTACCTTCCGTCTGCGTGTTACGGTTTTTGGCCTGTCAACAATTGTTTTGACAGTTCATTTGGGGTTTTTGCCGTTTTGTACGCTTATACCCTGATACTTTCATAGGAAGACTTTTAAAGGCTAATTTGTACAAACGGGGAAGTATTTGTAAAAAGCTGTTTCTGTCAAAAATTCTTTATTTCCACGACTATGCTGCATTCTTCACAGATTTGGGTGCATTTCATTTTGTAAAACACACACACTGGTATTTCCTAAACGGATCCTGATTCAGACCATACATCTTGACAAACTGCCTGGTAAGTTCATATGGTGTTAGGTATCTATCTATCCATCTATCTATCCGAACAACAGTGCACTTTTTGCCATTCACCCAGCAGTGATGCCAATGGAGCGTGTTTGCATCCGGAAATAATCACGGCCGCCAGGAATCAAGCCGGGGGCTCTAATGTCAGAGTAGAAATGAAAATCACTACCTTAACCTCCCTACTGTCGGTATGGTATAGTGTCAGAGGCAAGTGCACTAACCACTGATCTATCTATCTATCCTGTGTGTACATTTACTACACACAAAGTTTGTAGGGTGAAAGCCTACACAGTTATCCGAACGACGATGCACTCTTTGCCATTCACCCAGCAGATGATGCCAATGGAGCGTGTTTGTATTCAGAAATAATCACTGCCACCAAGTATCAAATCTGTGTGTGTGTGTGATAATCACTGCCACTAGGAATCAAACCGTGTGTGGGGGGGGGGGGGGGAAGCTTCGGAAGCAAGTGCATTAAACCACTGATCTATCTATCTGTACCTCACAACATGACATTTTTTAAAGATCCCGACTATAGACTTGCATCCAGTAGATAGATAGATAGATAGATAGATAGATAGATAGATAGATAGATAGATAGATAGATAGATAGAAGATAGATAGATACCTAACACCATGTGAACTTGCCATTGAAATTTGATCAACAGTGAAGGCCCTGATCTGATTTGCATTCTGCGACATCTGAATTGGGACTGCATGCACTGTTTGCCAATTTGATATTCATTGTGGGGACATTCTGTACAGAAAGGGGCTAACATGACAGGTCGACTTAAACACTGTTAAACTGTTGATGTTAGGCAAACTGCATGAGTGGTTGGATATACATTGTATATTCTAAATAGTGTTCAATGGGTTGTTAGACTATAAACAAATTAACATTTTCAGCCAGATTCATTCAGATTTCATGTCACAGCCAGGATACAGGATATAGGTATGGAACACACTAGTATTATGACTTTCTTGCGGTATAAACCAGCTTTCATGGGGACATGGTAGGGTCTCTGCTTCTCACTCAGGCAAACAGAGTTCGATTCTGTTCTAAAAACAGATGCGAAGGCAATGATCACGAATTAATACAATTACCCCCCCCCCCCCCTCCAATCAGAGTCACCAAGGGGAAAGAATAACTAGACCCCCAATTCCCCAATGGAAACATCAATAGCGGAAAGCCAAAAGGGCAGTTACTTTCCCACAAAATGGTCAATTTACTATCCAAAACAAAAACGATATAAGCGATACACACTCTCAGACCACCCATATCAAAATAAACCGCGACAGAAGAACCATCTTTGGAACGATCAGTGAAAATATTTTTACTGGGGGTGGAGGGGGGGGGGGGAGTGGGGCTTAAATCCATTATATGTGGTCGCAATACCGGTAATCGCCCTTTCTTCTGTTGTGATTTAGACGTAATTTGTTCAGTCCGCATGAAGGTCTCTTAACTCATTAGTGCAACATCTCCAAGAAGACATAAATAAACAAACACAGAGATGAAACAATGGTGAAGACTCGACATCAAGAAACAACTGAAATGCTGCAGAAAAAGAAAACCAACATTTTCACTCGGATGGGCCCAACCTTCCGTCCATGATTTCTCCTCAATGTCTTGTAAACAAATTTATGGTTTGATAACAAATTTTGCATGTGAATTGATAGTGAGAACCTCTATAGTTTGGGAACGTTACACAGCTTTTTGCAGTGCGTCAGTTTTGCCATATATCTAGAGAAGGAAACAATTGATTTTCATAAAAGTTGGCGTATCTCTCTATCTCTATATACTGCCATACACCCGCAAGGACATTCTAGGCAGGGTCGCGTGACAAACAAGGATCAGACAGATAGTTAATGTAAAATGAGAAAAGTAAAGCTAATATAGTGAAGTGGATAAAAGATGATTTGTAAAAATAGATAAGTGAAGTTAAAATCAGGTTAAAAACAACTTCCTCTGGATCTAGGGCCTTAAATGCTGTAGTCTACCAATTGCATCCTTAAACAAGCGAAGGGTTGGCAGACAAACAGTATTCTGGGACAAGGCATTCCACTGCACAATTGCATGGGGATAAAATGAATATTTATAAAAAATACGAGATTCTGTATCTGTCTGAATGTCATTGGGTGACAGGACCTGGAATTGGAAGTCATTACTTGAATGTAATCAGGGAGTGGTACTGCCACAAGACCATGAAATATCTTGTAGACAAAGCAAAGGCGCGCACCTGCCCGTCTTTGTTCGAGGGATCACCAACCTAATTTCTGGAGCATGCCCGTTATGCTTGACCCATAATCATAATTATTAGTGGTCCAACGGGCAGCTCTTCGTTGGACTTTTTCCAGCTGGAGTATTTTTCCTCTGGTATTGGGATCCCGGATTAGGACCGCATACTCCAGCTCCAGGGGTACCAGTGTTTTGTGGGCAGTCTATCTGACCTTTTGGTTTTTGACTTTGATGTATCGTTTGACGAATCCAAGGGTACTGTTTGCTTTGGCAGTAATTCTGTCGATGTGGAAATTCCATGATAGGCCACTGGAAATGTCAACCTCCAAGACTCTTGCACTGGTGACAACCTCAAGGACACGCCCATGCAGTTTTTTACGAAAAATTTACTGGTTTCTTAGAGGTAGACACCCTAACAACCTGATACTTAAAGGGGTTAAACTCCATGTTCCACCTGGATTCCCACATAGTCTGTCCAGGTCCTGCTGCAGCACGCCACTGTCATCCGCACCTCCAGCTGTCAGATACATAGCAGTGTCATCCGCAAACAGACATACTTTTGCGGTTAGCTCATCTGGTAGGTAATTGATGTATATGAGGAACAGAATCGGACCCAGGACAGAGCCCTGTCGGAAAACCGAAGTCACTGGTACAGATTCCGATTCCTCACCATCAAGGACCATGTTCTGCGAGCGGTTACCAAGGAAGGCACAGATCCAGCGGAGGGTGTTTCCTCTGACCTTTACTGACGGCGCGCCAGACACGCAACTGGCGCAGCCAGTAGCAGAGCTACGGAAAGATGATAGGGTGCAAGAATACCGCGAAAGGCTCGCTGCAACAGTAGCAGGAGGGTCGGCAAGGAAATACGGAATTGTGGCTCACGGAAAGGCCTTGACCGCCGACCAGGTCGAGGAGCTGAGTGAGGCCGAGAGGCTCTACGCCCGTTACTCCACCCGATTAGGGGCAGACATGTCAAAGACGATTTCGAACGCGGCTCTCGGGCTGTATGCGGGACTGGTCGGGATGTTCGTCCCGATCTCGGACCAACAAGGGCTCATTCGGGATCTTGAAAGCGATCCGTTTCTAGGTAGCGCACTTCAAAGCGCTAGCAGCGAACTCTATCATCGCTATGGCACGCGGTAAGCTCCGCTCACCGCAACGTTAATTACTTTCAAACATGCCAGGTTTGAAGATTTGAACATTACTGCCCCATCAATTCATCATACAATGATGACGGAGAATACGATCCATCAAACGAAGATGGCGGGGAAGGATCAACAGCCGGACGCTGCAACTCAGCGGGAGGACGTTGCGACGCCACTGGCGCAGCCTGTTGCAACATAACAAATACAAAGAGTGACGAAGCCTAAAGACCCGAGAAACGTTGCAACCGGTCGTGCAGGCGCCGCCGCTTAAGGGGCCAAGCAAGAACGACTGCTGAAGGAGCTTCAGAAAACCTAAGAAAAACATCACGTCACGAATAACGATGGCGCCGTTTACGGGAACAACGACAGGAACATCACGGTATCTGCCAGAAGGACAAAGAGCCTGGACCCCATGGATCATCGGGGGTTGTCTTGCGGGTGGCATTGCTGTTGCAATGAGCCTATCGCGGCGACAAGTTGCTTCGTCGTTGTTGCAGAGCAACAGCAATGGTCATGAAAAGGCTAATAGGAAGTTATCTGCGCAAAAGGATAAACCCCGGGGCGTGAAAGAATTAGAGACCAGGCCAGATCCATTCTTTATGGAATAAGCAACCATGACATCGCCGGCAAATGATGGTAAAATGCTTGTCAACGCGCTCTACCATAGCGCAGTCGTCTGTGGCATCGCCGTGGGATACGCCCGGCTTGGCAAGATGGCGATAGGGTGGGGGATGGTAGCCCCCCGAAGCTAGACTTCACACCCCGTGATGTGGGCATGGCCATAGTTGACGTCGCTCTCGCCTTGGCAACCAAATATATGCTAATTAAACAGGGGATTATACCTGTTGATGTCATGAAGTAATGGTAATAAAATGGCAAGTATTGCTATGCTCGTTGGCGGTGCCCTGGTAAACGCCCTGGCGTTTTCGGAATCGAACTACTTGTTCTCCATTTTGAAGAGCTCTGGTGTCGACGAAGAGCGCAAGCGTCACGATAAAGCAGTCGAACTGCTACAGGCTGCACAGGCAGAATGGTCTCGAAAACGGACCTAGCGTATTGATTTCACCACTGAGGAACTCCGCCGCCAGATCGATTTCATCACTGAGGAACTCCGCCGCCAGGGGCACGCCGTTCGAACCTTCAAAGACGTCGCTAACGCGATGCGCCTGTGATGCGCAGGTCGCCTAGCATAACCTTGAATCCTGGGGCCCGAGCCCCAGCTCTCCGACTTGTACCACCCGAGTGACGACCAGAAAGACCGCGAGATTGCCTTTGTCATCCTGGGGATGGCCGCGGCCGGCCTTGTGGCCTACAAACTCGCCAAGACAATTCCGCAGCAGTTGTTTATTTTCCGTTAGAGACTTACCCGTTGCAAAGCAACGGCAACAATAAATGCATGGATCGGAAGTTGTCCATCCGTCTTTCGGATATTTATTACAGCCCTTAGGGTTACTGGAGGGGTCTAGAGGCCATAAAGAAGCTGACTTCTGCGGCTAAGACCTCAGAAGATGTGGCCCGAGCTTGGTTGAAGAAGCAGGCCATCATGGAGATCTGCCTCGCCGCCCCGCGGCTTATTCCACGACCAAAATTCGACATCAACACGCTGAACGAGGTCCATCAAGCTGACCTGTTCTTTCTGACGCACGACCATGTTGGGAAGCGCACATACAAATGCGCTCTTACCGTGGTTGATGTAGCCTCACGCTACAAAGAAACTGAGCCTCTGGTCACTAAAGAAGCCAAAGAGATTGCTGAAGCCTTGTCTCGCATCTACAGGCGAGGCCCGTTGAGGTGGCCCAAATTGCTCCAGGTTGACCCCGGCCGTGAGTCCATGGTCTCTGTCAGCCAGCTGTTGGCAAAGCACTCTGTCCAGGTTCGTCGTGGTCCGGTTGACATCCATCGGGACCAGGGCATTGAAGAGCGCTTCAATCGTACCTTGGCTGAGCGGCTCTTTGGGCACCAGTACGCTCAGGAGATGGTGCAGCCTAGTCAAAGGTCTACAGAGTAGGTGAAAAGGTTGCCTGCCGTTGTGGCAGCCCTGAATGGCGAGGTCACCCGACTGACCGGAAAAAAAGCCCTCTGATGCCATAAGGGCTAAAATGCTGCTCCGCAGCACACAAAAGCCCTCCTCTGTAGTTCCTGGTCGTCCTGTTGGTCTCGAGGAGGCAAAAGTCCCCTCCGGCGTCGGCGTTCGCTATTTGTACCAGCCTGGCGAGCTTGAAGGGGGGGGGGGGCGCCGGTCAGCGACTGATCCCATATGGTCCCTGGATGTGTACCGGCTCGGGTGCGCAGTGAACCAAGCCCGACGAGCCCATGGTATATTACTTGCAGGATGGACCCTCAGCGCGGCTTTGTGCGCGAGGAACTCCTTCTTGTGCCGCCCGACACTCAGCTTCCTCCGGATGGGTTTCTCAAGCGCTGAGCGCAGCCGCTCCTCGTTTTCGGTTGTACTCGAGGCAGCTCAGCCCGATGTTGTCGCGGACGTGGCCCACGGAGTTGTCTAACCGGTCAACGATAAACTGCTGGGTGCCCTTTGGTTGGTAAGCCCACTGGACCTCAATATCGCACGCGGCACAGTAATTGTACTGTGCCTCCTTGAGTTCTAGGATTTGACCAACCTTCAGGTTAAACCAGAGCCCCTTGGCTTGATCCTGTCGCTTGTGAGCCGCAAGCTTCCTCGCAATAACCTTGCGGAGCTGCTGCTCGGTGAGTATGGGTGGCCTCTCAGAACCCTCCTCTGGGGGACAGACAACCCTTTCGAGTTGGTGAATGTACTCCACCCTTGACACTGTCAAATATGCGAGATTGGACAACTGCAGGAAGTCATCGATAATCCAGACTTTTTGGGGGTCTGCGATGGTGAGACCTTAGCTTCAGTGGACTGCGGTGGCATAGCCAAGAGCCCAGTCCTGGTACATCTGCCGTCGAGGACCTCGCGGGTGGTTTGCATGGAACGTCGTTCAGAACGAGCTCCTGTTGGTCTGGCCTGCAATCCAACACCAAAGGCCCAGGGATGGTGACCATGATGTTTTGCCGCCGAGTTTCCTATGGACGATACAGCAGAGGAACGGGGAGATCAGGGAAATGCTTCGAATGGCTCTCGAACAGCCGCATCTCGGCCCGGACGCATCCCTTCAGTCTCGCGGTCAGGATAAAGTCGCCCGGCTTCCAAGCTTCCACGAATCTGTCCCATCCAAGGCAAGCCGGTAGCGGTTGTCTCAAAGCCCGAAACTGTACTCGGTCTGGTTGGAGACGGCTCTCCGTTTTAAGAGCTTTCAGGGCTGGTTCTTTTGCCCTGTGGTCGACCAGGCCCTCTTTATAGTAATCGGCTCTCCGCTGCAGCCACTCGTGCGGCATCTCACCCACGATCGGAGGTGGCTGGCCTTGGTCGCCACAGCAAACGACCTGGACTACTCTACCATCGAGCCAGTCGAGGAAGGTCTCCAACACAGGCCGTGGCAGAGTGCAGACCTCATCTCAGATGATCATGCGGGGAATGTACTTCTGCCCCTTCCTTTCTGGGGTCCACTCGGTCTGGCCACTCAACTCGGAAGAACGAGTGGTAGGTTTGGGCCTTGACCCCTCTGGCCCGCAACTCTTTGTCTATGCGATGGGTTGGGGTAAAGACGAGCGGGTTTTTCTCGCGGAAGAGCTCGATCGCTCGGGTGGTCTTGACGCTGCCCCCGCCGCCGTTTAGGTAGCTCTGCTGATGTCGGGTCAGGGGATCATCATAGGGTGGCGCGATTGAGGTGGGCACGTCTTTGATACTTGCTCCGTACTCAGGGTCGAGGACGTAGACCGCATGCCACAGTGGCATATAAAGCTGTTCACCCTTGTCACGCCACTGAGCTGGGGCAATCCCATCTCGTGGTGGCCTCGGGGTTGCGGGGTTGTGAGACAGATGCGGCAATATCCTTTTGGGGGCACCTCATGAGGCTTGAAGGCCCCGACCCCCTCTAGCTTACAGAGCGCCGTTTTCTTTACATAGATGGAATCGGTTGCCACTCCGACGGCCTCGTCGGGTTGAAACCTTGAAAGCATGGCGATTAGATTGATGTGGGCGTAGGCCAGCATGCTCGCCCTCAGGTGCGCGTACTGTGGTTGGGAGCCATCATAATACGTGAGAACATATCCTAGAGGGCACCTTTCGGGAGCTCCGACCAGAGTGCCACTTATGCGGGTGTATCGCACGAAGAAGTCGAGTTCTCCCTGGTCAGTCACAAGCCTTCGTGTCAGTCTTTTGCCGCCAGCTCCGATGGCAGCTTTGGCGCCCTGGGTGAACTTGCCGATAACACTGCAGCCTTGGTCACGGTCTTCTGGAAGTCACACATCCGTTTGCTTCTTAAAGGCGATGATGGCTTCCCGAACCTTGAGGCTCTTCAGCAAGACAGACTCTGTGAGGAAGGCAAGGAGCTGTGTCGGAGGCGAAATGCTTCCCGAACCAGGCAGGGATGACAGGATGGCAGGTTGCATCAAACTCCATTCTTGAATTTAGGCGAAGCCTGTGCCTATGTCTTTGGGGAGAGCGCCATTGATAGCTACACGGACCATCCGGTGGGTTGGGTGTCCGAACCGCTCGAAATAGGGTTTTGCTTCACCCATGCCCTGGAAGGATGCCGGATAGCTGACAACTTCCCTCGTGTCATAATTCATCGAGTTCCAGAGGCCGCCACGACCAGACTCCACGCACGCCTTCTCGATGTCTGGGAGGAGGTTTGCTGGGATTGGCTTCCAGCCGTTCCTTTCTTTTGCCAAAATACTGGCCGCGTGATTTTCGCCAAAGGCTCTCTCAGCAAGTTCAGGGTTGCCCAGTTTGGCGCAGATTTCTTGGAGTCGCTCTAGGGCCTCCCGCGTCCTGTAGGTGCGGCCGTCCTGGAGCATGAACTGGTCAGCTGAGAGCTTGCTAACTTCGTTCGCGTATTGGCCGCCCAGGAGCCAGACCGCAATCGGCTCCCCACGGGTTGCTTCCCGAATAGCCTGCCAGATGTCGCCCTCGTAAATGTGAACCGCTCTACTCCGGGGAAGCGGAGGTCTTTGGACCAAGCTCGGCCGTTGTGGCAGATGAGTTCTATCGTTTACCATCTGCTATGTTGGTATTTGCCGCTGCCGTATATGTTTTCACCAGCAATGTCCCTCGGGATGATTGCTCTTTTGAGGATTTTTCCAGTCCAGCCACGTCGTCAACAGTTGCGCCATCTATGTGAACTCTCCCCTCCCACTCTTGTATTTTCTGGCGACGCGCTGGCGTTAACCCCTGACCCCTCAGGGCACCTTCAAAGTGTTCAACAACTCTCTTGGCCACATAGCTGAGGTCGCAATCTCTTAGTTGGGCGAGGTTGGCCGGGTCTGGATCTCTGATTGGGTAGAGGCCGTAGGCAACTGCAGTAACAGGGCAGGCATTCTGATAGAAGACCTGACCGATTCCAGTCAACACGCCTGGCCTTGCGTCCTGTGAGATCTCGATGATGGTCTGTCCCTTCTTTCTCTCCATACGGATAGGGTCTAACTTGTCTTCAACGATCCAGTTGCTATCCCGTTGCTCACGGAGTAACCTTGTGAACACACTAGAGGCCACGGATTTGGACCGATCTTCATCAAACTTGGCCAGACTGATCATACTAACAATATCTCAGTCAAGTTCATATACGGGTCATGTCGGGTCAAAAGTAGGTCAGTCAAATCATAGAAACCAATCTGACCACACTAGAGGCCACAGTTTGGGTCCGATCATCCACAAACTTGCTCAAAATGATCATTTGACAATATCTCGGTTAATTTCGAATATGGGTCATGTCTGGTCAATAAGTAGGTCAGTAGGTCAGATTGTTGAAAAACCTTGTGAACACACTTGAGGCCCCAGTGTTGGTCCGATTATCATCAAACTTGCTCAAAATGATCATCTTGACAATATCTGGGTCAAGTTTGAATATGGGTCATGTCGGGTCAAAAAGTAGGTCAGCAGTTCAAATCATTGAAAATCGTTTTGAACACTCTAAGAGGCCACAGTTTTAGTCAAATCATCATTTAACTTGCTCAGAATGCTCATCTTGACAATATCTCAGTTAAGTTCGAATATGGGTCATGTCAGATCAAAAAGTCGATCAGTAGGTTATTTTGTCATAACTTCTGAACCGTTTGAGATAGAGCCTTCATATTTGGCATGTATGTTCCTTGTGACAATGGCTTCCCACTCATATAAAGATTTGACCCGTGACCTTGACCTCTGACCTACTTTATCATAACTTTTGAACCATATGAGAAAGAGCCTTCATATTAGGCATGTATGTTCCTTGTGACAAGGTTTTCTCAACCATTCAAAACTTTTGACCCATGACCTTGACCTTTGACCTACTTTGTCATAACTTTTAAAGCATTTTAGATACAACCTTCATATTTGGCATGTAGGTTCCTTGTGACAAGCGCTTCCTATTCATACACAAAATGATCTGTGACCTTTACCTTGACATTTGACCTATTTTATTATAACTTTTGAACCATTTGAGATAGTGCCTTCATATTTTACATGTATGGTCCTTGTGAAAAGGTCTTCCCACCCATACATTAAGTTTGTCTTATGACCTTGACCTTTGACCTACTTTGTCACAATTTTGAAGCATTTGAGATAGGGCCTTCATATTAGGCATGTAGTTTCCTTGTGACAAGGGCTTCCTATTCATACAAAAATGATTTGTGACTTTGACTTTGTCATGTGACCTACTTTATCATAACTTTTGAACTATTTGAGATAGAGAATTCATATTTGGCATGTATGTTCCTTGTTGCAAGTACTTTCCACCCATTTAAATATTTTGACCAGTGACCTTGACATTTGACATTCTTTCTCATAACTTTTAAACCATTTAAGATAGAGCCTTCATATTTGGCATGTAGGTACCTTGTGACATGGGCCTCCCACCCATGCAATTTTTTTTTACCTTTGACCGGCCATTGCCCATATTTGGTAAAAACCATAAAACATTTCTCAGGAACCGAATGGCCGATGGCCTTGAAACTTGGTATCCAGCATCGGGGACTTATGGGCCCTCCCAAGTTTGTTTAAATGATAACCTTTGGTTGACCTTGACCTGCTTTACGGCAAGGTCAAATTTGGTCACTCAGATATTTGTATGGAAAAAAGGCAAAACAGTGGATTTGTTTTTACTTGCATGGTGATGGGACCTCGGTTTAAAGACTCACCTGAAAGTCTGGAGAAGCCCGGGATCGATCCTGCTACCCCTGGTTTACAAGGCAAGTAGCAGGACCACTTCACCATGAATGCTTCTAAACTTCATTGGAATGTTGTGTAGATGACCCTCTAGGAAAATAGCATAAACGATTAACAAATGGTCACAAGAGCTAAAAATAGAAGAAAAAAAACATTGTAAATTTGCTTCAATAGCGAACTCCTTCTAAACCCTTGGGCAAATTGGATTTAAAACTTCACAGGAATGTTGCCTAGGTGACTCCCTACCAAAATAGTTAAAACTCATTCCACTCCAATGAACAAGTTGGCTGCCAGAGCTAAAAATTAAGAAAAATCTTCAAACGACAATTCCTCCTGTACCCTTGGGCCAATTTCATTCAAACTTCGAAGTAATGTTGCTTAGATGACCCTCTACCCGAAAGGCTAAAACGATCCCGCTCCGATGAACAAAATGGCCACCGGAGCTGAAACAAGAACACTATTGTAAATTTGATTCAAACGTGAACTCCTCCTAAACCCTAAGGACAATTTGATTCAAACTTCACAGGAATGTTGCATAGGTTACTCCCTACCATATAAGCTAAAATCACTCTGCTGATGAACATGATGACCACCGGAGCTAAAAATAGAATGTACTCGAGACAGTGACATACAGGTGAGCGAACCAGGGCCCTCTCGGCCCTCTTGTTTGTTTAGTGAGGAATCAAAGAGTTTGGAGGTGAGTTGTAACGCCGGTAAAATAACGAGCGCGATTTGCCTTTTTACAACTGACCGACAAACTGTGATTTATGACTCAACACATCATGTTGTAGTACTGACCTCTTTTGATTCTCAAACACTAAAAACAGCAAGAACCTTGTTTCCTTCAAATACGCCCAGTCAGAAGTAATCCCGCCAAAATTAATGACTGTGAACATGCATTTAAGTCATTTTGTAACGTTTTCATTTTTGGAAAAAACAACGTTACATCGTATTATGCTTTAGAATCTAAGAGTGACGTTATGAAACGGGGGCTATTCACGTCACGCCCTTCTTCCCTGTGATTTAATATAGAACAAAACTAAGTTCCGTTCCATTGCCTTTATAGGCGTGCGTGCTATGTTAGAATATGAGTTACATCACGTGAACCAGTCCGTGAAATGACGATCCCCCTTAACCCCACTTCATATAGAGAAAACTGGGGTTTACGGGGGTATTCATTATTTTTCTTATTTTTGCTCCAAGACATTGGTTGTGGGTACTCAATGAGGCGGTTCTAACGAGTACCCGCATCCTATGTTTTGAGCATTTATAAGAAAAATATGAAGGATTTTCATCAGAAAAGTAGCCATTTTGGGTTGTGAAAAATGCACTATGTCGTACGTACGAGTTATCGTAATGACTTTCTGTTGAAATGATTATGCCGATATGATGGAGGCTTGGGCGGAGCAGTACGGAAATGGGGGAGACGGGAAGGTGTTTGATATTTCATTTAATTACAATTAACGCATCTCGTAATAACGAGAAAATATCTCATATTAACGAGAAAGCTAAGTCGTCATAACAATATAAATATCTCGTAATAACGAGATCACTTACTTGTATTAACGAGATAGCTAAGTCGTAATAACGAGACAACTAAGTCGTATTAACGAGATAACTAACTCGTAATAGCGAGATAATTAAATTGTTATAACGAGAATTGCAACAACTTCCAGAAGTTTAATAGAGGTCACTGGTTTCAAGTGATCCTCGGTACTTTAGCTCATCTGCTCGTTTGGGCTCAGCGAGCTTGTAGTATTGGAATTTATTCTGGCGGTGGTAGTGCTGCAAGCGGTGGTGTCATATCTCCGCTGCTTGTAGCGAATCTGTTTGATGACGGTCTTCTTTATGATTTTCCTTTAGCCATCTGTGGTGCCTTAATGAGCCTGTCAGTTTAAAGAGTAGAATACCACATCCTAATTTCTATCAGTACTAGAAGAAATGTTAAGGCTCTGTCATCACCATCTCTACAAATCACTCATTATCACTTCCTAAATTAGGTGTCGTTACGGTAGACGAGTCCTTGCTTCTTTGTCGTTTTAATGAGATTCAAATCAATGCCACTTGTCTGTATGATTACATTGTGTTGGGAAGGCCATAAAGTATGAGCCAGCCTCGCAGCATAAACATTTGTTTGTTTGAATTGAGGTTTAATGACTCCTGAAGCACTATTTAGTCTTTCTGGACACGTTGCTTCAAATTCTGTGACTTTTATCCCACATTGAGATGAAATGACATCTCAAGAATAAAGACTATACCTGTCATAATCATAAATTATATGTGCGTGGGAGTGGGAGGAGAGGGTGCGGTGTGTGTGTGCCTAAGTGTACGCGTACATATGTCTGCGTGTATGTTTGTTTTATGAAGATGCTCTTGTTGTGGAAGTGGTTATTAGGTTAAATGCCAAAAGCGCTGTTGTATGAGCTCCCTCTAGCAACAGTGAAATAGGGTAGTCAGCAACTGAAATCTTTGTTGCTTAAGTTTATTTTATTATCTCGTTATAACGAGATAACTATCGCGTTAATACAAGTAAATTAATTCGTTAATACGACTTAGTTTTCTCGTAATTGCGACATAATTATCACGTAATGCGACACAGTTTTTTCGTTATAACGACTTAGTTTTCTCGTAATTACGACCTACTTTTTTCATTATAACGACATAATTATTCCGTAATAACGACATGGCTATCTCGTTATAATGACATTGTTGTCACGTAATAACGAGAACTTTTTTTTTTTTTGGATTCTTTTCGAAAGTGATCTTTCTAGGCATTCGTAGTTTGATGAAATTTTGTGATAGTTTTTTTTTTTTTTTTTTTTTTTTTTTTTGTACTCCAAACATATGTTTTGGCCGCCTAGCTCATTGAATTCCTGAATATAACTGATTTAAAATTGTTGTATAATAAACGTAATCTCACGCTCGTGGTCAGTTCATATACACTTTATGAAACTCACCGGAGGCGTGTTTAAGTTTCATATGCAATTGACCACTCGTGGTAGATCCTCTATGTAGTTCCACTTTACAGTTTATGCTGGTCGGTGTTAACATTCTTTTTTAAGCTCTTCTGTCTTCAAGAAACCGTCACATTCAGAGACCCGTGTAACCGTCACATTCATAGGTCCGTGTATGAATCACGAAAACACGCCTATATAATTTTGTCACCCTTTAATCCCACTTTTATATAGTTTTGTTTGTTTGGTTGGTTTGAGGTTTAACTTCCCCGTCAACACTGTATATGTCATTTGGGGGACGTTGCTTCCAATTTTGTGGGAATTTTACCCGACATTGAGATGTCATCTCAAACCCTGTCGCCCAATGAAACCAAAAGGATTTATAAGCATGAACGGTTTGACTCGCACCGCTTTGCCTGGGCACGCCAAGATCCTCTAAGCTGTTTACTAGTACTCGTGTGCGGCCGGTTTCGGCTCTGTGTGGAAGCATCATCTATCTCATCAAGCCCCGATGGGCGGGGGCTGCCACTTTTTTACAGTAAAACTGCGGTTTACAGGGTATACCTTCTTTTTCTTAATTCTGCTATAAAATATAGATTGTGGGTACTCGTTCAGAATCAGAATCAGAATTGTTACTGGTGACACGTTTAATGACATTCATACACCAGGACCTGTTATGTGGGAAGTTAGTCCAACGATGAGGCGAATCTAACGAGTACCCAAAATCGATAGTTCGGACAAAAATGTGAAAAATACACAATTGTTCATCTTAATTTTTTTTCGGCCGTAAAGTTTACAATGTATTTGTATAGGCGTGTATTCGTAACAGACACCCATGTAAAAACCCACTTAATATAGATATTACTTGAGTTAACAGGATTATACATTACTTTTCGTATTTCTACTCTAATACAGTAAAACCTGTCTTAGTGGCCAAATCTATTAAGCAAGCAACCTGTCTTAAGCAAGCAAGCATTTGGTTCTCCAAAAAGGCAATTGCATCAAATTCTACCTGCATTAAGCAAGCACCTGTCTTAAGCAAGCACATTTTTGATTATCCCTTAGGTGCTTGCTTAATACAGGTTGGACTGTACATAGATTGTGGTGGATAGAACCGCCACAACATAAATAAGAAAAAATGTCACAAATTTTCTCCAGAAGAAAATACCGTTTCGGAGATTTTAATTTTCTCAAGGCAAATGAATACGCCTGACAATTTTTCCCGCATTTTTTTCTAGCGAGATAAATTTCGAGACTTCTTTTAAAGTTTTTTCTACGAACTCACATCCACTGTGAAAAAGGAAAGAATTTTCTCGCACACCAGACAAGGAAATCCGTGATTTTACCCTGGGACAGAAATTTATGTTCTGACCCTGGTGTTCCCAGGCAACTAACATAAATGCGCTTCAATTCTGTTCAACTGCCGGAACTACTTCCGCACTACTTTTATTTTGTAAACAATATACATGAAACTAACCGGAGGTGTTGTGTAAGAAAAAGAATCCAATATGGGGTTCTGTTGTAGATGGGCGTTTCCAACCCTCGGGATGACCGTGCTGAGCGGAACCTCGGCGTAGCCTCGGTTCCGCTCAGCACGGTCATCTCAATATGGGGTTCTGTTGTAGATGGGCGTTTCCAACCCTCGGGATGACCGTAGCCTCGGTTCCGCTCAGCACGGTCATCCCTCGGGTTGGAAATGCCCATCTACAACAGAACCCCATATCAGATTCTTGTATGCTCACGTTTACTCAAGAGAAAACTTCTACTGGAAAGGGAGATAACAAGGTTTGACAGGCGTTTGCACCCTTGAAAGTGTATCCATTTCCATTAATTAATATAGTTTCGCTCTGTTACGTCCAGTATGAGCAATGCTCCATTTTGTCTTGAAGGAGTACCAAATATTTACATCGCGATGTTACAAGCGCATAGGCATACAAACATATATCAAACTCAGTTGATTCGTTGAAACATAAATAGACAATACATTAGGCTCAGGTTAAGTAAATTTGCTTTCTGTAGTATATTGCGGTCTTCAAGGTAATCTGTTTGTTTGTTTGTTTGATTTGAGGTTTAACGTGCACGTTTACACTGTATAGGTCATTTTGGAGACGTTGCTTCTAATTTCATCTCGTGAACAAGTCCGTGAAACTAACACACACACACACACACTAAAGCTCACTTTATATAGAGAAAACTGGGGTTTACGGGGGTATATATTGTTTTTCGTTTGCCCTCTCCAAGACATTGGTTGTGTGTACTCGTTACAACCGCCTCAATGAGGTGGTTTTAATGAGCACCTACAATCTATGTTAGCAGTAGAAATAAGCAAAATATCACGGATTTTCATCAGAAAAGTAGCCAATTTGGAGATGTGAAAAAATGCACTATGCCCCACGTGTGTGCTATCCTAGTGTGTGGGACTTTTACCCGACACTGAGATGAAATGACATCTCAAGCCCTGTCGCCCAATGGAACCAATAGGGTTTATAAGCATGGAGGCGTTGCGAACTTTGTTTATTTGTAATCCACCAGGAAATTATATGGGCCCCGCCAAGCGATTTTGGTACTTATCGCCTATGCGAGCAGCGAAGGTTCAGGCGAGCCTGCGCATCCGCGCAGTCTCGCCAGAACCTTCGCTGCTCGCTCATACAAGCAGTGACTCAGGTGGAACCTTCAGACAGAAAGCCATATCCCTGGCCCCCGGGAATGGCTGGGCATGCGCAGTTAAAGTTTGTCATGACGGAATGCTCGAAGACACAAATTCGCTTGGCGGGGCTCAAATGGGGCGCGTCAAGCGAAAATGGTTCTTCTTGTAAACCTTCGTAACCCCAATTTCCACTATCGATTTGGGACCCCCGTTGGAGTTCGTTTCACTGACCGTTCAAGGGCGGTTCTTCTTTCGCGGTTGGTTTCTGTTATGGTTTGTCTTTGAGTGTGGGTATCGCTTATACTTTTTGGTTTTGGATAACTAATTAGCCATTTTGTGGGAAAGTGACTGTCCTATTGGCTTTCCGCAGTCTGTTTTTCCATTTGGGGCTAGTTGTAATTCATGCTTGTGTTTCTTCTCCTTTGGTGCTCTATTTTGAAGTCATTTTAAGGGTTGTATTTCTTTCTGGTGGCTATCATGTTCAGTGCAAAATGGTCAGAGGGTCACTCTTGGAAAATTCCTTAAAAAGTGTTATCTTTTTTGGGAAGAAGTCTTTCAAAAGTTCCCTTTGACAACACAGAGCTGACTTGTACGTCTCTATCTGGACATCTTGTGGACATTAGAGGTCAGGTCCTAGTGCACCAGACGGAGATGAACCAGCTCAGTCTAACTTAAAATGTGTGTGGTGACAAAGTTGGGGAAGGACGCTGGGGCTGGCATCAAAAACTAGACTTCTGAGATGGCCGTTCGGTTTGAGTGGGAAGGACGATGGGGTTGGGGGAGGGGTTGCTAGGTGGATCCCTTTGACAATATCGAGCTTACTTGTATTTCACTCACTGGGCACCTTGTGGACATCTAGTGTCAGGTCCCAGTGCATCAGACGGAGATGAACAGGCTCAATCTAACTGAGGATGACTCATGGTGACAAGGGGTGGGGTGGAGTTAATGGACCCCTTTGACAATACAGAGCTGACATGTATGCCACTATCTCGGATCCTTGTGGACTTGAGGATGCTAGTGCACCATATTGAGCAGGCTCAGTCTAACTAACAATGACTCATGGCGACAAGGGCGGAGTTGGGGGGGGGGGGCGCAGCATCCCTTTGACAATACAGATCCCTTCGACAATACAGAGTCGACTTGTATGCCATCATCTGGGTACCTTGGAGACAGGCTCAGTCCAAGTAACAATGCCTCAGGGTGAAGTTCGTGGGGATCCATTTGACAAAACAGAGCTGATTTATATGTCACTATCTCGGCACTTTGTGAACATTGAGGGTCAGGTCCTAGTGCATAAGATGGAGATGAACCGGCTTAATCTAGCTGAAAATGCCTAATGGTGAAGGGGTGGGCTGGGTGTGCGCGTGTGTGTGTGTGTGTGTGTGTGTGTGTGTGTGTGTGTGTGTGTGTGTGTGTGTGTGTGTGTGTGTGTGTGTGTGTGTGTGTGTGTGTGTGTGTGTGTGTGGATCCCTTTGACAATGCAGTGCTGACTTGTATGTTACTTGTTTATTGGTTTGATTTGAGGTTTAACGTCCCCGTCAACACTGTAAAGGTCATTTTGGAGACGTTGCTTCCGATTTTGGGGGACTTTTACCCGACATTGAGATGAAATGACATCTCAAGCCTTGTCGCCCAATGAAACCAATAGGGTTTATTAGCATGGACGGTCCGCCTCGCACCGCGGTTCCTGGACAGGCTTACATCCTCTAAGCGGTTTACCAGTACTAGTGTGCGGGCCGAATTCAGCTCTGCGTGGAAGCATCATGCAGCCCATATATTTCTTCAAGCCCCTATGGGCGGGGGCGACTTGTATGTTACTATCTGGGCACTTGTGGACATTGAAGGTCAGGTCCAAATCCACCAAACGGAGATGAACGGGCTCAGTCAAACTAACAATGACTCATGGTGACAATGGGTGGGGGTTAGGGGCAGATCCCTTTGTCAAAAGGCACCATTCTATTCATACAATACCTCACCTGACCACGATATTGTCAAGATGTAAATTCTGAGCAACTTTCATGAAGATAGGATCAAAACTGTGGCCGCTAGAGTGTTAACATTTGTTTGTGATTTGACCCACTGACCTGCTTTTTGGCCTGATATGACCTGTATTCGAACTTGACCTAGATATTGTCCAGATGATCATTCTGAACAAGATTGGTGATGATTTGACCAAAACTGTGGCGCCTAGTGTGTAAACAAGGTTTTTCTATGATTTGACCTACTGACCTATTTTTTAATATGACATGACCCATATTCGAACTTGACCTAGATAATGTCGAGATTATCATTCTAAGGAAGAGTGATGATGATTGAACCAAAAACGTACGACGTTCAAAGGGTGACCACAATAGCTCACCTTGAGCACATCTTGCTGAGGTGAGCTAAAAATGGCTAAAAACCATCAACATCTTAGGCGCAATGTCATTGACCCAACGTGTTGTTTTCGTTGTCGAAAGATTTTTTTAGAAATGCCGGCCTCGGTAGCTCAGTCGGATGCGCGTCTGACAGGTGATCAGGAGGACGCGGATTCTATACCTGCCGGGGTCGGCAACATTCTTTCGTGGAGATTGATCATGAAATCTTTTCTACGGTCATTCTCTCCCTTCCGCTGATTCAAGAAGGGCAGTTGTCAAGTTTCTAACGAAAGAATCTACACTGTACTGGTTAAACGCTTACGTTTATGCCTGACCAAGAAAAGTGTGGATAGGTAAACTGACCGGCTCAAAAATAACATAAATGGTGTTGAATGGGCCGCTAAACTCCAATACAAACAATTTTTTTTAGAAATAATTTTAGCATGACTCAGCGAGGTAGTTAGCGCACCTGCTGGGGTCCGCTCGTTGGGCTAGATTGACGTACTTGCGCTAACGCCAAGCGAGCCCTGGAAAATATATTTGACTGCATGCTACGGAACACGGGAAGGTACATGCATTTTTAATATGTTGTGCGAACAAGATATTAGGTTGTGCGATCAAGATATTATATTGTGTGCACACGATAACAACGTGTGTGCAATGATATCTTGTGCGGACAACATAATATTTTGTGCGCATAGCGCACAAGATATTGTTCGCACAACTTAATATCTTGTGCGCACAACGTATTATCTTGTTTGCACAACATATTATCTTGTTTGCACAACATGGATCTTGTGCTGACAACATAATATCTTATGCGTCTGAATAAATTGTGCAAGGAGATGATTAGTATAAGCAACCTTGCTTGTTTTCAAATCCTGTTGATCTTTCTAATATGTATATCTGTAATTGAAAAGAAGCAAATAAAATATTGTTTAAACTAAATTGTGCTGACAAAAAATATATTGTGCGAACAAGGTGTTAAGTTTTGCGAACAAGATATTATCTTATGCGCACAAGATCATATCTTGTGCACGCAAGATATTACTGTATGTTGTCCGCACAAGATATTAAGTTGTGCGAACAGGATAATATATTGTGCGCACAATATATTATGTTGTGTACACAAGATATATGTTGTGCAAACAAGATAATATGTTAATATGCTGTGCGAACAAGATAATAACTTGTGCGCACAAGATAATATATTTTGCCCACATGATTGTATGTTGTACGAACACGATAATAAGGTGTGCGCACATGATATTATGTTGTCCGCACAATATCTATATTAGATATCCCAAAAATCTGAACCGTTGGAAACCTGATTGAACACGTTCCTCACAAGTGGTGTTAAAATGCTGGACTGAGGACAGAGGGATTGTGAGTTTACGTCCCACGCTATCTATCTATCTATCTATCTATCTATCTATCTATCTATCTATCTATCTATCTATCTATCTATCTATCTATCTATCTATCTATCTATCTATCTATCTATCTATCTATCTATCTATCTACCTACCTACCTACCTACCTACCTACCTACCTACCTACCTACCTACCTACCTACCTACCTACCTACCTACCTACCTATCTATCTATCTATCTATCTATCTATCTATAGATCTATCTATCTATCTATCTATCTATCTATCTATCTATCTATCTATCTATCTATCTATCTATCTATCTATCTATCACATGGGAGTTTAGGCAGGACTCAGCTAACAACACCAAGTGCTACCAACAGAACCTGACTGACAAGGGTTAGATATCCAAAAACAGCTGAACCCTTGGACACCTGATTGAACACGTTCCTTATCCAACAAAAATGTCGGTGGTGTTAAAATGCTGGAATGAGGATAGAGAGATTGTGTTTTAGTCCCACGCTATCTATCTATCTATCTATCTATCTATCTATCTATCTATCTATCTATCTATCTATCTATCTATCTATCTATCTATCTATCTATCTATCTATCTATCTATCTATCTATCTATCTATCTATCTAGCTAGCTAGCTAGCTAGCTAGCTAAGATAGATAACTAGCTAGCTAGTCCAAGAAAATTGGAAGCAGCGTATCGAAAATGACCTAAATAGGTTTCATGTTTTACAAGGGCGTAAACGTACCTAAAACAAACAAACAAACAACGATAAGTGACACATTGCAAACACTGCCTATTTGCGTTCTGATGAAAGCCTACACAGTAATCATGTGAAAAAATACTGTAGTATTTACTCTCTATGCATAGTTTTAGTTGAAAGTCTAATCTATGGTCGGCCCCCCGCCCATAGGGGCTTGAAGAAATATATGGGCTGCATGATGCTTCCACGCAGAGCTGAATCCGGCCCGCACACTAGTACTGGTACACCGCTTAGAGGATCTAAGCCTGTCCAGGAACCGCGGTGCGAGGCGGACCGTCCATGCTAGTAAACCCTATTGGTATCATTAGGCGACAAGGCTTGAGATGTCATTTCATCTCAATGTCGGGTAAAAGTTCCACAAAATTGGAAGCAACGTCTCCAAAATGACCTTTTACAGTGTTGACGGGGACCTTAAACCTCAAATCAAACAAACTAATCTATGGTATCCATATCTGCAAATGATGCCAGTGGAGCATGTTTGGATACTGAAACTTTAATCCTTGCTGAGGATCAAACCTGGCAATATGTGGACTCTTCCATTGCTATATGTTGGTCAAATCAATTTGTCATTAAAGGCGTGTCACATCTATTTTTCGTTTTTATTCTATGTTTGACGGAATATTCTGTTAGCAAACACTGCAGACCCTGGTCAAACGCCGTGTTCTGTGGCATCTGATCTGGGCCTGCACTGTTTGCCAATGTATCCATTTAGGGGTTTCCCACCTTAAATGGGTAAATACTGAAAAGAAATAGTGAGGACTATTAATATGATGTTACATTTTGAGCATAGCTTTGCATTCAATATTTTCATATAAAAGTGAATGGTGCTGTCTATGCCCACATTCTGAAATAATCGCATACACAAAAGCCCAAGTTTCTGTGATCTTTATCCAATAGATGTCACACTTTCAATACCATCTTAACTAGATACACATCACGAAAACATGCCTATATAATTTTGCCCCCCCCCCCCCCCCTCGAACCCCCCCTTTTATATAGTAAAACTGGGGTTTGCAGGGGTAAAACGTATTTTTCTTATTTCTGCTCTAAAATATACAGTGTGGACACTCGTTAGAACCGCCTCAATGAGGTGGTTCTAACGAGAACCCACAATCTATATTTTGAGCAGAAATAAGAAAAAATATCGTAAGTTTTCATCATAAAATCTTCATTTTTTCGATAAAGGTGGCAATGTATTTGTATAGGTGTGTTTTCGTAATGTTCTAAAAAACGTGTTCCTTCAGAGCTCGCCAAGAGGCATTGCCATGTTCATATATTAGAATGTAGCTGACGTGCACGATAGTGGGCTTTAGCAGTATTATAGTGCAACTGCACTTATATTGGTGACTATTGCCTCACAATGGGGTATCGAAGACAGCTGAATGTCCTTACATGTAAATATCCCAACGAATGTCCTTTGACATCGCCATTGCGATAACACATCCGTGCGACAAAGTGCATTTTTCATATCTACAAAATGGCTACCTTTCTGACGAAAATACGTGATATTCTTCTTATTTATACTGCAAACACAGGCTGTGTGTGCTCGTTGGATCCGCCTTATTGAGGCGGTTCTAACGAGTACCCACAACCTATGTCTTGGAGCAGAAATAAGAAAAATAATATATACCCTCATTTGTGTCTGTATAAAGTGGGGTGTTCATTTCACGGGCTTGGTCGCGTGATGGCAGCGAGGGATAAAATCACAAATATCAGACAAATTATAGCGACACATTTTATGCGTCAGAAACAGATTTATTTTCATCGAAGTGTGCTTTTTAACAGATTATACAACGTCATTGTCATGAGACGTCTCAGATAAAAACGTGGCCTAGCGATAAAAATCGAAGGTATCCCATTAAGCGTACGATATTAAATAAGCGTGCAGATATCGAGATATATCGCGCACGATTATTTTCGGATCTTATTGTACATTTCTTTTCATTCATTTTTTTTTCATTCAGTTTGATAGCTATAAAATAATGCAAACCATGAACAGATACTGCTCGTAACAGCTTTACTAAAACGAGACTTTCATTGTCTGTTTATGATGTGTTGTTTGATTACAAATGCAAACTTTACAGCTAAACATGCAGGTGCATTAACACATCACGTGAACAAGTCCGTGAAATGAAGACCCCCCTATACCCCACTTTATAAAGAGAAAACTGGGGTTTACGGGGTAATACATTATTTGTCTTATTTTTTGCTCCAAGACATAGGTTGTGGGTACTCGTTAGAACCGCCTCATTGAGGCGGTTCTAACGAGCACCCACAACCTATAATTGCAGCATTTATAAGAAAAATATCACGGCTTTTCATCAGAAAAATGGCCATTTTGGAGATGTGAAAAAGTGCACTATTTCGTACGGGTGTGTTATCGTAATCGTAATGAGTAAAACACAACGAACTACATGTATTAAAACGCAAGATTCTAGTGAAAGTTATTGGGATTTCCTGATATGTTTTCTTGTCGAATCATGAAACGAAAGCGTATAAGTATCATTTTTTGTTTTTGTTTTACGGCCCTTTCAAGATTATTTCACTCATATCGAGCCGATCGTTAATCAAAGGTGGGCGAAAACCGGAGTACCCGGAGAAAAACTACCTGACCTTCCGTTGCAGAACTTGGCGTCTGACATGTGACCCGAGCGAGGCTCGAACCACAGCGGTGAGAGACCTAATGATCAAGAGTCAGCGCTCTTAACCACTAGGCCACGGAGGCCCGTTGTATAAGTATCATAGATTTACCGTGACCATTACATGGCATTACGATAACACGCCCGTATGGCAGAGTGCATTGTTTCACATCTCCAAAATGGCTACTTTTCTGATGAAAATCTGTGATATTTTTCTTATAAATACTACAAACATAGGTTGTGGGTGCTCGTTAGAACCGCCTCATTGAGGCGGTTCTAACGAGTACCCACAACCTATGTCTTGGCGTAAAAATAAGAAAAATAATGTTTACCCCCTTAAACCCCAGTTTTCACTATATAAAGTGGGGTTTAGGGGGTGTCCATTTCACGGGCTTGTTCTCGTGATGGAACGGTTCTAACTTCTACCGAAAAAAAAAAACAACACCTATTTTTGTAAAAATTAATCTTCGTAGTACTTTTAGCCTTAACGATCTTTTCTAATTTCTAAATGACAAATTGGTCAAAATGTCTTCAGCTATATTTATCTGTATGACATAAGGAATTCATCAGCCCCTTTACCTTTTTAAGTATAATATCTCTTGGTATAATTGAATAGTCGTATGGCATTTCTAGCGAGCTGTCAAAATTTTCCCACGAATCATACTTTAAAGACCGCCATTCCGCAATTTTTTCATAACATTTGTACCATGGGCGACTTTGCTTAAAATCTTTCGGAAAAAGCTCCAGAACTGCAGCATGTTTTGGCAGAAATAATACATGAGACATTCCTGCCCCGTGCATTCCTATCAGAATATCTGTCGTGCTGATGACTTCTAGTTGGTTGCGCATTGGAAGAGAATCCATGAGAATGCCCTGTACACAAACTTTGGGGAAATGCTTCAGTAAGTCACTAATAATCTCCGCTTCATTAAATATCTTTCTCCCTATGATTCCTTTCTCATTCCTAGGATGGAACACTTTATCACGCCTAAGGTTTAATGTGATAGTAACTTGGTCACAATCAAGGGTCCTGGACTGGACATTGTATACCTGAAGGAAAAACGAACGAAATTCCTCCCCGTATGAAAGACGATCCAGTTCAATATTGCTGAGTTCCCCATCACTTTCTTTAAACCCCCAAATCAAATTTTTGTACGCGACTGGTTGTGAAAGATAGCTGGCGCGATAAACATGGCCAAAGATATCAATCCATGATTGATCCAACATGCCAACGGGGTGTCCATCAAGAAAAAGGACAGAAATATCTTTCGGCTGCTTTTTCAAGATCATCATTAGGACGAAAGCGTTATACATTTGTCGAATGAAATTATGAAAATTAACGTAGTCTTCCCTCGTGACCGCAAGTGTACAATTGGTTTCAACAATGACAGCGACTGCAGTTTGATTTACTTTTGTGTCAGAAGACGCTTCCAAATACTTGAGCCATGGATAAATATTGTCTGTGGGAATATCGTTCGAGTTGCATTCCACTTTCCAAAATCCTTTTGAATATTCAAAAAACTCATCTGCCTCCTTTTGCCCAAGAACGTCCTGAAGCGGTTCACCGCCTTTAGGCATGTTGTTTGCATTTATCCTTTTTGACATATCTAAAACAACATTTTGTAGTAATCCAAAGCGGTTGTCATAGATGCGAACATTTCCATCACAAAAGGATTTTGATGCATTTTCGGAAATCCATGACTTTATTGGATCTCTTTCAATTATAAATGTACCCTTGAAATAGGAAAAACTTCCTGTAAACGGTTTTACTCTCTGTGACATCACTCCTCCAGCTGAACATGACTTATAATTGCCTTGTACAATTTTCTGCACCATACCTCCATTTGAATTTTTGTTTAGCGATCCGTTATCCATTATACTTGATAAAGTCTTTTTACCAGTTATATTTGAAACTATAGTTTCACCTGTATTATGCAACGTTTTCGTTGTGAAGTATTTTTGTGCAGAAATCAAATTTGCAGGCACTAACAGTTTCGGAACTTTGTTATTATGTTGGACTTTTGTCTTTCCAAACTTGCTATTTAATCTCGCAAATAAAATATACCATAGAAGAATTGCTACAATAAAAACAGGAATGAGTGCGCGCTTCTTCATGATATATTACTGAATGTTTATCTGGCAAGAAAATTGTAGGGTTTATATCATATTAAAAGCAATTAAGCCTCCATCCCTTCTAAAGCGATGCTATAATCCTCACTTCATATAAAAGTAATACAAAGCGTAAACAATGTGTATAGGTTGTGTAATTCGATACATTAAAATACGACAAAATGACACAGGTATAAATTTAAGGACTATGAAAATGTCTTCCTGGCACGTGGGCTAAAATTCATGGGTGTTTAGAATGTTGACATATTTCTAGAAAAACAACCCATGATGTTCCAAATTAAATGGATAAATATAAAACATGCATATTAAAAAATGTATTTTTGTCGTTGGAAGAAAAAAATAAAAATTCAGTTTGTAAGAAAATTACATTTCAAAATGGTCCATTTTTGAACGTCTGTTTCTCCATTGTCCTTCATTAGAAACATACCATTTTTACACCACAATATACTTTAGTCTGTAAACTAGCAACGACGAGACGTGATTTTTCCAAAAACTGGCATTATAACATTATATCCATGCCGATAGTACCCCATCAACATGTAAATATAACTATACATTGTCATCCATGTACACAGTGTGACGACCGGCCCCGATAGCTCAGTTGGTAGAGTGGAACGGGAGGTCTCGGGTTCGATCCCGGGCCGCGACATACCAAAGTCGTTAAAAATGGTACTAGCTGCTCCTCGTTTGGCACTCAGATTTACGGGGTAGAGCTAGGACTGGTCGATCCAGTGTCAGGATAATGTGACTGGGTGTGGTATCATGTAATGTGTCTGGGACATGATACTTCAGTGAGGCAGCACTATAAACGTGAGCATTGAGCTCCCTGTCGCAACCAGACACCGTCGTGATATGACTGAAAAATTGTTGAAAGCGACGTTAAACCCGAATTCACACACACACACACACACACACACACACACACACACACACACACACACACACACACACACACACACACACACACACACACACACACACACACACACACACATACACACACACCACACACACACACACAGTGTGACGCACGGATTAAATTTAGCACTGGGGTAAATCAGCGTAGCGATAATAAAAATTCTGTCAAATAGTTATTATGGCTTTTGGACAAAACAAACAATTTTCCCCTCTTGTATCTATTCTATGCATAATAATATTTACCAAATTAAGAATAAAGGAAAGCATGATCCGGGCATAAAAATATTTAGAATAAAATCTGTTTTGCAGGATATTTTTACCCACGATTAACATGTTTATACCCCTGATTTACCTGGAGAATTTACCGACCATGTATACGGTAATGGCTGTCAAAATGACCTTTGGGTGGGTATTTAAAAGGATGGATATACTGTTATTATGGCCGTTTTCTGAAAAACTACTTCTCGTCCTTGCTAGGACATGGAATATACTTTACGTTGTTGTAAAAATTGAATGTTTCCGAGGAAGGACAATGGAGAAACCGATGATCAGAAATTGACCATTTTGAACGGTAATTTTCTAAAAAATTAATTTATTATTTTTTCTTCAAACAACAAAAATACACTAAGCATATTTTATGATTTTTCAAATTAGTTGGAACATTATGGGTTGCTCTTCTAGAAACTTTGCGACATTCTGAACAACCGTAAATTGTAGCTCACGTGGGTTGACATTTGTATACACCTTAAACGGTGCAATTTTCTCTTTCCAATGCACATTATTTAATATGCACTACAGGTCATCAAAATGTATGCTAATTAAGGCGTAACTATCTCTAATTTAGTGACACAGAGGCCTTTCTGATATTTAATCTTCATCAGTGTGTCTCAACCTCAAAGTTCTGAAACCGAAACGGATGATGGACAAGTCCCGGCAAACACAGCACATCCCCCTCCAAGCACACACACACTAAGTGAGAAATTATAAACCGCAAGGCGCGTGATAGCTCAGTGGTTAGTGCACTAGCCTCTGATGCTAGATGCCCTCGGTTCGATCCCCGGGGGCCGTGATTATTTCAGTGTCCGAACGCGCTCCATTGGCATCATTTGCAGGGATGAATGCCAAAAAGTGCACCGTCTTTCGGATCGGGACGTTAACTGGAGGCCACCTGTGCAGGAAGAGTCATCCCTTGTGCAGGTTAAAGACCCCTGCCGTAATTAAACGGTTACTGTGTAGGCTTTCAACCCTGCAACCTGTTGTTTATGTAATGTAACCTGCGAGTAATGGTCAAATGTGACCAATCGCAGTAAAAGTAGAACGAAAGAAAGAAAAAAAAAAAAAAAAAAAAAAACAGAAGTACTATCAATGCTCATCGAATCGTTATTTAGATATCTAAGTGTAGTATGCTCGTAAGATAGTTTTGGTTACAATGAATCTTGGGTATGACAACATCGCACGCTAGTATTTTTCTCCCGATTTGTGCGGTTACATTGCCTGTGTGCGAGTCTAAGTTTTACAAAAACGATCTACAGCTGAAACAGAAAAGCCAACGCATGATAATCACAAAAAATAAAAACATACGATACTTGGATTCTCTAGCGATGCTCGTAGGTAGCTCGTGCATGTCACGCGCTATTAAAGGAAAACAGCCACAAAAATTAACTTTCACTTCAGAACAAAGGTTTTGAGGAGACAAACATTTTGGTACAAGTTTTATGAAAATTGACTGAGTGGTTTAGAAGTTATGACCTTTTGAACATTTCACAAATTCTGGTTTTGTTAGTCCAGAACGAGGCTGTGAGTAAATGACGTCATAAACCCACAATTGGAAAACTTTGAATTACAGCGATTCTCGTGCAATAAAACAGCAATAAATAGTTCAGTATGCATTCCGTTTATTCAATGCGATGATAATTTACTGTTTTTGAGTACAAAATCTGTAAAGTATGCTGTAAATTATTATTTTTCTATTTTGGTCACATGACTAGATTAATAAAATGGCAGCCCTCATTGTGTGTTTGTATTGGAGTTTTACGGCCCAGTCAACACTATTTAGGTCATTTTTGAGCCGGTCAGTTTACCTATCAACACTTTCCTGGGCAGGCTTATACGTAAGCGGTTAACCAGTACAGTGCACATTCTTTCGCCAGAAACTGACAACTGCCCTTCTTGAATCAGCGGAAGGGAGAGAATGACCGTAGAAAAGATTTCATGATCAATCTCCACGAAGGAATGTTGCCGACCCCGGCGGGAGTCGAACCCGCGTCCTCCTGATCACCAGTCAAACGCGCATCCGACTGAGCCACTGAGGCCGGCAGGCAGCCCCAATAGATAGCAATTGTAAAATGTTCAAAAGGTCATAATTTCAAAACCGCTCAACCGATTTTCATAAAATGTGTACCAAAATGTTCGCCTCATCAAAGGCAATATTTTAAAGTGACATGTAAGTTTTGTGGGTGTTTCCCTTTAACGTGTGAGTCAGGCAGTACAATCGCAGTTTGTGAACTTATAATGCCAATTTTGGGCCGACGATTGCAATCCGAACGGTATCACGACTCCCCGAAATCACCGAAATCACCCCGAAATCACCGAAATCACCACAGAAATAACCGAAATCACCACTGAAATAACAGAAATCACCATTGTGGAATTAATATATGGGCATGTATAGTGTATTTAGCTTACAAACATTATTTTTATTGTCAATGATGACTTTTGGGTACCTTTTCAGCCAAAAACACTTAAAATTGTACGCTCGGGATTTCTTCCGAAATCTTGCGAAATCACCTGTCATTAATGCACTATCATTACAGCCATGCAAAGATAATTCATGCCAGTCCTTCATCATATTTTGGCAAAAAATTTGAGGTCGTGACATTACATGTGAATGTCCTCGGAAAACGTTCACATGAAATGCCAAGTCCAAGGGTTATTATATACTCTCAAGTAATGGCTTAAAGAACCGTGTATTACAATCATGGTATGACTACCATGATTACGACCTCGTAGGGTCGCACAGTTTCTTTAAGTTCATTCCCTGAGAGTACTGGTTTCATTAATGTTATTATTTTTTCTATCATTACAGCCATGCAAAGATTAATTCAGTAATATCATGTTAGTCCGGCACAAATATGGAGGTATTGACATTACATGTGAATGTCCTATAATTTTCTTATTTATGCTCCAAACATAGATTGTGGCACTCGTTAGAACCGCTTCGCCTTGTCGGTTCTAACGAGTATCCATAATCTCTGTTGAAAGCAATAATGAGAATAGTATAGAATATCTCCGTAAAAAATGCTGATACTTTTTATTTCTGCTCCTAACATAGATTGTGCCACTTCATCATAGTTAGGCACAAATTTGGAGGTCTTGAGATTACATGTTAATGTCCTTGGAGCATTTGGTTCTCTCTGTTTGATTTCCTTTTATGATTTTGTATATAGATACGCAGTGTGTGATTCGTTCTAGTTTGTTATTTGGGCCAGCGCATGACTGAACCTACAAGAAATCCTATATTTTCATATTTCTGCTACAAACTTGGATTGTGGCACTCGTTAGAACCGCTTCGCCTAGCCGGTTCTAACGAGTATCCACAATCTATATTCTCTCTGTTTGTTTTCCTCTTATGATTTTGAATGTAGATGCGTAGTGTGTGGTTCGTTCTAGTTTGTTTTGGGCCAGCGCATGACTGAACCTACAAGAAATCCTATATTTTCTTATTTCTGCTACAAACATAGATTGTGGCACTCGATAGAACCGCTTCACCTAGCCGGTTCTAACGAGTATCCACAATCTATGTGTAAAGCAAAAATGAGAAAAGTATTGAATATCTCCGTAAAAATGCTGATATTTTTTGTTTCTGCTCCAAACATAGATTGTGCCACTCGTTAGATCCGCTTCGCCTATTTGGTTCGAACGAGTATCCACAATCTATGTTTAAAGCAAAAATGAGAAAAGTATAGAATACCTCGGTAAATCACGATTTTCTCTCTAAAAGGGAATCAATATGAAACACATCCTTTTCAAATATATTGGAAAAATTTACAACCAAAAAAAAAAAAAAAAAAAATGAAAATTTTCTGCTGAAAAATTGCGATGTTTTTCTTGTTTCCTTTTCATGATTTCGTATATATTTCAAACCGTTTTGCATTTACATCATCTTGTTTATGTATGTAAGAAATTGGAGATGTTTTCTTGTTTCCTTTTCATGATTTCGTATATATTTCAAACCGTTTTGCATTTACATCATCTTGTTTATGTATGTAAGAAATTGGAGATGTTTTTCTTGTTTCCTTTTCATGATTTCGTATATATTTCAAACCGTTTTGCATTTACATCATCTTGTTTATGTATGTAAGAAATTGGAGATTTCCCCTATTGTGCTGTCTCGTAAATCAATTTATTTTTGTTTCATTTGATCATTCTATGTGGCGAGAGCAAGAGCATCACGAAAACACGCCTATATAAATTTGACTCATTTAAACCCCTTATATAATAAAACTGGGGTTTGGCAGGGGTAAACAATAGTTTCCTTAGGTTGTTGGCACTCGTTAGAACCGCATATTTGTAGAGGAGTGTTTTCGAGATTTGGTTAAAATGTTTATCTATTGCCCATAAGGTTGTATAAATAAAGGTACAAAATAAATATCTTTTGTTATTCGTTTGTTTTATTTGTGGTTTATTGGCCCGTCAACAGTGTATAGGTCATTTTGGAGCCGGTAAACCGCTATTCCTACGAGTAAAATATGCACATAACGAAGACTCAGACCAGCCTGTCCACTGGCGCATTTTGAAATCGCGCCTATTCGAGTAAACACAAAACGCGTTTGTTTTGTTTCTTTTCAAGTTTCCCGGCCCAGTCAACAAAATTTAGGTTTTAATTAGTTTTAATTCCCATTTACCGCTTTCCAATGAAAGGAAATTAGCTTAAACTATATAAATTCATGAAATTTGGTCATAATAAAAGCATTTTAATGAGTTTTTTTTTCTGTTTTCATTGTTGATTTCTGTTATTTCTGTAGTGATTTCGGTGATTTCGGTGATTTCAGTGGTGATTTCGGTTATTTCAGTGGTGATTTCGGTGATTTCGGTGGTGATTTCGGTGATTTCGGTGATTTCGGTGGTGATTTCGGTGATTTCGGGGAATCGTGTTACAGTGCATGATCGACACGCGTGCTAGGAATAAGAGATGCTTCCAAGAACCACAATGCTACTGTTTTAAGAGTTAATATTCCGAGTTAAAACCACCATCGCATCACTCTACAGGACAAACATATGTATCGGCTCGTCAAATACACACACTAGGTTGCCAAGCTTGGGGTAGTTTCGAGACTCGAAAAAATACAAGGCTTTAAGCGCATGACAGAACTTGTAGTCACGCTGATCTCTTGAATGGGCTCAACAGATTTGTACTGAAAGAACGCAAAACAATATAAAACATGTACAGTCAACCATATAAATTACAAAAATCATTAGAAGTCCCCGTGGTGTAGTGGTTAGGCTACTCACCTCATAAACCAGGGACCGTGCGTTCGATCCCGGGCTTCTGCACACACACACACACACACACACACACACACACACACACACACACACACACACACACACACACACACACACACACACACACACACACACACACACACACAACGATCATTGTAACAGCTACATTCTTTTAAACGTCATTATGACTAGCACAAACGTGCTTCTCTGTTCTATATTTATAATTTGAGTTTACTGACAATAGTTTGGGGGAACAAACGTAGTCATTGTTTAGAGTGTTTGCTCGATCTATGAAAGGAAGTCTGCAACGGAATGAATACTGGTAAGTAGTACAGACTTTTTTATACCGTATTGTCAAGTACACAAACAGGCTTGGGATTCGCGGCTTGGAATATCGATTTTGCCTAACATTCACCAATATTTTACTATACTTTACTACTATGGAATTCCAAACTCCATACTCCAAACTCCAAGCCAACTTCATACACTTTATTTGAGTATACTCGTATAGCGAAACGACAGTGGCCCGAACTTCGTGGCTGTCCCGTCTTTTTAAGAGGCATCTTATGACCAAACCCGTGTAATAGACACCCCTGTAAATCCATTTAATATTGACAAAACTTGTGCTTACAGGGGTATATATTGACAAAACGTGTTTACAGGGGTATATATTATTGTTTCTTATTTCATAGGTTGAATCGCCATTAATGTATGTTTTAAGCAGAAATAGGACAAATGTTTAATGTTTACACCAGAATATATCTTGTTTTTAGCAATTACACAACATGCGTTTGTTATCCTAATGGTACGGAACCCAATACATCATGTCCTGGGCTCAACGATCCTTGGTCTAACTCGTCATGAAAACACGCCTATATAATTTTGACCCCCTTGAACCCCACTTTTATATAGTAAAGCTGGGGTTTAAAGGGGTAAATCTTATTTTTCTTATTTCTGCTCTGAATATAGATTGGGGGTACTCGTTAGAATCGCCTCGATGAGTTGGTTCTAACGAGTACCCACAATCTAGATTTTGAGCAGAAATAAGAAACAATATCACACTTTTGCATCTTAAAAGTATCGTTTGTTGGTGGCAAAGTTTATAATGTTTTTGTATAGGCGTTTTCGTAGTGGATAGTTTTCTTCTGTTCAGATGCCAGATTGTTGCAGACATGCCATATACTGCATTCTTCTATGTCTCTAAGATATTCATTTTTCTTATAACAAGATATTGTTTTTGTATCTATTAAGAGGCGGTTCTGAAATAAGAACAAATATTTTATGCCACTGTAGACCCCATTTTTCTCAGTATTAAGTGGCGTTTACATGGGTATTTACTTCATAGACTTGTTAGCCTGATGTTTTCTATATCGATTCAAATTCTCAAATTCATACGATGGTGGTACATGTACATATTTCACTCTGAATTTTAACCCTATGCAGCCTCCATGCGGATCAACGTTACATCGTCTATGCATGCTACTGCAATGAATGTGAAGATGAGATAAGTTATTTCGTAAACTACGGGAGTTGAAGCTCAAAGTACTTCCAATGGCCGACTTCACCTCGAAGCACAATGCGTCACCATCACGTGAACAAGTCCGTGAAATAAAGACCCCCCTAAACCCCAGTTCATATAGAGAAAACTGGGGTTTACGGGGGTAAACATTATTTTCCTTATTTCTCTTCCAAGACATAGGTTGTGGGTACTCGTTAGAACCGCCTCAATGAGGCGGTTCTAACGAGCACCCAAAACCTATGTTTGGAGCAGAAGTAAGGAAAATATCACAAATTTTCATCAGCAAAAATACCTTTTTTGAGGTTTGAAAAATGCATTTTATCACACGGATGTGTTATCGTAATGCATAGCAACGACGGTATCAGTTGAACATAGACGGCCAGAACTATTAGCATGTCATGTGATCAGTATCTGCGCATGTCAATAAAACCAATGAAACAGTGCCTTGAGGAATGGTTAGTTCGGTTCACCACGCATGCGCACTGATGAGCACTTTTTAAAATGGAGGTAGCAGTCTTCTTTTTTGATTGGCTGTTTATGTATTTGCCTAACTTTGACCCTTACCGTATATGTGATGTAGGAAAATGCAAAAGCAAAAAAAGTAGCCAAAGGTAGTCATTGGCTCCAGGTGAAGTCGGCCAATGTTGTCAGTCTCATCACGAAAACACGCCTATACAAATACATTGTGAACTTTACCGACGAAAACACGCAAACTTTCAGATGAAAAATTGTGATATATTTCTTATTTCTGCTCTAAAATATAGATTGTGGGTATTCGTTAGAACCCCCTCGAGTCTGCTCGAAATATAGTTTGTTGGTATTCGATAGAACCGCCTCATCGAGGCGGATCTAACGAATACCCACAGGCTCAAAATATAGTTTGTGGGTATTCGTTAGAACCGCCTCATCGAGGCGGATCTAACGAATACCCTAAAATCTATATTTTAGAGCAGAAATAAAAAAATAATGTTTACCCCTGTAAACCCCAATTTTACTATATAAAAGTGGGGTTCAAGGGGGTCAAAATTATATAGGCGTGTTTTCGTGATGAAAGGCGGACTTCCGTGCTAAAATAATATAAATGAACATTATTACGCATGCAGGCATGTGATACTGTTTTTGGGTCGACTTTTCTTTTTAGTTTATTGCCCTAATACTTGTAGTTTCACTATAATTGTCAATGTGACACATATCTTAAACAGAGTGCACACTGCATTTCAACATAATCCAAGTTAATGTTTTCTACATTTATGTTATGCCAGAGTGCTGTTTTAAGTAGGCAAGGAAAGTAGCAAACAGTGTAGACCCCGATCAGACTGTACATATAGTAAGGAACGTACAATCATGAAAGGCTACAATCAAAGAACCCAGCCATCTCATGTCACCCAAAGAAAGTAAGCAACATGGAGACAAGTAAGCAACATGGAAACACTCTATATACATCAGACGAAACATGAAAACAAGGCACAAAGCCAATAAACAAATAAGACACTGCAAAAGAATGACAGCCTTGGGACGGTCAGTAGAACTCGCCCCCCCCCCCCCCCCCCCCCCAGTTCCAGTGCTGTATTAAACATAATAACAATTGCAAATTGATCCGCATGGAGGCTTCCTAGCTAAACAATTATTCATAATAAAATACAGAGTAATGGTCGTGTACCATTTTCCAAGACTACATTCAGACAAACGGGTGCTGTCAATTCATGGATTCGGCACGTCTCTAGCCTTTTACCACTCTATGGGCTAGTTAAGCAGACGAAAACTGTTGATATTTCCCCAGACAACAATATTTGATATTTGACATCTACAGACAATTTTAATGAAATTTCAAATCTGTTTTTTTTTTTAGAAGAACAAATAATAATAAAAAGAATCGAAAGGTCGTCTGCTGAAAACATGACAAGCATTCATTGAGTCTCATTACGCAAACACGCCTATACAAATACATTGCCACTTTTATCGCCGAAAAAATGAAGATTTTAAGATGAACAATTGTGATATTTTTCTTATTTCTGCTCAAAATATAGATTGTGGGCACTCGTTAGAACCGCCTCGGTCAAAATTATAGAGGCGTGTTTTCGTGAGGTTCTTTTATTTTACTGGCTTAGCATTTTAAATTGTTTGTATGAAACAGATATCTATGCAGACTGTGCAGATCTGTATGTTCATAATGATCCCTCTCAACAGTATCTACACCGTTTGCAATCTTGTTAATGGTTTTGACCCTTATCTATTTTCGGCCCCCGCCCATTGGGGTTTAAAGAAATAGATGGACTGCATGATGCTTCAACGCAGAGCTGAAACCGACTGCACACGAGTACTGGTAAACCGCTTAGAGGATCTAAGCCTGCCCAGGCAAAGCGGTGCGAGTTGGACCGTCCATGTTTATAAACACTATTTTTTTGTCATTGGACGGCAGGGCTTGAGATGTCATTCCATCTCAATGTCGGGTAAAAGTCCAACAAAATTGGAAGCAACGTCTCCAAAATGACCTTTACGGCTTTGATGGGGACGTTAAACCTCAAATAAAACAAACAAACAAACCCTTATCCACAAGAATGAACCTGCTTAAATATAAAGGTGAACAAGCTGATCTCAGAAGTGGATTAGTTAAAATGCTTCCGTTTATTAATTATGAATTTTCCTGAGTAGTTTTATTCTATCATCCTTATACATTTACGCCGTCATTACGAAAACATGCCTATACAATTGCATTGTCAATTTTTCCGCCGAAAAAAAGAAAGTTTTAGGATGAAAATTTGTGCTATTTTTCTTATTTCTTCTCAAAATATAGATTGTTGGTACTCGTTAGAACCGGTCTAACGAGTACCCACAAATTATATTTTAAGGAAGAAATACGAAAAATAAAGTTAACCCCTGTAAACCCCAGTTTTACTACATAAAAGTGGGGTTCAAAGCGGTCAAAATTATATAGGCATGTTTGCGTATTGGTGGTTTAACTACTAATGGTTTTCGTTAGCTCTGACAGTGTTAGGGCCCTAGTCTTTGCTTCACCTCAGTGGTAGCATCACGAGAACACGCCTATATAATTTTTGCCCCCTTGTACCCCACTTTTATACAGTAAAACTGAGCTTTACAGGGAAAAACCATTTTACCCAAACTGTATATTTTGAGCAGAAATAAGAAAAATATCACAATTTTGCATCTGAAAATGTTCGTGTTTTCGGCGGTTAAGTGTACAATGTATCGGTTAGGCGGTTCAAACAATCTATATTTTAGAGCAGAAATAAGAAAAAAATATCACAATGTTTCATCTTAAAATATTTATTTTTCGGCGGTAAAGGTTACAATGTATTTGTATAGGCATGATTTCGTAATGCATGTGATTTGAGTGTATCTATGATGATGCTTTGATTGAGATAGGAAAACATTATGCGAACCAAATATTTTTGTATTTAACCCCTATATGCCTGACGGCCATTGGCAACCAGTGCAAACCCAGATCAGATGCGGTGCCTGATCTGGGTGTACACTTTTTGCTTAAAGAACATACATTTTTGTGTAAAACTTACTGCAAACAAAACAAACCCGACACCCTATTTTTGGATATACACTTCCCCAAACTTTTCCAATGTTATATATGGGTTAATGTCGGGAATTCCTCCTGCACCTAGGGCGAAGATTTGCCGCCAGTAAAGTTGTTTGAGCCCTCGGGTAGCCTGTGCTACGGCGACGATTCTGGTGTTGGTCTTTCATTGTTTCTTTGTATTTAAAAAAAAAAAAAAAAAAAAAACTCGTGCATTTGCTGTTAAGAGCCTTCTTGAGGTCTAATCTATCCGTTTGAGGAAGAGCGGGATGACTGCCTTCGTCGGTGTGCTCTTTTGTTTCCATTTCTCCTGCCAAAGGGGATGCGCCTTTGTTGGTGTGCTTTTTTGTTTCTATTTGGCGGCTACGGAAGTTTTCTTTTACTTTTTTTTATCGAAAGCAACTGCAAAACAGGTGCATATAATGTACGAGGACTGTTAAAATATGAATGCAAGTAAGCACATAAAAATGATTCCGTGATAGATTTCGATGAAAAATTTATTTTGTCCCCTCAAAGTATTCCCCTTTAACAGATATACAAACTTTCAGTCTTCTGATCCAATCATTGAATGTATTTTGATAGTCTTTTCGAGGTATACTGTGAAGGCACTGGAATATTGCAGAACCGAGGTGTTTGCGCTGTACAAATTTTCGACCAGAAAGGTATTTTTTCAGCTGCGGGAACAAAAAAAATGTCGAACGGGGCAAGGTCAGGGGAATACGAGGGGTGAGGGAGTTTAACAACCTTTTCCTGCCTCAGATAGTCTTGCACAATGAACGCCTTGTGCGATGACGCATTGTCATGTAGCAATCTGACATTGGCCAAACCAGTTGCGGGTCTTCGTTCTTGGAATATTTCTTCAATTTTCGAAGAACTTTATTGCACGACCCGCAGAAAAAGCGACCGACTGAAGTCGATTGATTTTCTAAGAGTGCCCCAAAATCACCGTGTCATTCTGTCATTCGGTCATTCGGTCAATCGGTCATTCTGTCAGTCTGTCAGTCTGTCTGTCCGTCCGTAACCCGTTTGTGAAAATTGGTGATAGTGACTTAACCGCTTGGAATATTTAAACAATTTTTGGTATACTGATAGATATCAATGAGATCTAACCAATGAACTTGCGAAATATTATATTCCAATTAGTATAGCCTCGCCGAGGCGAAAAATGTGACAATTTTCGAACTGCTTCTCCTCGGAAACCGTTGGGCCGATTGAAGTCAATTTCATCTGGAGCCTCTATGGGATAGGGCTAACCAAAATTTGCTCATGGGGTCCAGGTCACATGACCAAAATGGCCCGCCAAGCCATATATGGTAAAAACCCTTCAAAATAGTCTTCTCCAGAACCACTGGGCAGATTTCCACGAAACTTGATAAATGGCATCTCGGACGTAGGCCCATCATAAATTGCTAAAATGGTGACCCTGGGTTGACCTTGACCTAGGTCAAACTTTGACACATATGCTTTTGTATTGGAAAATGTGAGAATGCATTTTATCCTGCAAACGATTCAGAATACAGTACTAAAATATAAGATACATTTTTGCTCCTTACGATAAGGCGCATTTATTGGGGGACCCGTTTTAGGTCCAGATCACATGACCAAAATGGCCGCCATACCCATATATGGTAACACTCATAAAGCTAAAAGCATCCGGCGGGTCGTGCACTTCAGCTGAAGCACTGGTTCTTGTAAAACTTCGCATTTACAGATTTGCCTTTAGGCACAGCAACATGAATAGCAGGGCCCTGATTTGAAAAGAATATGGCATACATTACCTTCTTGACGCTCATGGTCCGCTTTGCAATGCATGGTCTTTTGCAATACTTTGTTGCCCATATTTTGTTCTGAATCTTTCGTTTTGGCTCAAAAAAGTGAACCCATGTCTCGTCACCTGTGACGACATTAGCGAAAGACCGTGCATTGTAATTTGGAAACTTTTTAAGCAACTTCTTGGCGCACTGAACGCGTGTCTTTTTCTGCTCATCTGTCGACAGATGGGGAATCCATCTAGCACAGATCTTTCTCATTTTCAAATCCCGATTCAGAATTGTATGAGCTGCTCCTAATGAGATGCCAACCGTACTAGCTATTTGCCTAGTGGTGTATCGTGCATCGGTAGCAACTATTTCTTTCACTCTAGCAACCATCTTGGCAGATGTTGCTCTTTTCGGCCGACGATCATGTGGTGCATCTTTCTGTTGAGCCTAGCCCACAGCTGAATTTCTTACACCAACGAAAAACTGTCGGAAAAGACATTTCATTATGCCCATACACCGAACATATTTCATCAAAAATGTCTTTGCACCGTATACCAAGACTACAACGATTCTTAATATAGGACCGTATTTCAACGGCGTACTCTGACCTTCTTCAAGCCAAGTTTTGTATTAGTATACAAGAGTAGACAGTGTTTATCGAATGATATACATGGCTAAAGTACACGCATTTTAACAGGTTTGGTATCAATGTATAGGTAAAATGTTTTTCTACACTGTGACATTTATTTCCAGGTGATTTTCGCATTAGTGCATGAGAAAACGTTCTACTTGCATTCATATTTGAACAGTCCTCGTATCGCCACCGATAAAACTATCTTGGACGAATGTTTTCCGTTTGCTTGTTTGTGTTGAGTTTTTACGTCCCCGTCAACACTGTTTATGTCATTCAGGTGTCGTTGCTTCCGGTTTAATGGGGGGGGGTCTTTTAGCCGACACTGAGATGAAATGACATTTCAAGCCCTACAACCCTAAGCAATCGCTAGGGTTTAATGAGCAATCCGACTCGTACCGGGTTTCCTGGGCAGGCTTAGCCTTCTAAGCGGTTTACCAGTAATCAAGTTCGGTCGGTTTCAGCCCTGTGCAGAAGAACCATGCTGCCCAATCTATTTCTCAAATCCAAGAATATATTCCGTATCAAAAGCTGCTCACATTTTTTCAGCACAAATACCACAATTTTAGATATTGAACGTGCTAGAACACTTAGCAATATCTTCACTAACGAGCTCGTTAAGCTAACGATGCTTTGAACAACTGGACCCAGAGCATCATAATTAAATTTATTACCCAGATATATACTAGTTAGAACCGACTCAATAAGCTGGTTCCAACTAACAGCAACCAAAAATTGTTTGGAACATGCATTAGCCAAAAGTTATCACTATTAAATACCGCTTTGGAGAGTGCAATATGTCAAATGAGTATGTTGCTGTAATGTTATGTTTTCGTTCTTTCTAAAGTGTTTATTTTTGAAAGTTGATATGTAATATCACGTAATTCTAGATTCGGTACTTGACCCAACCAAAGCGCTTCAGCTTCTCAATTCACTTACAGTACTGCCCATGGGGGCTTGAAGAAATATATGGGCTGCATGATGCTTCCACGCAGAGCTGAATCCGGCCCGCACACTAGTACTGGTAAACCGCTTAGAGGATCTAAGCCTGTCCAGGAACCGCGGTGCGAGGCGGACCGTCCATGCTAATAAATCCTATTGGTTTGATTGGGCGACAGGGCTTCGTCGGTGTGCTCTTTTGTTTCCATTTCTCCTGCCAAAGGGGATGCGCCTTTGTTGGTGTCGGGTAAAAGTCCCACAAAATTGGAAGCAACGTCTCCAAAATGACCTGTACAGTGTTGACAGGGACGTTAAACCTCAAATCAAACAAAACATACAGTACTGTGATGAGCATGGATCGTGGGGGAAAGTTTTAAATAACTGATATCATAATCTTTTTAACATGCTACTTAACTTTACAAAAAAAGGTGTTCTGAAAAGAAATGAATACCCGAAACTATTTTTTTCTACTCGCTTTCCAAAGAAATTTGAGATTTTTACCCTTTCAGTCCTCAGTTTCTGAACATGGCGTTTCTAGCTTTGATAACAGGTGTATACATTTATTCTTAGAGACAAGGGTTTGTGTCCACATCACGAAAACACGCCTATATAATTCTGACCCCCTTGAACCCCACTTATAAATTAGTAAAACTGGGGTTATCAGGGGCATATCTTATTTTTTTAATTATTTCTGCTCCAAAATATAGATTGTGGGTACGCGTTAGAGCCGCCTCAATGAGGCGGTTATAACGAGTACCTACGATCTATATTTTGAGCAGAAATAAGACAAATATCACAAATTTGCATCTGATTTTTTTCGGCGGTGAAGTTTACAATGTATTTGTATAGGCGTGTTATCTTAATGAGTTCATACCGTATTCATATGTACGTTCCATCTTACCCGGATCTACAAGGTTTGCAAAGGTATTTGCACCTCGGGATCTGCACCGGTCTACGGGGTTGAAAGGGTTAAATAGCGTTTGTTCGCTTCTCTGTGATTATCAGTGACTTACATATACATGTAGCAGCCCATCGAACATACTAAACCTCCGCTTTGGAAAGCCCTAATTGCATAATATGTGCTGTCACGTTATACGAGGCTAGGCTAAAAAGTTCTGAGCCTGACCAAGATCCAATGTTTTTTTTTTTGTTTTTTTTTTTCATACTGAAAGTGCCTTATTTTTCAACATAGTCTCCCTTCCTGCCCACACACTTCCTCCAGCGATGCTGGAGTCCTTAGATCCCAGTGGTATAGAAGGTCTCATATTGGTCCCTGAAAAACTCCTCCACAGCAGCTATCACCTCCTCGTCTGACCGATAATGCTGCCCAGCCAAGTGCTTTTTCATGTTTGGAAACAGGTAATAATCTGATGGAGCTAGATCAGGTAAATACGGAGGGTGATCGACAAGTGTGAAGCCACAGTCATGCACAGCAGCCATTGCGACAACCGATTTATGAGCAGGCGCATTATCCAGATGGAACAAGACCCCTTTTGTCAATTTTCCGGGTCGTTTAGCCTTAATTGCTTTTCGCAATTGTTTGAGCAGATCTGCATAATACTCCACATTAATTGTTCTGCCCTTTTGAAGGTAATCTATGAATATTATGCCCTTGGCATCCCAGAACACTGATGCCATCACCTTCCCTGCAGAGGAGACGACCTTTGCCCTCTTTGGAGGGGGTGAGCCAGGGTGCTTCCATTGCATGGATTGTCTTTTGGTCTCTGGCTCAAAGTGATGAACCTAACACTCATCCTGAGTGACAAAACGGTAAAAAAAACCCATCTTGGTCTGCTTCAAAAATAGCCAAGATGGCTTGTGACAGGTTCAGCCTGGTCAACTTTTGATCAGACGTCGAAAGCCGTGGCACCCATCTGGCGGAAACCTCCGACATTCCTAATTCACTGTGTAGAATGTTCTCTACTCGTTCACGGGAGATGCCAACAGTGTTAGCTAACTGATTCACAGTTAAACGCCTGTCATCCATCACGGTCCTGTGCACTGGGCTAATGGTTTCCTAAGTTGTTGCCGTTGTTGGTCGTTCACACTGGTCATCATCTTCAAGGCTGTCCTTGTCCATCTTAAAATTTGCTGCTCACCTTTTCACGGTTGCATACGGAGGAGCATCATCCCCTAATGCAGCAACCATATCGGCATGAATGTCCTTAGAAGCTAACCCCTTTTTATGGAGGTACTTGATGACACCACGATGCCAGATTTTGTCCATTTTCTCAAAAACGTGCTAGTATCAATTTTCAAATAAAAATCAAAAAAATCAAAGTCTGAAATTTCTACGTTATTGCAGGTAAACTTGAACTCATGAGTCAAATCAAGTAATAAAGGTTTGGATTTAATGAATACAAAATTTCATGGCTCTTCGATGCCTGCTTTTTGGTCAGGCTCAGAACTTTTCAGCCTACACTCGTATAAAGTTTTGTACTTTAAGCAAACAGTGAAGACACCGCCTGGTGCCTCTAATCACAGTCGTCACTGTTTTATAATGTCCCAGTATTGGACTGGCTGGCATTTATGGGTAAATATTTCAGAAACATGTACGTTTCAATATCTTTCTGGTGGGAATAAAGGTGTTTCATTCGCCTTTGGTAAGACGAATCAGTCAGGTGAAGTTCGCTAAACTTAGGGCCTGATCAGGGTCTACACTATTACTTTATAATGCCGAAATTAAAGGATCTAACAAATGGCATTTTTTTCATCGAGTTTTTCTACTGTTTCAATCCCCAATTCCGACGGAACATAGAACTTGTATTTTAGAATCTTTTGTAGGTGGGAAAGCACAGAATGTACTGGGCTAACTTAAATTTATGGTTATATCATGAAAAACTAACAGACACCATGCAAAATTGACAGACACGTATATCTTCTTTTCTTCTATTTTTTTCTTTATTTTTTGGTTTTGCTTTTTTCTTCGTCGAATCGTGCATATCTCCGTTTTGGATTTTGCCATTTTAACCCTCTGGAACCTTGTCAACAAAATAACAGTTTTTCATATTTTAATTTTAGTGTTTTTTTTCGGCGGTTAAGTGTAATGTGTATTTGTATAGGCGTGTTTTCGTAATGCAAAACAGAAGAGAAGGCAATGATCAGGAATCGATACAATTAACCCACAGCAAACCTTTAAGCAACAACTCCTACTAAATTGATCAAGCTCTATTGGAATGTTGCTAGGGTGATCCTTTACCAAAATAGCTAAAACGCTTAAAACTGGCTTAAGAGTTTCTGTTTTTAGCTATGTTAGCCATTTTGGCTAACATAGCTAAAACAGAAACTCTTAAGCCAGTTTTAATCAAACTTTGCAAGGATATTGCCAAGGTGATCGTCGATCTAAGTGCAACAGTTAGTCTTCATGGAATGGCTGTCATCCACATGACTTTCAGAAGCTGTGTGACATCCTGGTGTCAGGTGGGCGATTCAGGGCCATCTTAGCCCTCTTGTTAACTCATCAGTACAACATCTCCGAGAACTCGACAGCAGCATGGTATAACTGAAATGCTGGAGCAAAAGAAAACCAACAGTTGGACTTCAGATATTATGAAAAAGGTATGCCGCATACGTAAGCATCTAAACATAAAGTAAAGACCCCGATCAGACAGGATATGTGTGTGTATTGACTACTGTGTTGTGAAGAGGACTGTCATTTATTTCTAACTTCAAAGAAGACCCCAATGTAACGTGAGAACGATGTATTAACTTACATAGGAACCTTATCTTCTTTGTCAGTTGGTTTTGTGTGATGTTACACACAGAAAATATGATAGTAGGCCCTGAATCGCTCATCTAGGTTTTACCGTAATTCAAACCGTCACCACAGTTATCCAAATGATTATCAAAGAAAATGCGGTTTACACAGCCCAGCCAGCTCTATATTGCCATGACGGTTACTTATCATGCTAAATTGTATAATTGTAGTTGAATTAACTTTCTTGACACAAACATACACTGTTACTGATTTTTGTTTGTTTGATTTGAGGTTTAACGTCCCCGTCTACACTGTAAAGGTCATTTTTGAGACGTTGCTTCAAATTTTGAGGGACTTTTACCCGACTTTGAAACCAATAGGGTTTATAAGCATGGACGGTCCGCCTCGCACCGCGGTTCCTGGACAGGCTTCTATAGATCCTCTAAGCGGTTAACCAGTACTAGTGTGCGGGCCGGATTCAGCTCTGCGTGGAAGCATCATGCAGCCCATATATTTCTTCAAGCCCCTATGGGAGCTTGGTTTATACTAATTTATTTTAGTTTGATTGCGATGAAAGATTCTAGCTTATTTGAATCACTCTCGAATACACATTCCGAATGTTAACACGCGTGCGCGAGTGAGTCAGTGACTTTTACACTAATGCAACATGTACCCATTTACACCGCGGTGGAGTGGGGGTAGTGACATTACGTGTCTTGCCCAAGGACACACTTCACCTCCGGTGGCTGGATTCGAACCAACAACCTCTCGATCGTAAGTCGAACGCGCTAACAAATGAGCTATCGATGCTGCTAACTGGGCGCAAACGCATGATTCAAAACGCATCAGAACGCGGCAACTGCCAGTATCTACTCTGTTTGCTAAGAATACTTACCACCAGGTTATCAAGTCCGTGAAATGAACATCCCTCTAAACCCCACTTTATATAGAGAAAACAGGGGTTACAGGGGTATACATTTTGCTTATTTCTGTTCCAAAACATAGCATTACACAAACACATCTATACCAATACATTGTAAACTTTACTGCCGAAAAAAACCCGAAAATTTTAAGATGAAAAAGTCCGATATTTTTCTTGTTTCTGCTCAAAATAGAGCAGAAATAAGAAAATTAAGGTTTACCCCTGCAAATCCCATAAAAGTGGGGTTCAAGGGGTCAAAATTATATAGGTGTGTTTTCGTGATGGGTTGCGAGTACTCGTTAGAACCGCCCGACTACATCCTATGTAGCGTTTTAAAAATAAAAAATATTCACAAATTTTCACCGGCATTATGATATCTCACCCGTGCGACATAGTGCATTTTACATATCTCCAAAATGGCTAAATTTGGTTTAAACAATATTTATTTGCAAATAAATTACAAAGATATACATCGATACATACACGCAAAATGACATAGGATCTGACGGTAAGCATAGTGCTTATATGAAAGTCATTTCCTGGGTTCAAGTATTGTATACAGTGTATTCGAATAATGGTTAAATAGTGACATCAATATAAAACCAAATCGTTCTGTGAGCTCAGAGAGAGAGAGAGAGAGAGAGAGAGAGAGAGAGAGAGAGAGAGAGAGAGAGATAGAGATAGAGAGAGAGAGAGAGAGAGAGAGAGAGAGAGAGAGAGTGAAATTCATGTGTACGTGTTTGTTTGTTTGGTTTTGGTTTTGCGGCCCCTTCAAGACTATTTCACTCATATCGAGCCGATCGTTAATCAGAGGTGGGCGAAAACCGGAGTACCCGGAGAAAAACCACCTGACCTTCCGTTGCAGAACTTGGCGTCTCACATGTGACCCGAGCGAGGCTCGAACCACAGCGGTGAGAGACTTAATGATCAAGAGTCAGCGCTCTTAACCACTAGGCCACGGAGGCCCGTTCATGTGTACGTGTACATGATTGTAGAAGAACACTTGTACATGATTGTAGAAGAACACTTTTGGCTACTTTTCTGATGAAACCCTGTGATGTTTTTCTTATGAATGCTCAAAACACATGTTGTGGTGCCTCAATGAGGCGGTTCTAGCGAGTACCCACAACCTATGTCTTGGAGCAGAAATAAGAAAAATAATGTCTACCCCCATAAACCCCAGTTTTCCCTATATGAAGTTGGGTTTAGCGGGGTCTTCATTTCACGGACGTGTACACGTAATGGGAAAAGTAGTCACTTTGGGGATAATAATGAATGCACAATGTCACACGGGTGTGTTATCGCAATGCAGAGATAATCTACTCACCAGTGAACGTAGTGAATAACTTCTACAGCACTTTACATCTGTATCTGAATGAGTTACGTCGCTTCCCTTAGATGCCACAAGTGCAATATTGAATTAAATAAAGCTCATCGGGGCATACCTAAATACACTGTAACCTGTACCGAGGAAAAAACACGAACATTTTAAGGTAAAAGTTGTGATATTTTTCTTATTTCTGCCCAAAATATAGATTGTGGGTACTCGTTATAACCGATTTATTGTTTTCTTTTTCTGCTCAAAAAGAGGTTGTGGGTACTCGTTAGAAACGCCTCATTGAGTTAAAGTGTACACACAATCATTATTTTAGAGTTTGTTTTGTTTGTTTTGGAGTTTTAACGGCCCAGTCAACACTATTTAGGTAATTTTTGAGCCGGTCAGTTTACCTATCCACAATTTTTCTGGACAGGCTTAAACGTAAGCGGTTAACCAGTACAGTGCACATTCTACTGCCAGAAACTGACAACTGCCCTTCTTGAATCAGCGGAAGGGAGAGAATGGCCCTAGAAAAAGTTTCATGATCAGTCTCATGAAAACATATCACGTTTTCTTCGTAACATTTTCGTTTCTACAATGTATTTGTATATGCGTGTTTTCATAATTATTGAAAGCTTAGATTACAACCTGTCCTGACTGCATGAAAAAAGATTTGTGTCAAAGACCCTCTATATACACGGTGGGTAGGCATAACGGAATCGTGTCGTCCGGAAACGGCATTTCTTGGTTCTGGTCGGCCGTGTAAAGGTGTCTGGTCGTCCTTTTCGGGAAAATATGGTCAGGTGCCCTTCTTTAGATTTATTTTTGAGCTCGCTAACACAGCCGTCTCATACATGCCTTTGTTGCACGGAACGGCCTAATACTAATTGATTCTGAATAAGCTGAAATCGTTACAGAGCGGGTGCGTTGCGGTTTGTTCCATGAGATCTGCCGCTAATTACTCATAGAACGTTTGCCAAACTCTGTACCTTTTCTTTCCATGTTTATCCTTCCAATGGACTAGTAGTCAAAGCTCCCATCACATAGTCATTTATTATTTGCTTAGCTTTTATACAGAGCACTTACGGTGATTTGTTTGATTTGAGGTTTAACGTCCCCGTAAACACTGTAAAGGTCATTTTGGAGACGTTGCTTCCAATTTTGTGGGACTTTTACCCGACATTGAGATGAAATGACATCTCAAACCCTGTCGCCCAATGAAACCAATAAGGTTTATTAGCATGGACGGTCCGCCTCGCACCGCGGTTCCTGGACAGGCTTAGATCCTCTAAGCGGTTTACCAGTACTAGTGTGCGGGCCTGATTCAGCTCTGCGTGGAAGCATCGTGCAGCCCATATATTTCTTCAAGCCCCTATGGGCGGGGGCGGGCACTTACGGTGAGCTAGATTTTCTATCTCACGTCATAAATACGGAAACCGTGTAACAAATATTGGTACAGGATATTGGTCTTCCCAATACAAAAAGTGGCACCGGATTTTGGTTGTACTAATGTGAATGAGACACCGGGCTCTGTTCGTAACTGTATAACAGAAGCTTAGTAGTCATGAAAGCTTGCCTCTTAAAAGGGCAATTAAGGGTTATATGGACTGTTGGGGATAATGCAGCTACCCGATCTATACTCCAGGAACTGCTCGGATCAGAACCAAAGCCTATTCCAAACATATAAATGTATTAACAAACAATAAGACAAAACGGTCTTAACAAACAATAAAATCACAGGTGACAAGCCTAGTTCTTAGCTTTGTTCCAAACGGGTGGGGTGGTAACGCAGTTACTTTTACTAACCTTAACAATTTGGAAATCCATAAGTGTTAAAACGAAAACATATAAAGAAAGACAGCTTCGAACCAAAAAAAAAAAAAAAAAAAAAAAGAAAATGAAACCACAACGAAATTACCGCCTTGGGACGGTCAGCAATATTTTCTTCGGGTTTTTTTACCGGTTTAACGGGGCCTAAACCTTCACCTTCATTTTCTGCCATGGTTGCCACAGTACAGTCGTCGCATTGCGGGGTTGCGCGGGGCATGATGAAAAGGATTAAAACTGAGACGACCATTGCGGATTTGCCCTGATCGTGGGGATCGCGAGATAATTACTATGTTTCCGCGGCGCTATAACAGGTATAAAATTTATTGTCCGCGTTATTGTCTTCATTCGATCCAAACAACGGCGGGGCATTTTGTTTTGTTTTAATCTGTTTAAATTGTAAAATTAATTATAAGCATCACTTATACGTAATAAATAAATGACTTTATTTGTTGTGTTTCGATTTACGAATAAACGAGACCCGGGATCATTAACTCCATTGTTGAATTATGGAAATATTTGAGGATCACTGATGAGGCCTAATTAGCCGAAACTAGCTAGTCTGGTCCAGAAAACAAGACACGCCATATTTTCGAGTTATGTGGTGTATTCCTTGCTTCCAAAGGATAACCCTTTCTAGAACAAATTTAACGTCACTACAGCTGGTGTCTGGGAATGTCTGGCGGCCGTAAAAAGTCCCCCTGCCCTACATCATAGTGTAGGTTATATTTTCTTGTCCTTTGGGATCATTGATTCCATTGCTGAATTATGAAAATATTTGAGGATCACTGATGAGGCCTAATTGGCCGAAACTAGCTAGTCTGGCCAAGAACACATTATGACGTAAGCCACGCCATTCGGAGGGGTTTAACCATGATCGTATATTTTTACATTATGAAAGTTACTACTTCGCAATTAATAAAAGTCAAAAACTTTTCAGCTCTTCTTTTTCTTTTCTGACCAAGTTAAACTGGTCTATTAATTATTAGTTTCAATGTTACATATTATGACACATCGAAAATCGAAAGCTTTTGAGACAGGCAGTGTTCAGGACTAGATCTACCCCGATATGCACACTGAACACGACTGCTACATAAGTGAAAACCTGACTGACTTGACATGATCAAACTGGTTGTTTTATAATTTTCAGAGCATTCAACAGGGTTTTGTTCTCACGTTAACACAGTTCATTTACTAAAATGTTAAAAGTATCTCGATATCTGATGACCACCTGGACCCCAACTTCAGGGTACTATGCACTTAAACAATGGCTAAAATTGCCCACACGATTGGCATAAACGGTAACATGCACCCCTATGATTGACGTTTTGTAGATACATTTCATGTTTTATGTAAACTGCACTTATTTTTCTCCCGCCAAAGTATTTGAATAACAGCACATTTTTTTTTGTTTTTTTTTTGTTTTTGTTTTACGGCCCTTTCAAGATTATTTCACTCATATCGAGCCGATCGTTAATCAGAGGTGGGCGAAAACCGGAGTACCCGGAGAAAAACCACCTGACCTTCCGTTGCAGAACTTGGCGTCTCACATGTGACCCGAGCGAGGCTCGAACCACAGCGGTGAGAGACCTAATGATCAAGAGTCAGCGCTCTTAACCACTAGGCCACGGAGGCCCGTCTTGAATAACAGCACATGTTACTACGTAATGCATAACTGAGAGGACATTTTTAAATGTCAGCGGATTTGATTATGTTCCAAATAAACAATCTCGACGTATATTGTAGCTATCAGGTGCAAATTGCTATTTTATAGAAAGAATGGATTAAAATATGTGCAAGGTAAAAATATTTCAATTTTCTAACTGTAAAAGCTTATAATGTTTCATAGCCCAATCAACATAATCCCAAATACATTTATTACCCATTAATAATATATAATAATAAAGTCTTTATTTCAAGAGGGTAACACAATTAGTACAAAACTAATCTCCCTTGTGGCCCTCAGCCACACCATATTGGTCATATGAAGTTCTTACTACTCATCAACGTTGTTTCAACTATTCATGTAACATGCTTGTGTAACAAAAAGTGCATATTTTACAATCCATCAACACTATTTGGATCATTATGATCACACGCCCACCTAACTATGTTACAACATTACACTCCATATTTTCAAGTTATTTGGTGTTTTCCTTGCTTCCAAATGATAACAATTTTCTAGAACATATTTAACTTCACTACAACTGGTGTCTGTGAATGTGTGGCGGCCATAAAAAGTCTCTCTGCCCTACATCATAGTCTTTGGGATCATTGGTTCCATTGTTGAATTATGAAAATATTGTAGGGTCACTGATGACGCCTAATTGGCTGAAACTAGCTAGTCTGGCCCAGAAAACATGTACACTCCATATTTTTCAGTTTTGTAGTTTATTCCTTGCTTCCAATGGATATCCCTTTCTAGAACATATGTGTTTGTTTGTTGTTGTTGTTTTTTTTTTTGTTTTTTTTTTTTTTTTTTTGTATGTTTGTTTGTTTTTAGCTGTTGTCTAGTAATGTGTATTGATATTTCTTAATTTTTTTATCATATCTATTACAATTTAACATATTTCGAACGAGCACCATCAGATAACACTTGCAAGATCAGATCGCATTCATACATCTGTTCAGCTCATTATGCTTCGACGAGGTGCTGAAACCGACCTGCCGTTTTCTTAGGGAGGTAGGTTAAGATGTCATTTCACCTCAGTGTCGAGTAAATGTCCAACAAAATCGGACGCAACGTTTCAAAAATAACCTAAATAACGTTGACGGGAATGTAAAACCTCACTGAAACAAACAAACGTATTGTTCTCCAGCAAAAGATCGATTAATGGACGGACGGTCTGTTTCATTCGATTGACAAGTGCGTGTAACGAGCACCCTGTAAAGTAGAAGTTAAACAAAGATCAGGCATCGATACAATTAACTTACTCCACCCATCAAAGACACCAAAGGGAAAGAAACACAAACATGAAGCGACCAGACCAAAATGGAGACCTAAACAAAGAAAGGCCATAAGGACAGTTACTTTCCCACAAAATGGCCATATGGCTATCCAAAATAAAATGACACAAATAATACACACAGAAAGTAACGAACAACAACAAAAAATAAAACCGCCACAGAAGAACCGCCTTGGAACGGTCAGTGGAAAGCATTCCACTGGGGGGCTTAAATCGATTTTTTCGTGGAAACAATCCTCGCCCTTACTTCCGTCGCGACCCAGACAAATAATTTGTTTAGTTCGCATGAAGGCCTCCTAACTCATCAGTGCAACATCTCCGTGAACACAAATAATTAAAGAACCACAAAGGCGAGACAACGGTGAGGACTCGACAGCAAGAAACTGTTAATTACTATCAGGTTAGGTAACTCTTCTATATCTGTTGTTAAAATACTCCTCAATGCTACTCTTCAATGCTAGAGTTACTGTTACTGATTATTCTTAACTGTGACGTCATGAACGTCATGGAAACGACGTAACGTCATAGAGTTATTGTATGTCCACCATTGTTGTAAATGAAGTGTGTTGCTACTTCTAAGAAGTTTTCCAGGCGTTTAACAATGGTAGCAGAGCAGATCCAATTGGAAGTATTGGAATTAGAGGAGATCTAAATATACAGAGACTTGTAGAGGTATTTTTGTGGAAATTTTAAGAAAAAAAATGGGAACAAAAACCAATCCACCCAATTTTGCTTCAGAGAGGTATAAACCGTATAAAGAGAAGTTGTAAGCATGGCGTGATGTGACTGACCTTCCTACAGAAAAGCAGGGAATTGTTATTGCACTAACACTTCCAGATGATGACAAGAATAAAATACAAGAAAAAGTTTTCAATCAAATTGGTCGTGAAAATATAAAGCAAGTAAATGGTCTTGACACTCTCATAAATTTTTTGGACAGTCAATTAATGAAAGATGAGCTGAGTGACAGTTTAGAAAAAAATTGAACTATTTGAAGACTTTCAAAGGGTTAATGGACAGAGCATTACAGAATACATAGCAACCTTTGACTCTCACTATAGAAAACTTGAAAAATACAAATTAAAATTACCAACAGAGATCTTAACATTCAAACTTCTCAGTAAGGCAAATATCAGCAAAGAAAAAAATGCTTGTTCTCACAGGGATGAACTATGCAAACAAAGAGACATTATATGAAGAGGCTAAACAGTCGTTGAAAAAATTCAAAGGCGTGTTACAGAAGTGAGTGCAAGTCCAGGACCCAGTATAAAATTGGAGCCTACATTTTTAGCTGAAAATGAAGAAGCTTTATTAGCTGCTGGTTATGTCAAACAAGGTCAAGGAAAAAGGTTAGTCAAGACAGGAAGATGGGGTAACACTCGAGGTGGGAGACAGCGGGCCAAGGGACCAGAAGTGAGAAGAAGAATGAATCCTACAGGACCAGATGGCAAGGTATTAACCTGCAGAGTTTGTGGATCATACAGGCATCTTATGAAAGACTGCCCTGATAGTTGGGAGAACATAAAGAAGGTACATATGGTCGAAGATGAGAATGTAGTGTTGTTTACAGGATACAACAAAGAGGAGATATATCAGCTGGGCGTTGATGCACGCAACTGCGCAATACTGGACAGTGCTTGTAGCAGCACGGTGTGTGGGCAGAACTGGATAGATAGCTACATCAACTCATTGAATGAGGCTGACAGGAAGAAGGTAAAGCAGACAGTAGGTGAGAGAACTTTTAAATTTGGAGGAGGAACACCTCTGAAATCTCAAGCTGAATACTGTCTTCCAGCAGTAATTGCTGGAAAAGAAGTATCAATTAAAACATATGTAGTTAGATCAGATATCCCATTACTCTTATCAAGAAGTGCGATGAAAAAGGCAGAAGTAAAGATGGATCTGGAGAATGACTCAGCAAAAATATTTGGGGAAGATATTGCCCTGAACCGCACTACATCAGGTCATTACTGCATCCCTATTGACAGAAAAGAAAATATAGCAGTTGAAGAGGTTTTATCTGTAAAGCTTGAAGAAATGGGGAGACATGACAAATTGAAAACTTTGCTGAAGCTGCACAGGCAGTTTGCTAATCCACATGTAAGAAAGCTTAAGTCACTGCTACAAGATGCAAATATCTGGAGAGATGACTATAAGGACTTGCTTGAAGAAATAGATATAAAGTGTGACCTATGCAAGAGGTATGCAAAACACCTGTAGTTGGCATGCCTATGGCCACTCAGTTCAATGAGAAAGTGACTATAGACTTAAAGCAATGGAATGGACGCTGGATTCTCCATATCATAGACATGTGGTCAAGATATACCATATCAGTATTCATAATCAGGAAAAGACCAAGTGACGTTGTAAATGCTTTGATGCAGAACTGGGTTGGAGTGTTCGGAGTAATGGGATCAATGATGACAGACAACGGGGGAGAATTCAATGCTGATGAAATGCGTGAAGTGATGTCCATCCAAAACGTGAGAGTACTGACTACTGCAGCTGAAAGCCCATTTCAAAATGGGCTATGTGAGCGGGTACATGCTGTGACAGATATGATGCTGCTGAAACTTGAAGAGGAAAACAGAAACACTGATAGCCGGACTCTGCTATGCTGGGCAAATATGGCACGGAATACATTACAGATGTGGAATGGATTTAGTAGCCATCAGCTTATCTTTGGTAAAAATCCAAATTTGCCCGGTGAAATGACGGAAGGACTGCCAGAACTTGAAGGGTCAACCAGTAGCGATACGTTTGCACAGCATCTGAATGCCTTACATTCTTCACGCAGAGCCTACACCCAAGCAGAGGCAAATGAAAGGATAAGGAGAGCTTTACGTGGGAAGATCAGGGCAGCTGAGGACATTTTTGAAAATGGAGACATGGTGTTCTACAAGAGAGATGGGACAGAACGATGGCTTGGGCCAGCTACAGTTGTTTTTCAAGTTGGTAAGGTGGTGTTTGTGCGTCATGGTGGAATCTTTGTCAGGGTATCACCGAATAGACTGAAAAGAAAAGATCAAGCTTTAGACAGAAATGAAAGCAGCGACAAGGCCCAAACTGTACCAGTTGACAACGGAGATGAAATAAATGAGGAGGAGGCAAGGGAGGAGTCATCTGCGTCAGAGTTTTTGTCAGGACTGGGTCCTGCTGATGGACAAAACTCTGTTGAACCAGACAGAAATGCTGAAAATCAATTGTCAGTTAAAGACAGAGAACTGCCAGCAACCAACTCAGAGACAGCTACAGGAGGTGTTGAGAATGATAGAGACACGGAAAGATCTAGCAGTGTGAAAGCAAATGGCAGTATCAGATACAAGCTTAATGATGAATTGGTAACTGACACAGTTCTTAGTAGAGCAGGAAAAGCCACTGGAAAGTACAAAAGCTGGTGCAATATTAGGAATGAAAACAATGAGGAAAGAAGCATTGATCTCGGAAGCATTCAATGGCAGAAAATACCTGAAACAGAAATCAATATTACTGAGGTTTCCAGGAGGGAGAGCTTAGGTAGTAAAGAAACAGACATTGACAAAGAAAATGAACTGGAAAAATTAGCTCAGTTTGAAACATATGAGGAAGTAACAGACTGTGGACAAAAAGTTTTGTCAACACGATGGGTAATATCAAATAAGGATGGAAAAAACAAAGCCAGATTAGTTGTGAGAGGATTTGAAGAAAGAGATCTTGAAATACCACGAGAGAGTCCAACAGTAGGAAAAGGAACTATGAGGCTATTGATTTCAGTTGCAGCACTTGAAAACTGGAAATTAAAAACAACTGACATAAAATCAGCTTTTCCACAAGGCAAAGAATTAGAGAGGGAGATATACATAAGACAACCAAATGAGAGTCAAACACCACATTGCATAATCTGGAAGCTTAAACATGGCCTGTATGGGTTAAAAGACGGGGCTAGGCAGTTCTATGAAAGTGTCAGAGAAGAACTAATGAAACCTGGCTTCACTCCATGTAAACAGGATCCAGCAGTATTTTATGTTCATAAAGAAAACAGGTTGAGGGGAATTCTCTGCTGTCATGTTGATGATTTTTTACATGCTGGTGATGATGTTTTTGAAACTTTGATGAAAAAAACTGAGGGGAAGATTTTCTGCCGGAAAAGTGGAGGAGAAAGAGTTCAGATATATAGGGTTCAAAGTCAAGCAGCTTGAAAATAGGAAAATAATTAACCATTCTGACTATATAGACAAAATGAAGAATAAAACTGTGGACCCAAAGAGAGCCTCTGACAAACAAGAGTAATTGACAGCACAAGAACAAAATACATACAGGCAGTTAGTAGGTCAGTTGAATTGGGCGGTACAGGGATCAAGGCCTGATATGGGATTTGAAATGATAAAGATGAGCACGATGTTAAAACAAGGTACAGTAGAGGATATGGTACGAGTCATCAAGAAAATAAGTAGGCTGAAAGACTTTCATTCCTATATGACATTTCCAAGGTTGAGCAAAACTGCTGATTTGAAAATTGCTGTTTTCACTGATGCTACACTGGGAAACATCAATGAAGGAACTGGCAGTACTGGTGCATTCATTATCTGGTTGAGGGACAATACAGGGCAATGTTGTCCAATTGCCTTGAATGCACATAAAATCAAGCGTGTAGTAAGGTCTAAATTAGCAGCTGAAACCTTGAGTTTGCAGGAGGGACTAGCTGCCAGTTACTACTACAGAGAGATGCTGGAGAGTGTACTAGGGGTTAAGCCGAGAACCATTATGATTGAGGCCTACGTTGACAATAAGAGCATCATTGAAGCTATACTGTCTACAAGGCTGGTTGATGACAAACGGCTTCGAGTGGATGTAGCAACTATCAAGGAATCACTGCAGCTGCATGATGTGAACAAGATCCAGTGGATACCAGGACATTTGCAGTTGGCAAACCCGATGACCAAACAAGGTGCATCAGTGTTTAATCTACTGAAGGTGTTGCAGTCTGGACAGATCTTAAATTAACTGTGTTGCTGAGAACTAATCATAATGCTTTTTATTAAGATTTTTTTAAAATCTTTTTAGATTATTAGGGCCATTTGATCAGTTTAAAATTTTACAACTTTTCCTTTTGAAACATTTTAATAATTAGCATCTTTTTTATTTTTCCTCAACTTTAAATTCCATTTGAATTTAAATCTGTTTACAACAGTAGTTTCAGCAAATTAAAAAGCAAAGAAAAGAAAAAAAAAGAAAATATAATTATTGTTAATTACTATCAGGTTAAGTAACTCTTCTATATCTGTTGTTAAAATACTCCTCAATGCTACTCTTCAATGCTAGAGTTACTGTTACTGATTATTCTTAACTGTGACGTCATGAACGTCATGGAAACGACGTAACGTCATAGAGTTATTGTATGTCCACCATTGTTGTAAATAAAGTGTGTTGCTACTTCTAAGACGTTTTCCTGGCGTTTAACAGAAACCACTTTAATGCTGGAGCAAAAGGAAACCAACAGCTGGACTCCGATGGGCCCGACCAGAGACAGAGCATCAGACACCAACCAACATTACCTTGAATAAGATCTCTCTGTAAAACTCATTTACATATAAACAAAGAAACGTGGATTATGTGGGTATAAATTAGTTTTTTGTTCTTGCTCAAAAACCTTGCAAGAGCACCCGTATCTATGTTGAGACCCATCGGGGCGTGGAGAAATAGATTAGGCTGGACGGTGCTTCCACACAGAGCGAAACCGATCGTGCACATTATTACTGGTAGACCGCTTAGAAGGTCTAAGCCTGGCCAGGCAAAGTGATGCGTGTCGGATCGTCCATGCATATAAACATTTTTGGTTTCATTAGGCGGCAGGACTTGAGATGTCATTGCATCTCCGTGTCGGGAAAAAGTCACACCATCACGTGACCAAGTCCGTGAAATGAGCACCCCCTTACACCCCACTTTATATAGAGAAAACTGGGGTTTACGGGGGCAAACACTATTTTTCTTATTTCTGCTCCAAGACATAGATTGTGGGTACTCGTTAGAACCGCCACATTGAGGCGGTTCTAACGAGTTAACGAGTACCCACAACCTATGTTTGCAGTATAAATAAGAAAAATATCACAGATTTTCGTCAGAAAAGTAGCCATTTTGGTGATATAAAAAGTGCACTATATCGCACGGGTGTGTTATCGTAATGAAAATTGGAAGCATGGTCTCCAAAATGACCTTAATAGTGCTGACGCGATCCAACAAGCGTCCTTGTCATGATTTGTTTGTGTGTTTGTATTCGAGTTTAACTAACGACCCAGTCAACACTATTTGGGTCAATATTGAGCCGGTCAGTTTACCTATCCACACTTTTCCTGGGCAGGCCTATACGTAAGCGATTAACCAGTACAGTGCTAATGCTTTCGCCAGAAACTGACAACTGCCCTTCTTGAATCAGCGGAAGGGAGATGATGACTGTAGAAAAGATTTCACAATCAATCTCCGAAAAAGAATGTTTCCGACCCCGGTATCGAACACGCGTCCTCTTTATCACCAGTCAGACGCGCATCCGACTGAGCTACCGAGTCCGGCTCCATGTGAAGAGGGCCAAAGTCTTTTGGTCTACGGTATGTCAATCGATCAAAATTTACTAAGCACAGCCCGGCGTTGTTTTCCTTTGTGGAACCAAAGACATGTTTTTCTGTTTCAGTTTCGTCTGTAATTAAGGTAGTGCGATACAGTAGCGACAAGATGATACCATAATAAGGATAGTAAATGAGATAGACACTGCCCAGCAACTCAGTAATTATAAAACAAACCTCACATAAACAACAACTTGTGTAAGAATATTTGTTTGGGAAGTAGTTCCCACATGGTAGTTCCTGCATTTTAATGATCCATCGTTTTCCTGACCAGAATCCTGTGCCATGCACAAATGTTTAGCCGGTGTCCATTTGAAAGATATTGAAGATGACAAAACATACACCCTTACCACTCTATTTTCGTTATTATCAACGCATTATTAAATCAATTGAGTGTCTTATTCAGTTACACTAGACGACAAATTAATGCAACGTAGATGTACAAAATAGTGTTTTTTTTTTTTTTTTTTTTTTGCATTATCAACACATAACTGGCCAGCAGCTTGCTCTTTTTTTACAAAATAATCTCATTTTAGTTAATAAACACATATTCTGTTGACCGGCCCCGATAGCTCAGTTGGTAGAGTGTCCGCTCCGGGGAACGGGAGGTCTGGGGTTCGACCCCGGGCCGCGACATACCAAAGTCGTTAAAAATGGTACTAGCTGCTCCTCGTTTGGCACTCAGATTTACGGGGTAGAGCTAGGACTGGTCGATCCAGTGTCAGGATAATGTGACTGGGTGTGGTATCATGTAATGTGTCTGGGACATGATACTTCAGTGAGGCAGCACTATAAATGTGAGCATTGAGCTCCCTGTCGCAACCAGACACCGTCGTGATATGACTGAAAAATTGTTGAAAGCGACGTTAAACCCGAATTCACACACACACACACACATATTCTGTCGATACCACTTGGGCTGCGGATCACTTAATCTCAGTAATACAGCGATGTTCTGATTTTACCGACATACAAACAGACGGGAGAAGTATTATAGCGTTCCAAGCAACTTATTTATTCTTGAAACACACCTTATTTTTCCTGTCAAATGGCATGTTTCGTCCATGCTGTCTATCATGTTATGACCAACCAGACCACCAGAGTCCCTTAAACGGTTGGCTAAAATCAAGAAACGCTGTTTTGGACAAACAGACTCCGTTGTGCCTACCCACCGTGATATAGGTACAGCGAAGTCAATGTGCAGATACAGAGGTTGATCTAATCCCACATTGCGCGAGCTTCCTCAAGGATCTTATTTTGTTTGGCCTTGAATAAACACTCCGATATGGTCGGAAGAAATATTATTTTGTCTTGGTCTGTCAATTCGTCTGTCTGTCTGTACGTCACATTTTCGTGTCCGCTCTGTTATGAGTACTTGGATACCATGTGAGATACTTTCAAGAAACCTTATAGAAATGTACCGCACGATTAGACGACGTGCAGAAGACAAGAACCATAAATCTGTGGCTAATTTACCTTATAATCTACAGTCATTGCCCACTGGACATTGAGCATATTGGTTTGGGTTATTTAATCACTTGAAAACCGTTTGAGCTATTCAGAAATGTTAAGCATCGAAAAAGGACATGCAGACGATAACAACCGTAACTCTGGGTAAGGTATCTTTTGAGCTATAGCCCTATGAATATAAACATAGTGAATAATCTGTGTCCGCTCTGTAATTTGGAAACTGATTGAAATAACTCTTGCTTTATAACTCTGGCTTTATAACTTCCTCAGGTATGGCCCGTTGAACGAAATGTACCCTGCTATTGCCCCTTTCTGACCTGCACTGATCTGCACGTACCTTTGCATCTTGTATAAAACTTGCTCGGGTCAAAAAAGGAACTTACCAAGGATTTCGGAGAGCTGTAAATGTTAAAATGATAAGTAACTTGAAGAGAACTGGTACTTATTTAAGGGATCTTGGGGGTAATAACATTTTTCAGGGAGCAGGTAGCCTAATAATTGATGAGATCAATTTGAACAGCTACGAATAATTGACTAAAATCTTCATGGATCTGAGGACCATATACAACCCTCCTGGGTAGACTTTAGTAAACAATCCTTGAACAACAAAAACAACAATACAAAATAGCAACAACAATCTCTTCGTTTACTGCAACCCCTTTCATCCTGAAAATCCCATTATTTTGAAAACAGTGTCCGTTCCTCTGTAACGGCATCAATACGTGCCATTACGATAACACACCCATGGGACACAGTGCATTTTTTTCACATCCCCAAAATGGCCATTTTTCTGATGAAAATCCGTGATATATTTCTTATAAATACTGCAAACATAGGTTGTGGGTACTCGTTAGAACCGCCTCATTGAGGCGGTTCTAACGAGTACCAACAACCTATGTCTTGGAGCAAAAATAAGAAAAATAATGAATACCCCCGTAAACCCCAGTTTTCTCTATATAAAGTGGGGTATAGGGGGTCTTCATTTCACGGACTTGTTCACATGATGCAATGGGTAAAGACCAAACATATAATATATTGAGTACTGGATGAAAGCCCATGTACGTGTTAAGTATATGGGTCTGTTTGGCTGATTGCGGGGATGATGTTGGGAAAGGGGAGAAAGAGAAAGCAGGGAACAAGATAAGTAAGTGAAATGATTTAGAAGATTAGGAAAGGATGGGCGGTCAAACATTACATGCGCGGATCCTTGAAGTTTACCGGGGTTGGGAGGTGGGGAAGGGGATTGACCCCTGTACCTGATCATGCCAACCGTTTTCCGCCCAAATAATTTGCATTGGTCGTATGGCACCAGATCAGAAGTCGCATTACGACGTCTGATCACGGTCTGTGCGGTTCAACTTTTGAAGAAAGAAACTTTGGCAGATGAGTGATACCAGAAATACAGGGGTCAAAATGCAACAGAGTCAAAAACTGATGCATAATTCATTGAAAGTAACTGATTTTTGAATTCCATTTCTGTGAAAAATAAATGTGTGAGAATAACTGATCCGTTACTAGGATCGCATAACTCAAAGTTTACTGGTTTACAAAATGCAAATCCCTTTGGTTTTGCGTGCGTGTGTGCGTGTGTACGTATGTGTGTGTGTGCACGCGCGCGCGCGTGTGTGTGTGTTTTCAATTTCTCCTTTTTGAAATTTGTCAACTTCAAGATGGCCAAAGGTTTTGGTCGTCAATACAAGTTATCAGCTGGGCATGACTGCAAAACACGATTAATATACGAATATATCCTGACGCAGATATCAATTGTGGGTCGAGGGGACCTCGCAATGCTATTGATTCAGGGAATGTATCCCGTCAAATAAGTTATTTGAGTTGCGCCTCTAGAAAACCTGTTTTGCTGTTTGCGAATAACATGTGTGCAGATCAGACCGTGAATCAACATAATCTGATGTTAGAATATACAGTGCCTCTAGTGTTAACATACCAAGCGTCAAGACTCTTGCTGGCCAGTGACTGGTTTAAGCCTGCGTATGTCTACTTGTTGCTGCTATAAGAAAGATACATCACAGCAGACACATGGCGTGATTATGACGTCACATCGATGTACGAGGGCTGTTCGGGAAGTTCTTGTAATGTGTTCATAAAAAATCAAATATCAAGATATTCTGCTCATTTTTTTCAACTATTAAAGATATATTTATCAGAAAAGCTTCCTGGTGCTAAATGTCGAATATTTTCCCCTATGCCTATAATACATGTTTCCTTGGCAACGCAGGTAATCGAGGTTGCGCACGCCAAAACTGGCGCAAAAACCGTACAATCTGTTATATGTTTTAATGGTATAGAATAAAATGAAAACGCTAACCAAACTTGATGTTTTGAAGCTATGACGTTAGTTTTTTTCGATAATGACGTTGGCCGGACGTCGTAAAGGAGTACAGAGTTTTCGCGGCGTTTTTATTATATTCCAAGCGACGATGGTAAAGCCTATTGCAATAACTAATGAGCATATATGTCAGCACTTGAAAAAATGTAATTTTCGGACCAACTAGCCCCGGTCTCCCCTATAATTATGATGTATCGGAGGTCACCTTCATTTGATGTTAGTTTCTGAATAAAATCTTGTATTTTGTATCTTGAAAGAGTAAGAAAAAGATGGCGTCAACAGGCGACGTTGAGCTGTGCAGTGTGATCAAGTTTTGCGTAGGCCTTAGGAAAACACCCGCACAGACTTAGAGTTGATAAGATGTTCAGAAACGATGAATTCCTGCAGTATGCCGTTCGTTTACAAGTGGCACAAACGATTCCGGCGAAGGAGACAATCAACTGCGGACGATCCGAGAGAAGGGCGGCCCTGCGTTGTGAAAATGGCTGTTAAAGACCAAGTGAAGGATTTGATCGTCAAGTGAAGGATTTGATTCGTAGTGATCGGCGCTTGACCGTGGTCTACATGTAGCTGTATCAGGCGCAACTGTCCAAGATGTTCTTACTAAAGAGTTGGAGATGTCGAAAGTGAGTGCCTGCTGGGTTCCGTGGCTACTGATAATGGAAGAGAAAGAACGACGGGTGCAGTGCTCATCTGTGTTTTTGCAACGCTACGCAGCTGAAGGAGACGCATTTTGGACAGACTAGTGACAACATATGAAACATGGCTACATCACTATGATCCGGAGACCGAAGCACAATCCTCAGTATAGAAGATTCCGCGGACGCTCTCACCAAAAAAGGTCAGAGTACAGAAAAGCTCTGGGAAGGAGTTGTTTATCTTTGTTCATGGATAGCCATGGAATGATTCTACAGCACAGAATGAAGGAGGGGAGAACAGTGACAGCTTACTATTACTCGAAGGTATTTCAATATCTTAAAATAATTTAGATGTATCATTTTATTTATTTATTGATTAATCATTTTATTCCAGTCAAAATCAGAGCCAATATTATTCACCAAGAAAATGAAGAGAAAGATTGAAGCATTTTGCGTAGTTGAAACACTCTCACACATGTTTCCTTTTGCAGGTACTGGAAAGAGATTTGGTTAACTCCCTGAGACGGAAGCGCCCGAATACACCTCTGGACGGGTTATTCTACACGAGGATAACGCACCGGCGCATCGGGCTAACTCTACGCTGCTAGAAATCGATCTGTTGGGGTTTGAGATTCTGGAACATCCTCCGTATAGTCCTGACCTGGCACCCATGGACTTTTGCGTGTTTCCTGAACTCAAGTCGCAGCTCCGTGGACAGCGATTCGGTACTACTCGTGATCTGATAAAGGCGACACGGGCGATCATATCCAATTTCTGTGAGGACTGGTATGCGGAGATGTACAGGAAGTGGATTGCACGGCATCAGAAATGTGTTGACGTGAACGGAGACTACGTGGAGAAAGAGCTCCGATCTTTGGACGGACGAGAGTTTTAACGTCACTCTGATGTCGGGAGACTTTTAGTGTGCGGCACGTGCACTATAGTTGGTTCGGAAAATTGCTTTTAATTTTCAAACAGTAGTATATAACAAATTGAAATTTTCTCATCACATTGTGCATAGATAAATCTTTAACTTGATCCAATTGTTGTTTTTTTTTTTTCCATTTGGTTATTTTTTAGAGAAGTTATGAACGCATTATACGAACTTCCCGAATAACCCTCGTATGTGCAGCATCTCGTTGTTTATGCAACGTCATATCTACGCCCGTGACGTTGCACCGACGTTGTTTTGACGTTGCCTCAGCGATGTGTGCCTGCTGGGTATGTACCAAATGTTCATCGAAAAAAGCAATTCTTGAGACATAAGAGTTTTAAGACGGACAGAATGCATTTTTTTCATGTAGCTCCTAGCATGTATCTTTTCGCTGATACACTGGCAGCTATTTATGATCAAATCCCTATACTATACAGTATACTGTACACCCCATTCCAGTACACACACACACACACACACACACACACACACACACACGCACGCACGCACGCACACACGCCCACACCCACACATGTTCTATGTACATGTAAACAGCGAGGCGATGGAGAATATGCACTGCGCGGGCGTATGTATAACTTGATAGCTGGAGTTAACATGAGCTAGCTGCGAAAACTAAGATCAGTCTTGCACATCTTTGCCGGCCCTCCATTTCAGGGGAATGGAAACACCTTCAGGAGAAGCAAGTCCTGTAAAGTATTTTGTCACCCATGCCAATAGGGGTCAATTCTTAAAGGAAAGCATTTGCTCCTGTGGAGCAATATTCTTTCTTTTAAGAGTAGACCCCTTTTTCAGTGGCATCATGAAAACAGGCCTATATAGGGTTGACCCCCCTTGAGCCCCACTTTTATATGGTAAAACTGGGGTTTACAGGGATAAACTGTATTGTCCTTTTTTTTTGAGTAGACAAAAAAGAAAAATAGCACAATTTTTCCTCCCTAAAAATACAGTTTTTTTTTTCGGCTAAAAATGTACAAATTGAATGTATTTGCATTGGCGTGTTTTCGTATGGAAACGTGAACAGGAAGTCCCGAAATTTATCTCCGTTTGACAAATGGCGGAAAAAGCTGCCAGATGTTCCCATTTCCCTTAAAGAGGTCGAGGCTATGATGATGATACGTTCATTTGGCGCATAGACCGATCTGAATTATACTCTGAATTATCGCTGGTCGTTTTTGTTTGTTTGTTTGTTTGATTTGAGGTTTAACCGTCAACACTGTAAAGGTCATTTTAGAGACATTGCTCCCAATTTTGTGGGACTTTCACCAGACATTGAGATGAAATGACATCTCAAGCTCTGTCGCCCAATGAAACCAATAGGGTTTATTAGCATGGACGGTCCGCCTCGCACCGCGGTTCCTGGACAGGCTTAGATCCTCTGAGCGGTTTACCAGTACTAGTGTGCGGGCCGGAGTCAGCTCTGCGTGGAAGCATCATGCAACCCATATATTTCTTCAAGCCCCTATTGGCGGGGGCCGATCGCTGGTCGTTCATTGCAACATGCGCGGCGTGCTGTGCTTATACATACAGGATCTTTCATGAGCATCACGAAAACCTACCTATATAATTCTTACCCCTTGAACCCCACTTTTATATAGAAAATCTGGAGTTTGCAGGGGTCAACCTTATTTGTCTTATATCTGCTCTAAAATATAGATTGTGGGTACTCGTTAGAACCGCCTCATCGAGGAAATATAGATTGTAGGTACTCGTTAGGACCACCTCATCGAGGAAATATTGATTGTAGGTACTCGTTAGAACCGCCTGATCGAGGAAATATAGATTGTAGGTACTCGTTAGAACCGCCTCATCGAGGAAATATAGATTGTGGGTACTCGTTAGAACCGCCTAATCGAGGAAATATAGATTGTAGGTACTCGTTAGAATCGCCTCATCGAGGAAATATAGATTGTAGGTACTCGTTAGAACCGCCTCATCGAGGAAATATTGATTTTGGGTACTCGTTAGAACCGCCTCATCGAGGAAATATAGATTGTGGGTTCTCGTTAGAACCGCCTCATCGAAGAAATATAGATGGTAGGTACTCGTTAGAACCGCCTCCTCGAGGAGATATAGATTGTAGGTACTCGTTCAAACCGCCTCAACGAGGAAATATAGATTGTGGGTACTCGTTAGAACCGCCTCATCGAGGAAATATAGATTGTGGGTACTCGTTAGAACCGCCTCATCGGAAAAATATAGATTGTAGGTACTCGTTAGAACCGCCTCATCGAGGAAATATAGATTGTAGGTACTCGTTAGGACCGCCTCATCGAGGAAATATATATTGTGGGCACACGTTAGAACCGCATCGTTGAGGCGGTTCTCACGTGTACCCACAAGCTATATTTTGAGCAGAAATAAGAAAAATATCACGCTTTTTCATCTTAAAATTTTCATTTTTTGCGGCAGTGAAACTTACAATGTATTCGTACAGGCGTGTTTTCATTATGGCTCATGTATTATTGAAGTTGAGGTAAAGGGATAAAATGCTGAAGCCGAGCATTTTATCCCTTTACCTCAGCTCATTTAATAAATTCATTAATTTGTTAAACGAATTGAGGAAAAAAGATAAAATGCGAGGCTTCGCCGAGCATTTTATCCCTTTTTCTCAACAAGTTTATAAATTCAATAATACATGAGCTCGAATGCAAGATTCTATTTATCATATTACATTTCAGTCGTATTCGATACACATTTTTTTGTATAAAAACATCGATATTCCACCATTAGTAAACGCGACGTTGTCAAGGACGTCGTTCGTGTAACGTTACGGGGCGTAACTAACTAATTTGCATATTAATTCCACTAGTGGCTTACCGAATTTATTGCATGACGTTATTACATTCCCAGACGCGACGTCATATGTTATAATTATATAAATATTACTGTCAAGAATTTATAGCTATCCTCTCAAACAAATGGAATATAAAAGATTTTATGTGTGTAGAAATAGTATAACGGAATCGACTTCATGTGATTGAAGAATAAATTGCATGTAAGATTCGGAAAATTGAATCTAATATACAAATCAAATGCGATCACTTTATAATCATGAGCTTGTTCCAGGCTTATAATTAAGTTTTGTTTTGAATAGAGGAGTGTCTTCATGAATATAAAAGTAACATATGAATGTCGATCACGATAACACATCCGTGTGATATAGTGCATTCTTTGATTCCCATAATATGGCCATTTTGCTGATAAAAATTGTGATATTTTTCTTATTTATACTGCAAACGTAGATTGTGGGTGCTCGTTAGAACCGCCTTATTGAGGCGGTTCTAACGAGTACCCACAACCTATATCTTGGAGCAGAAATACGAATAATGATGAAAGCTCCTGTAAATCCCAGTTTTGTCTATATAAAGTGGGGTTTAATGTGTTGTTCATTTCACAGACTTGTTCACGTGATGATATATACGCTAGTAAGACCTTCACAATACATGTGCTTGTTACCCTTAGCCGATCCATCCTGACTCTGCATTTTTATATCAATCAAAACAAACATGTTTAATTTCCCTTTTCTACCGATCTTAATATTTCCAAGCATTTTTTTACCAAAAAAAACCCCATAAAACTCTCCAAATACCAAAATTAATGCTAAAACACACGTTCGTTTGCTACCTTGATACCCTAAACATAATTGTTTGATTTTTTTTCTATTAGTATGTTCAGAATTTAGCCCTTTTAAAGACTTTTCTTCAAAATAAATAATTGACAGAAACTGATTTTTTTTCCACTTATCAACTATATGTTTACGACATGTTATCGAATAAAAAAAAGTCACCTTTTAAGCCTCAGCCCAGCCTTCATACTTCATTACGATAACACACCCGTGCAACATAATGTATTTTTCTCATCTCCAAAATGGCTATTTTTGATGAAAATCCGTGATGTTTTTCTTATAAATAATGCAAACATAGGTCGTGGGTACTTGTTAGAACCGCCTCATTGAGGCACGTCTAACGTGTAGACGTAGGTCGTAGGTTCTCGTTAGAACCGCCTCATTAGGGCGGTTCTAACGAGTACCCACAACCTATGTCTTGGAGTAAAAATTATGTATACCCCCGTAAACGAGTTTTCTCTATATAAAGTGGGGTATAGGGGGTTTTCATTTCACGGACCAGTTCACGTGATGTAACAGAACGCCAAGTTTCAGGCGAAAGTTTCTGACGTCTGTCCAACATCTATTAAAATGCTACTCGTGATCCTTCAGATAAAAGGAACCTTATGGATGCCTTCATTTGTCACATTCCTTACTGGACTAAATACTGGCGTCGTATTTAAGCTGTGGATGTGAAACATTGGCGAAGACGGCCTCTAGTGCACTAGGGCATCATATGGCAGACAAACGCAACGCGACGATGGACATGGCATACAAGTGTCTGTGCTCAGCTACATTCTTAAGCATCAAATCTGACTTGGTGTCTCTGATGGGAGCTGTGGGTTAATTGTATCGATTACGGATCATAGCTTTTACTTCTATTAAGAATGGTGTCAAACACACCAGGTAGCACACTGTTTACAGATGCATAAAGCATCAAATCTGAATTTCTACATCTTTAGACAGCATGCTACCTTCTCTGGTGTGTTTGAGTCCATCCGCGTGACATACATTAAAATCTCATACAGACTGCGCAAATGAGCATGCTGATTTGAGTCTTCTCTGGACGCACAATCTCAAATATCTTATTTCGCATGGCGCTGTGCAATTTACAGTGCAATCTGTATGATCACTGTACAAGGAATTCGCTTAAACTGCATCATAATCAGCGAATTGTATATACATTGGACATATAAACTGCATTATAAATTGCGCATTGCAAAGCGAAAATTGATATTTAGATAGGTGGTTTCAGAGACATTTTCAGCTCACCAGAGCCGAAGGCTCCGGAGAGCTTTATAGGTTTGACAGTGGTCCGTCATATGTCGTCGTCGTCGTCAACATTTGCAAACAATATCTCATCTGAAACTACTGGGCCAATTAAAACCAAACTGCCTGTGGAGACTCCATGGGAAGGGGGAACAAATGTTTGCTCGTAAAGTCACATGGCCAAGATGGCCGCCATGCACGTATATGGTAAAACCTTAAAAAGCTTCTCCTCTGCCAGGAACCAGAAGGCGGATGGTCATGAAACTTGATATGCAGCATTGAGGACTCGGGCCCATACCAAGTTTGTTCCAATGATGACCTTTAGGTGACCGTGGCCTATTTTACATCTAGGTCAAATTTGTCACTTAAGCATTTGCATGGGAAAAAGGCAAAACAATAATGTATTTTTGGATTCTGTAATAGCATGTGACATCAGACATAATATTTGCAATCAGCTAAAAGGAAGTTTATCATTTCCAAAGGTCAAGGTCATTTACTGACTTTGTCCAGACTAGCTTATATTCAGTACTTCTATCTTCTTCACTTGCTGTATTGGAATGTGGAGCCTCTATTGGATGAGACATTGCAAATAATTTGTGGAATTTGAGTCACATGACAAATATTCTGATTCTGACAAAGATTGTCGTCATGTCCATATATGGTAAAAACCCTTAAAGAACCAAAAAGGCGGATGACATTGAAACTTGGTAAGCGGCATCGGGGAGTCCGGCCTTACCATGTTTGTTTAAATGATGGCCTATATGTTTACTTAACTTATTTTATGTCAGGGTGAAATTTGGTCATTTTAGCATTTGTATAGGAAACATTCAATGACATTTTCTGTTTCTATTGTAGCCTGTGGCATCAGATTTGATATTTGCAATCAGCTAAAAGGAAGCTCATCAACTGCAAGGGACAAGGTCAATTACTGACCTTTGTCGTGGATGGTTTGTATTCAGTATTTTCTCTCTTCTCCAGTAAACTGCTGGACTGATTGAAATCAAATTTCATGTGGAGCCTCTATGATATGCGGCAATGAAAATTAAGATTGCCGCCATGCCCATGTATGGTAAAAACCTTAAAAGGTCTCTTCCTCAGGAACCAAAAGGCAGACTATATTGAAAATTTGAATGCAGCATCTGGAACTTGGGCCCTACCAAATGTGTTCAAATGATGACTTTTGGGTGACCTTGACGTATTTTACGTCAAGGTCAAATTTGGTCAAATGCATTTGTATGGGAAAATGGACCTGCTCAACAATGACATAAATGTTGACTGGGCCGCCAAACTCCAATACAAACATATGGAAAAAAGCAAAACAATTGATTTTTTTATTCTGTGGTATCAGAATTGATATTTGCAATGAGCTAAAAGGACCCTCATCAATTCCAAAGGTCAATGTCATTTACTGACTTTTGTCCTGGATGGCTCAGGTTCAGTATTTTATATTCTTCTCCACTTGATCTGCTAAGCTGGTTGAAACCATGTTTCATATGGAATCTCTATGGGCTATAGCCTGTTGTATAAGAATTGATATTTGCAATCAGCCAAAAGGAAGTTTATCATTTCCAAAGGTCAATGTCATTTACTGACCTTTGTCCTGGATGGCTCATATTCAGTATGTTTTATATTCTTCTCCAGTAAACTGCTGGACTGATTGAAACCGAATTACATTTAAAGCCTCGGTGGGATGAGGCAATACCAAGAGTACATTAGACAATAGCATCTAACTTCTGCTATAAGTATGCTATTCACCGTGTGGGTGCCAGTCTAACCTGATTGGTTGAACAAATTCAGTGAAATACTGTTTAAAATACCTGTCAGTAATGATTCCCTGCTGTTTGTTTGTTTGCTTTTGCTGAGAAACTCTTTAATCACTCTGCTACATACAGAAAGTGTCTTATGCAGATGAAAGCAGTACAGGCTCTGATAAGCGTGAAAAGTGTTAATAACCTCTATAATTAGTAATAAGTACCTATATGTATCCAGGATAACTGCACAGACTGCTCACATATGCAGACTAAAGAGATATTTTGCCGACTGTAAATATGTTAGGCACCTTTTGACATGATGTAGCTCATAGTTTCTACATGCTAACATCATTTTAATGAGTTGAAAATTCCTGTCGTAGGGATAAGTTTACTTTAGTTATATGAAGAGTCTGATAAAATTAACCAATCATAGCCAAGCGGGTTCTACGAGCTGAATTTATACCTGAAAGCTCTTATGATGAGCTACTTGGCAATACAAATTAGTTCATGACATAGAAGTCACATGACCAAGATGGCCGCCATGCACATATATGGTAAAAAGCTGTATATAGCCCAAAAGCGGGTGACATTGAAACTTTGTAAGCGGCATCGGGGACCAATTTTCTTCTAATGATGATCTTTGGATGACCTTAACCTTTTTTACACCAAGGTCAAATTTGGTCACTTAAGCGTTTGTATTGGAAAAATGACCTGCTCAAAAATGCATAAATGGTGTTGACTGGACCGTTAAACTCCAATACAAACATATGGGTAAAAAATATGTGGCATAAGAATTGATATTTGCAATCAATTAAAGAAAATTCATCAATTCCAAAGGTCAAAGTCATTTACTGACCTTTGTCCTGGATGGCTCATGTCCACTATTTCTTCTCCAATTAAACTGGAACCTCTATGGGCTGAGGCAATAAAAACTTGTTTGTGGAATGTGTGTCACATAACAAAGATGGATGCTATGCCCTTATATGGTACGAGCGTAAACACCCTATGATTTTTTGTTTCAGAAACCAAAATTGCCAATGACCTATCAACGCGGTTAGTAGCATTGGGGACTAAGTTGATCATGATCTTTTTTTTTTTTTTTTTGGGGGGGGGGGTGGTTTTACGGCCCTTTCAAGATTAATTCACTCATATGGAGCCGATGGTTAATCAGAGGTATGCGAAAACCGGAGTACCCGGAGAAAAACACACCACCTTCCGTTGCAGAACTTAGAGTCTCACATGGGACCCAAGCGAGGCTCGAACCTCAGCGGTGAGAGACTTAATAATTAAGAGCCAGCGCTCTTATCCACTAGGCCACGGAGGCCCGTTTGACCATGATCAATTTTATGTCAAGGTTCACTTTGATCACTTAGACCGTTGCATATCAAAATGGCTTAACTGTTGATTATTCTGATTCTGTTATCGTCCTAGCAAGTTTGCTCAGATGTTAACCCTTTGTTGACTTTGCACTAATTTATATCAAGGTCATATTTGGGCACACGGGCATGTCTAATGGCAAAATGACGGAACCGGATTTTTGTGATTCTCTTGTGCCTTGGTATCAGAATTAATAGTTTTGCAGTCAGCTAAATGAAAGTTGATAATTATGGGCAAGATGACTTCCGTGTCAGTGCGAGCCAATAAGGACTTGAAACTCTTCAGTTCACGAATTGAAAGGGTATTTTGTTTAAGCCACCATGGTTTCTTGAAAATCCTGGCTGCTAAGGACCGGACAACTTTTTCACACTTGACCTCTTGTGAGCACAGTTGCCCATGGTCCTCTTGTTTTAAGTGTGGGCACTTTTGCGGCATAAGGTGCCACTATAGGATTTTCAGTATCAGCAAGCATTTCTGAACTGATACCAGATGAGAAGTCTCAAATAAGGTCATAATCGGTGTTAAAGGTAATCGGTGCCTTTTATTGTGATGCGTTGGAAGGTAATTTCAGTATTAATGTTCGTTTCGTAAAAAGAATGTGCAATTGCTTTATCAATATCAGCCAACATTTCTGGACTGATCGTGCCCCATTTACAAAACATTGCGACACCATATAAGGCAACAAAAGCGGTCAAAATGTCATAAGGTGCATTTAAAAGTGGTGATTATATAGGGAACAACAACATTCACCGACAATACAACTCATCGACACAGTTTTTGGAGACAATTCACCGTCACAATTGAAGACGATTCACCGACACGTTTTGAAGACAATTCACCGATCCATTTATAATTACATTGCATTCATATCCTAGATGATGAAAAGAAAATTTTATTTTGAAAAACATACTGGTTACCACCCAGGAAATCTTGCTCGTAATGCTCAGATGTGAGCGAGTAGCAGTAATAGGAGAAAACAAAGAAAACAATGTATTATCACGTTTTTTTATCAAAATAAGGCGTTTGTGATTAAAATAAGGACTGTAGGATAATAATTGTGCATATTTAGGACAAGAGACTAATACTGCTTATACACAGAGACAATTTTAACTGCGTACCCTGCACATCGGGAATTCAAGAAATAAATGGGCTGCATGATGCTTCCACGCAGAACTGAAACCGACCGCACACGAGTATTGGTAAACCGCTTAGAGGATCTAAAGTAGAAGTAAAACAAAGATCAGGAATTGATACAATTAACTTACTCCACCCATAAAAGACACCAAAGGGAAAGAAATACAAACATTAAGCGACCAGACCATAATGGAAACCTAAACAAAAGAAGGCCATAAGGACAGTTACTTTCCCACAAAATGGCCATTTGGCCATCCAAAACCAAAAGACACAAGTGATACACACAGTAAGTAACAAACAACAACATAAATAAATCGCCACAGAAGAGCCGCCTTGGAACGGTCAGTGGAAGATTTCCACTGGGGGGCTTAAATCGATTTTACGTGGCCACAATCCTCGCCCTTACTTCCGTCGCGATTTAGACAAATAATTTGTTCAGTCCACATGAAGGCCTCCTAACTCATCAGTGCAACATATCCGTGAACACAAAAATCAAAGAACCACAGAGGTGAGACAACGGTGAGGACTCGACAGCAAGAAACCACTGAAATGCTGGAGCAAAAGAAAACCAACAGTTAGACTCCGATGAGCCCGACCAGAGACAGAGCATCAGGCACCAACCAACATTATCTCTCTAATTTTCAATAAGCCTTTACGTTGGAGCCGTCATAGAATCTGAGGTCTGACCCACCGGCGTGCAATTAAAGAGGGAAGCAAAGTTGCCAACCGTGATTGGGTTAACTACCATGCGTGCAGTCTGTCGTATAATATCCATGTTGTACCCAATCTTTTTATATCGAAGAATGATTTTACGAAATTGGGTGCTGAAGTCATTGCGGTTATATATTTTTCTGAATTTATATACTAAGTCACCATAAAATTCGGGTTCCGATAGACCTTGTTGCAGAAGAGATTTAAGTCCAATATTGAATTTTGAAATTAAATCAGAATGGCGTCTATAAAATTTTGAAAAGGCTTTGCGTAGTTTATGGTACCGATAACCCTGATTAAGGAGTTTAGCCGTTAATAATTTATTACGAGTGTTGAAGTCAGTTACATGACTACACACTCTAGCAAATCGAATTAATTGCGAAATATAAACGCCATAGGATGGCGCACGAGGAACATCACCATCCAAAAAAGGAAAATTTACAATCTCAAAATCAAAGTCATCGCGTTTATCATAAATTTTGCACGAAGCAAATCCATCTACAATAGATAGATGTAAATCAAAAAACGGGGCCTCGGTATCAGAAGAATTTGCTTTATTCAACTGAAGTTCTAGGGGTTAAATCTGACTGATCAAACCATCAAAATAGGTATTATCAATATTTAATAAATCATCTAAATATCTAGAAGTAGAGCTAAAAGCTTCAATAATTTCAGATTGGTTATCAATGGAAAACGACAAAATGAAGTCTCTTTCATAACAATACAAGAACAGATCAGCCACAAGAGGTGCGCAATTAGTACCCATCGGAATACCCACAATTTGTCTAAATAACTTAGTACCGAATCTAATATAAATATTGTCAAGTAGAAAGGTGAGGGCATCACACACTTTCTGACATGACCAAAGTGTATAATTCTTATGCTCTTTAGAAGTGAAAAATGCATTTCTGACATTACATGCAAGATAGAGAGAATCTTCTCTGTGAAAAGCCCATAAATTAAATCATTAAGCTTTTCTTTTATAAGATTATGAGGAAGTGTAGTGTAAAGAGTGGAAAAATCGTAGATAGACAGACTAGAAGCACGAAAATGTCTAGATTTCAATTTATTTAAAACCTCATTCGAATTTTTTATAGACCAAAACAGATTTCTTCCTGATCTTTCAAAGACTTTATCAAAATATTTAATTACATGCGTTTTAATAGCAGTAAGACAGGAAGTTAATAATTTAGAAAGTTCAGTGGTAGTGCAAGAGCTAGAATTTGCAATAAACCGTGCTTTGTAAGTTTTTTTATGAAGTTTTGGTAACCAGTATAGCGTAGGAAGCTTGCCTTGGCCTTCGTTAACACACACAGCAAACTTGGTGGCTGAAAGACAAACATGTTTATCTACTATAGCTCTCTCTTCAGCTAAAGGCTGAAGTTCATAGGCCTTAGTACCACCAAGCTCCTGCTTAAGCGTGTTAACATAGTGGAGCCGTCACACAACGACGACGTTGTTAGCGGCCTTGTCTGCAGAGGCCAAAACAAACTTCTTATGAAATTCTTGAATACCTAGTTTAAGATGACGTAAAGACGTCTTGGGCTTAGGAGGTAATAAGTTAGTATTTTGAGAATAGAAAGAAATGCGTTTATTCACAAGTTTTAAAATGCTAAGTTTCCAGTCCTTAAGGGCTTTATGCTCAACATACTCTCGCTTACACCATCGATTACCGAATTCATTCAAGGAAGCAGCGATTTCATCTCTACATTTACTGAAATCAATTTTAGAAGGAAACCGATATTTCGGTCCTTTAGAAATTATATTCCTTATCCTAGAATCAGGAATAATTTTCAAATTGCCAGTAATTATATGACCAGCAGCAGGATAGCAATAATTGGAGTTTTTACACATGAATCAGGAGTATTAGTATCAATATCAAGATCTGAAACAAGTTTATTGAAATTAAAAATGATAGATCTAACAGGTTTGTTATATTTATAGCAAATTATAGGTGTTTCAGTATTTTGAAAATAAGCAGGAATGGAAGAAAGCACCGATCTCTCACGGAAGATACTGGGCAAATCTATAAAATCCATACCCTTATTAATGAAGGATATTTTGAAGACATGGCGTTTATGATTAATTTCAGAATCAATGTAAGGACGGAGAGTATGCTGAGTATAGCCTCTAGTTAAGAGAGCCGCATCTTATAACTGATGAGAACTATCGTAGAATTTATTCGCCTCGGTGTCCAGAAGACGTAAAACAGAAACGGGTAATGAACTTAAAAATGAAAGCATAGAGTGGCGTCCATGATTTAATAATATAATTGACAGTCACTTCAGTCTAGTATTGATTTACGTTTAAAGTTACCATTTTTCCTGGTGCCGTGAGATCTAGTTCTGCGTTTTCGACATTCCAGGAGTGAGAAAATATCAAAGTCCGGCATTCTGGAAATATTACCCTCATGATAAATGTTGTCATTAAATCCCAGTGGAGAAGGGGTCTGTAAAAATTTAATCCATTTCAGTTCAGCTTCATGTCTTTTGATTATTTTGAATCTAGATGTAGAATTTGCATCGTAATCAAGTTTTTCCACTGGTTGTATATAACAATGTTATTTACAGAATGACCTGTACGTCGAAAGTGACGGTACAAGAAAGGGTCAGTTTTCTTAGGCTTACTCATTCTACGATATTGCTCGTTCAATCTAGTTTTAAGCATGCGGTTAGTTTGACCGACGTACTGCATATTACAGTTTGCAGCACGTCAAGTAATTAGATAAATCTGTAGACTGTCATGTCAAATCAGACATGTTAACTACAGAGAAGCGTCTACCGTTTACAGATGAAGTAACGGTAGACGCAGTGCTTAAATGCGAACAACATCTGCACCTCTTGGCATTACACTTAGAAATACTAGGATAAGCCTGCCCAGGTAAAGCGGGGTGTGTCGGACCCTTCATGCCTATTAACCCTATTGGTTTCATTGGGCGACAGGGCATGAGATGTCATTTCATCTAAGTGTCTGGTAAAAGTCCCACAAAATTGGAAGCGATATCTCACAAATGACCTATACAATGTTGACGGGAATGTTGAACCTCAAATTAAACAAACAAACAAAACCATTTTCAACTGATGTAAATATACTTTTACATTTTATGCTAGGAGCGTGATTTAAGGGAAAACTATAGACCTAGTAAAATAAGGAAACTTACTAAGATCTAGCTATCTATCTTCTTATACCGAGTCGGTCTTATTTGGCCATTTCACCTTAGTTGAATCTGTACCTAAATTTAGAAGTTAGCTTAAAAAATGTCACTGGATGAATCCTTAAAACTATTTACAATTTGAATAACAGATTTTATAATAAAACGCATACCCTGGGTTTCAATCTTATACTGTAAGGGCCTTGAACTCCTCTGCGGTCTTAGCATTAACCACAGAAACGGGAAGACCATTCCAATGAGGAATAGTTCTAGGAAAAAAAAGTTTTTTTTGTTCTATCTTTGTGTACTAAAATAAACAACGGAAAGTTAACCTTGGTACATGTAGTATTTGTTAATATGAGGTACTTTTGTTTTTCTTTATTTCGTACTTGTTTCAATTGTATCGGTGAATTGTCTCCAGTAACTATGTCAGTTTCAACAAACATGCACAGGGACTTGAAAAGGGTCTGGCCAGTCGAACGCAATACACCACTTATACCTTTGATAACCTATTATAATTATCAGTCACAAGTCGATTGTCTTTGAACGAATTTGTCGGTGAATTGTCTGCACAAAGTGTCCGTGAATTGTCTTCATTTGTGTCATTGAATTGTCACCAAAAACCATGTCGTTGAGTGGTCATGTCGGTGAGTTGTCTCCTATCCATTATATGTATATACAGAGAAATTCCGCTGTTAAGACAACCTGAAATTAGGACTAAGTCTGCTAGAAAAAGCTTATTATAAAGGGTACACTGAATTTTATTTGTGTTTTCTGCCTTCCACGTCCTCTGGCCAAGGACCACCGTTGAGATCGTTCAAAGACCACTTTTTAAGACCACTTTTGAACAGTCCCAAAGGTGGTCTTAATATAGGAATTTTACTGGACCGACATTGCTGGAATTCGTTACAGCTTGTCTGATCCATATTAGTGACTACATACGAAGGGTGATCAGGAAATACGCGGAAAGGTGCTCTTAATTCTTTACCGTATTATTAATTTTGCTGAAATTTTGTGAATATACATTCAACCAATTCACATTATGCAATTATTTTTACATCAGTAGCTTGCACATGAACAACGTTATTGTTACTATGGTAACGTCCACTAGCCAACACCGGCCCAACATTATATAACGCCAACGTTAACGTAGCTGTTCATGATACGCGTTTCGCTAAAAACGTTCGGTCTTTTTCAAAATACTCCCCATTGAATGAGATACACTTCCTGCAACGCTCTAGCCATGACTGGACAAGTTGGCTTCTTTAAAAAGAATCCAAAGGAAAGGTCTGCTGCTTTTTAGTCAGCAGAATAACCAGTGCCGGCGTTTATGAAACACTTTGCCCACAGCTTCTTGAGTTAAATAGTTTTTTTTTAGATAACTTTCTTACACAGTTAAAATGCTGAAAATTTCAAAGGGCTATAACTCAAGAACATTTCAGAATTTTTAATTATGTTTGTCAGGTCATCTGTTTAGCACGATCTATCAACCTATCAAGTTTCAAATAATCAATATAAATAGTTGTTGAGCTGTCTTGGATACAAGGTTAAAATGCCCAAATTTACAAAGAGCCAAAACTGAAGATTGTTTTTTCCCAGAATCCATGCAGAAGTTAACCAGGTCATCTATTCATCATCCCCTATTTATCCATCGAGTTTCAAGACTACCTTTAACACTTTTTTGGATATTTTTCTGACAAGGTAAAATGCTCAAATTTACAAAGGGCCATTACTCCTGAAGTATTTTTCTGAACATCACTTGAATGCACACCCTCTAGACACCACTATATACAGAAAACTGGGTTTTATGGGGGTATACATTTTTTTTTCATATTTCTGCTCCAAGACATGGGTTATGGGTACTCGTTGGAACCGGGTCATCGAGGCGGTTCTAACGGGCACCCAAAACCTATGTTTAGAATATAAATGGACAGTTATCACAAATTTTCAACAAGAAAATCAACCGTTTTTGAGATATGAAAGAATGCACTATGTCGCATGGGTATGTTGTCGTAATGATTATTCAAAAGTAAATCAGTGCATCTTCTCATCACTTGCAATCTAATCACTAAATATCAGGGTTCTAGCTCCCATGGTTTTGAGATGTTTTTCTGACAAGGTAGACATGCTCAAATTTACAAATGATCATAACTCACAGGCCATCATCTCACCATTACCAATGTAGTCACCAAATGTCAAAGCTTAGCTCCAATGGATTTTGAGATATTCTGCTGACAAGGTAAAACTGTCAAAATTTACAAAGAGCCATCTGCCATATGACTGGAACTATACACTGTCTATCTTTAAGTAATACCAGTTAGAATGTCACAGACATTCATACAGTACTCTTATTTCATAGTCACAGCAGTTTTCGAAAGATACATTTTGAACCTCATTCCCTTTCAAAAACCTGACAGATCAAATTTGACCTTGTCCAAAGACAGGTCAAGGTCAACCTAGGATCATCAATATTAAACTCGGTCACCTAAAGCTACATACTGATTTTCAAGGTGATTGACCAAAATGGTTCTGGAAAAACAATATTTAGGGGTTTTACCATATTTAGGCATGCCGGCCGTTTCTGTCATGTGACCTGAACCATTCGAATAAACTTTCATTCCGCCATTGTCATTAAGTTGCATATAAAACTGACATTGGCTCCGCAGTTTCAGAGAAAATGTCATCTTAAATTTCAATGCACCTGCAGTCCAAGTGATATGAGGCAAATGTCATCGAATGCCATTGACCAATGACATTCATAGACATTCATATTGCACATACTCTCATGTCATAGACGACAATATTTAAAAAAAAATGTATTGTTTTACTTTTTTCCCATAGTAAAGCCTATGCTACCAAATATGACCTTTGCATAAATTAGGTCATTGTTTTCATAAACTTGGTAATACTCAATCGCCCAGTGCTTAATACCAGGTTTCAAAACAATCACCTAGTGGTTATGGAGGAGAAGATTTATTAAGATTTTTAGCATATTTGGGTATGGCGCCCATCTTGATCAAGTGTCCTGGACCATTCGAACAAATTTGCTCTTTCCCACTGTCCGAAGATCACGTGTAAAATTTAAATGAAATTGAAAACCTGCCAAAACTAACCAAAATATTCCTGGCGGTTTGAAAGTGATAACGTCTGTGTCAGTTCATGAAAACTATGCCTCCTTGAGGCTATTTATAACGTAATTGGGCATTAGATAATCTCGATACTTTTTGTCAGTATCTATCTGCATGTCAAAATTGATCGACATATTTTTAGTTGTTTGAAAGTACTTTGTCCATAAATCAGTTGGTGAAAATTGTTGGCAGTGTCTTCTGGATCTGTAATAGAGTAGGGACGAAATGAATGTTGGGAGCTACATATACTTGTCAACACAAAAAGGAAAATGGCGCGATGGTCTGCTTCGTTGTCTAGGGTTAACGAATTACATATACATTGTAAACATACAATGAAATAAGCAATGCATATGACAATCTAGACACAGCAACCCTTACGGGTGCAGAACGTACCAGTACTGAACAGCACACCTTTAATACCGATTTGAATGCACCATAATAGTTCCATATGAATAGCATGCATGCATGCACACACACACGCGCGCGCATACGCACACATTCATACACAAACAGGAACCAGGGCGATGTACCTACATCCTTGACCCTCGGTATTGGATTCTTTTTTTAAAATGCCAACTTGTACATTTAATTTTATGTAATGTAGTGCTTGATGCTCTGTCTCTGGTCGGGCCCATCGGAGTTTAACTGTTGGTTCTCATTTGCTGCAGCATTTCAATGACTTCTTGCTGTCGAGTGCTCACCGTTGTTTCATATCTGTGGTTGTTCGATTTCTGTGTTCTCGTATATGTTGCACTGATGAGTTAGGAGGCCTTCATGCGAACTGAACAAATTATTTGTCTAAATCGCGACGGAAGTAAGGGCGAGGATTTCGCCGCGTAAAATCGATTGTGGCCCCAGTGAAATTCTTTTTACTGACCGTTCCATGGCGGTTTATTTTTTGTTATGTGTGCGAGTGTGTGTATCGCTTATATCTTTTTGTTTTGGATAGGCACTTGGGTATTTTGTGGGAAAGTAACATTTGGGTTTCCGCTATTGATGTTTCCATTAGGGTCTAGATATTTCATGTTATTGTTTTTTCCCTTTGGTGTCTCTGATGGGAGCTGTTGGTTAATTGTATCGATTCCTGATCATTGCCTTCACTTCTTTTTCACGTGGTAATCAAGCATTAGACAATCTCATTTGTTAGGTTTTGCCAATATATATTTGAATGCCAAATATAATCAAAATATTCCTTGGAGTTCAAAAGTTATATGTCTATAATCAGTTTGTGAATGTTTCGCCTTTGCGTGGCTAATTATATTTAGAAATCTGGTATTAAACAATATCACTGATTGGAACTTTTCAATATACATCTGTTTGTCAAAAAATATAAAATTATTCATAGCATTTCGAAAGTTATACGCCCGTGTCAGTTAGTTAAAAATTTGCGCCGGCAACGTTTCTTGTAAAGAAATCAAGCATTAGAAAATCTCATCGCTTCTTGTAAGGAAATCAAGCATTAGAAAATCTCATTGGTTAGATCTTGTCAATATCTTTCAGCATGCCAAAATTATCAAAATATCCCAAGCGGCTACATTCCATATTTAGTTTCTGAAAATTTTGCATCGGTGATGCTATCTATCGGTGCCGGTGATGAAATCTGGCATTAGGCTCTCATTTAGTTTTGCTTCGGCTGATAAACAACGTTTCCTTGTTAGGGAGGAGGCAGCTGATTGCTTCCCTTTTCGTTGTGTTTGTACTGTAGATGTATTATTTGGTTTGCTCTACCTCTTTGTGCCATTGGTAGCCTGGTGTCTTTGATGTCACACTTTCTGGTCACCTTGATTTGTATTTCGCTTTTTGTCAGCTCATGTGCATTGCAAATCGGCGTCACGCATACGAAAACGGTTTTGCCAGACGGTTCTATAAGTTGCGGAAGATACGGTCGGCTACGCATGTTGTGCCACTTGCTAGCGTAGGGCAAGCTGTTAGTAAAAACTAATACTTGTAATGGGTAATTTTAGTTCATTTCGGCAAATAGACATACCGCATAGAACAACGAAGACTCCCTTCGAATTTTCGACGGGTTCACATTGTTTCCTCACGTCGACTGTGATTGCAAATAGCAAGTTGTAGAGAGAAGTCTGCACTGGAGCGAAAACGCTTCAAATTTCACATGAAAACTGTGGAAAGGTCCTGAGGGACCTTTCCAATAAAACACCGTCTAAATGAAGATGGTTGTATGTTGGATATAGCCTTCTGTACTGCCGCTGAAAGTTCACGAGTGTCATCGAAGTGTGTTCCTCTAAGGTAGGTCTACATTACCGGGAAGAGAAAGAAGTCACAGGGGGACAAATCCGGACTGTATGGAGGATGACTCAAAAGCTCAAACCCTAGTTGGCGTACAGCGGTCTGGGTTGTTGCTGCTCGATGAGACGGGGCGTTGTCATGGTGAAACAGCACAGATGGTAGGAGTGAGGCCCTCTTTTTGCGCTCTCATTAAGTCTCGTTTCAAAACCTAAAAATGTACGCAAGTTGTAAATATTCTAAATCGCGGCTCTTCGGTAGCTGGTGTATTTTATCTATATAACTAAACCTTATCTACTAACTACGTGTATAACAGGTAAAATGTTCCAACTCACCTTCGTATAATATGCGGCATCCACCGTCTGTCCCTGGGGAACTGCATGGGCTAAGATTAACCCTCTCGCATCGAAGAATACCATGAACATCTGTTTCTTGGTGGACTGGCTTATTTTGAATTTCTTTGGGGATGGCGATCCTGGGGTTTTCCTCATAGTCGACTGAGCTTTGGTCTCTGGCGTGTACAGGCTGATCCGCGTTTCATCAACGGTGACAATTCTGTCCATTAACTTTTCCCCTTCTCGTTCGAATCTCTTCAGAAGCTGTTCACAACATTCCACACGAAGTCTTTTATGATCAGTATTGAGCATTTTGGGAATCCATCTAGCACACATTCGGCGCATATTTAGTTGGTTATGAATAATAGCCGACACTGTACCGTAACTGTAGTCATTTTTTGCAACAATATACCTGATCGTGATGCGCCGATCATTATCCAGTAGCTGTTTGACGGCGGCGACGTGAGATGACGTAACGACGCTTGGACGACCACTGCGCTGATCACCCTTGATGTTTTCTCTGCCCTCTTCCAAGCGTTTATACCACATGTTAACTGCTGTTTTTTCATGGCCTTTTCCCCGTATGCGTTCAGTAGCATGTCAATAGTTTTTGATAGCCGATCTCTGTTCATCACTCATTTTCACACGATAAGCACTAAAAACAGACGTTGTTTACATGTCCAGCATCAGACACCAACATGACGTCACGAACGCCATGACGAAAGTTCGCGCGTTTAGTACCTCTCGTTTTGCGAAGTTATCTTAAAAACTCTACGAACGCGACGTGGTGTTTCGTTACCGCTTAGTGTTCAAAATTCGTAACTTTTGGCCGGGATGACGTTGTTGACGTTACGGTAGAAACCACATTTACTTCTATGCAGCTTCTACAGTCCTAAAATTTGCGACTTGGATTTAGATTTCTTATACCTTTGTTTCTTTGAAATACTGTGGCTGTCGGGCGAAAAATAAAAAAAAAATAAGAGCACTTTTCCACGTATTTTCTGATCACCCCTCGTATAAGTTTGTTTAACATGTATTCAAATTTTTATGTACCAATAGAAGGTAAATGGTTGGGTCTAAGGTCAGCAAGTGCAATTTCAGAATTATCGTCTAAGTGATATGTCGGACTTGTGTCTAAATATTCGGGACAAAGGCACCTGAATTTGCAGATAGCAGCAAAAAAATTGTGGATGACCTTGCCTTATTGTAAAGTCACATGCCTCGTATGAAGTCAAATTGGGGTCAAAGGTCATACATACTAAGCAATTTTCGCATCTAAAATTTGAACATGAAACTCACTGTAAAAATATCTTGATTTGTTTGTTTGATTTGAGGGTTAACGTCCCCGTCAACACTGTAAAAGTCATTTTGGAGACGTTGCTTCCAATTTTGTGGGACTTTTACCCGACTTTGAGATGAAATGATATCTCAAGCCCTGCCGCCCAATGAAACCAATAGGGGAATATCTTGAATGCCGATTGTAAATTTACAATTGAAAAGTGATAGCTTTAATCTCCCATAATCTTAACAACAAATGAACACGTTTTCTTCTTTACAATTCATATTCTGTATCAGACTCTTCCACAACATTCAGTGGATTGCAACATGTAATGGAACCACTGCCACAAGATAAAAGGCAATTGAGATTATTTGATCCACATGTCTGGCATCGTCTTGTTGCAAACACTTTGCAACTGCATTGCAATATCTCTGTGCATACTTTAGGTGTATGTTCTAACTATAACAGCCTTGGTTTCAACTGATTGCTATAGGGGATCTGGACCAATGTGTTCTGTAGAAGGAACGGTAGAATTCAGCCATATAAGGTAGTTGTCTGATAATGGGCTCGACTTATTTGAAGTTTCAATGTATCAGCTGTCGGAGGAAGACTTTCTGGGTATTTTCCTATTAAAAAGAACGGTCTCATTTGGTCAATCTTCGTGATCTTGTTTATAGGTCATATATTTAAAATTTCTCAAAGCTATCGGATGCATCACGAAAGCACGCTTATATAATTTTGACCCCCTTGAATCCCACTTTTTTATATAGTGAAACTGGGGTTTACAGTTGTAAACTTTTTTCTTATTTCTGCTCTGAAATATAGATTGTGGAAACTCGTTAGATCGAGGCGGTTCTAACGAGTACCCTAAATCATTATTCTGAGCAGAAATAAGAAACATATCACCATTTTTCAGCTTCAAATTTTCCTTTTTTCGGCGGTCAAGTTAACAATGTATTTGTATAGGCGTGTTTTCGTAATGTGTGTCATGTGTAAGCTTAGAACCACCTCAATGAGGCGGTTATTACGAGTACCCATAATCTGATTGAAAATAGAAAAATAAGGTTTACCCCTGTGAACCCCAGGTTTACCATATAAAAGTGGGGTTCAAGAAGGTCAAACTTATATAGGCGTGTTTTCGTGATGAGTGCATGGAAAGCAGACAATACAGATCCTTAGGCAGCCTTCAGGTTCATTTCAAGGACTTGCATATACTTGAGATCTTTCTGTTTTTTTGAAATGAACCACATTTCCCTCGGCAGCTGATGTTTGAAATGAAGTAAGAGCACTAGCACAAGCACATCGGTATTTCTACAAACAAGTACAGGTCGTTCAAATCTGTGCAGCAACGCGACGTTTGCATAAACCAGAATGCGTGTGTCGGGTCTGCCTCTTCATGTGTAGCGCTTACAATACCAGGGTCACGATCAGGTGAACAGGTTTCCATTTCTGAACTCTCGAATCCAACAGCAACTTTCAGATAACAGAATCGCTCAGGACACATCAGACACAGACTCGTCGTCATCATCACGCTCTGTTGGATCTTCAGGCGTAGAAAATAGCTGTGTTTCTACTAACATACTAAAAAAGTTTTGGTTGATGGGTAGGAGAATGTGAGTGAGTGTTTGAGTTTTACGTCCTACCAACCGCTAAGGTCATACGGAGACGGGACCTCGGTTTAAAGACTGGAGTCTGGAAAGTCTGGAGAAGCCCGGGATCGATCCTGCGACCTTTGGTTTACAAGGAGAGTAGCGTAACCACTACATCGGAAGGGAGAGAATGGCCAAAGAAAAGATTTCATGTTCAGTCTCTACGAATGAATGCTGCCGACCGCAGCAGGTATTGAACCCGCGTCCTCCTGATCACCGCGGGTCCGACTGAGCTACCGAGGCCGGACAGTCAGCGTCTTATCTACGTCAGTTATTAGAACTCGTGATGCTAGTTTTCAAATCAAGAGGAGACCAAACATTTTTATAAGAAAAAAAAAAAAACGGCACCTATGAGCACTTTGAAGAAGAAAGTTCAAAGCGGATACAAAAATTTGAAATGACTTCGTAAAGCAAATTCTTCTGAAACCGAGGCCCCTTTTTGGATTTACATCTATTGTCGATGGGTTTGTTTCTTGATTTTGATTTTGAAATTGTAAATTTTCCTTTTTTGGGTGTTGATGTTCCCCGTGGCGTTTTAATTTCGCAATTAATTGCCAGATTGTGTAGTCGTGTAACTGACTTCAACACTGACTTCAACACTCGTAATAAATTGTTAACGGCCAAACTTCTTAATTAGGGTTATCGGTAACATAAACTACGCAAAACCTATTCAAAATTTTATAGACGTCATTCTGATTTAATTTCAAAATTTAATATTGGACTTAAATCTCTTCTGCAACAAGGTCTATCGGAACCCGAATATTATGGTGACTTACTATATAAATTCAGAAAAATATATAAACGCAATGACTTCAGCAACCAATTTCGTAAACTCATTCTTCGATATAAAAAGATTGGGTACAACATTAATATTATACGACAGACTGCATGCATGGTAGTTAAGTTAACCCAATCACGGTTGACAACTTTACTTCCCTCCTTAATTGTACGCCGGTGGGTCAGACCTCAGATTCTATGACGGTTCCAACGTAAAGACATGTTGGTTGGTACCTGATGCTCTGTCTCTGGTTTGGTCCATCGGAGTCTAACTGTTGGTTGTCTTTTGCTCCAGCATTTCAGTTGTTTCTTGCTGTCGAGTCCTCACCGTTGTTTTATCTCTGTGGTTGTTTGAGTTTTGTGTTCACGGAGATGTTGCACTGATGAGGTAGGAGGCCTTCATGCGGACTGAACAAACTATATGTCTTAATCGCGGTGGAAGTAAGGTCGAGGATTGTGGTCACGTAAAATCGATTTAACTCCCCCCCCCCCCAGTGAAGTTCGTTTCCGCTGACCGTTCCCAGGCGGTTCTTTTGTCCCGGTTAATTTTTGTTATGGTTTGTCTTTGGGTGTTTGTGTCGCTTATATTATTTTATTTTGAATAGCCTATTGGCCATTTTGTGGGAAAGTAACTGTCTTTTTAGCTTTCCGCTGTTGATGTTTCCATTAGGATATGTTGTTTCATGTTTGTGTTTCTTTCCCTTTGGTGTCTCTGATAGGAGCTGTGTATCGATTCCTGATCATTGCCTCCACTTCTATTTCGTATCAACGTTGATGCGACGACGTGTCCAAATATCTGTATACTGTTATTTTGCTTTATATTTGCTTTCATGTTTGATGAATGTAGAATACATAACAGATGATCTAACATGTCGTTCAAAAGTATTTGTCTCAATACGCAACATTAATCAAATAAACATTTCTCTACAAAGAAGGCAGTGCCATACTGACCAATTTGTATCTTGAGGCGTTCTCGGCTACGTCCTGCTGCAACTCAGCTGGCTCAAACCAGGCCCGTGCGCTGGGAGGGGGTTGCAAGCGTGCAAAAGCACCCCGTACTTATTTGGAAATTATCACAAGTTCATGGAAGGGCATATAGCGTCCCAGCCACCGCCCGTCGGGGCTTGAAGAAATAGATGGGCTGCACGATGCTTCAACGCAGAGCTGAAACCCACCCGGCGCGAGTACTGGTAAACCACTTAGAGAATCTAAGCTTGCCCAGTCAAAACGGTGCAAGTCGGCCCGCCCATGCTTATAAACCGTATCGGTTTCATTTGACGGCAGGGCTTGAGATGTCATTTCATCTCTACACATGTGGACACAAAAGCGTTCAAACTCCGATGAAGAACCTTTCAATAAATCTCTTGGCATCAAATTAGTTTGACAAACAAATGTCATTTACAAAGTAGTCTAAACCTGTATCAAGCAATATACATTGATTGGTCTTATTGTAGCAAGACACTTTTTTTCATTTTTAGATTTGATTGACATTCGAGATGTATTCTGATTGGACAGTGCAAGGTCTAAAAGGAAATGTACAACACTTTGTGTTTTGAATTTAATCCTGTCTTGCGGTTCACTGACAGGATGTAAGGAAATTTTGAATGAAACAGCAGATCAAAATGAAATGAAGCTCATCAAAGTTTCAACGGATTTGTGTCCAATTTGTGTCCACAGGTTTATGTCGGGTAAAAATCACACAAAATTGGAAGCAACGTCTCCAAAATGACCTTTAACGTGTTGACGGGGACGTTAAACCTCAAATCAAACAAACACACAAAGCTTATAGCGTCCATTTGTCCGCCTATCGTGTGTGCGTGTGTCCAAAACGTAAACATATTTTCAGGCTGGGACATCCGTGTGACTCATTTCTAGCTTTACAAGAAATCAAGTTTACTTCCCCTAACTTTGGGCCCGAAATAAAATTTTTTCTTAAGATTCGCACCCTCTGCAAAATACCTGAAAATCGCCCATCCCCCCCCCCCCTTTTATAAGTGTGCGTAGGGGCCTGCGATTATATATATTGCTGTATTTCTGGTATCATTACAATGGAAGGAGTTTCAAGCTCGCTTGCATTTTTCCATTTATAATATTTATTTATTTATTTTTAAATCTTTGTTTTCTGGCCGAATTTTTATACTATAGCAAAGGGGGAACATTGACGTCAATACACCAAGTGATTCGGCAGCTGATTAATTATCGGAATTTTCTTACGCACACTACACTAGCAGATAAATCCACATGTTTACCAGGCTTCTGTGTATTTATTACGCTGAGTATAAATCTCAGAATTTCAGCACCAGGGTGTGTAAATTGGTGATTTTAAGAGGTTATTTATTTATTTGAGAATGATTTCCCGTGTCCTTTAAGTCATCCCTTGTAGCTTGTTGGCAAAAAGATGCAAACTGATGTATCTAGAGCACGGCTGGTAAACTCGTAAGGGGTAACCGTCGGTTATGCACTCAGAATCCTTACGGGAACTTCTAGTTATGCCTTCCGAGACCACAAATATGTCACCAAACAGGTGAGTGTTCCCGATATATAATTATTAGTCATTTTTGCAAACATATTTTGAGAAATCCGGCAATGCTAGTCTCAACAACTTTTATTTCTGCATCAGAAAAGATGGGTGTGGATATGAAAAGGCAAGCGGTCGATTTTTAATTTAATTTCTCCCTGAGGAAGGTAGTCAGATATTTCTGTTTTGACCTGTTTTCTAGTGTCGAATGAAGGCATTTTCAGCTACCCGCACGATGCGAAACTAATCCAACATGCCAAATAACACGTTATTCAAACCACTTTCATGTTGAAATACATAAGTTGCAAAATTTCCGCAGAATTTGTTCCAGGAGCTTTAATATTTGTGTCGATTATGACTTACGAGACCCATTACCCCTTACGGGAGCATTACCCCTTACGGGGACAGAAAAAAAAAGCCAACTACTGGTTGTCTGATTGTAACGCGTTTCTTCATTCAATAATTCACACAAACGGTTCATCAAAGCCCTGAAGACACTGCAGTTGTTCGGTACGACTGATAATAATGTAAACTTTATTCAGAACAATAACTTCAAATCGAAATTCGTGCCCTCGTATGAATTGCACGTACGTATCCAAATTCATGTACTCCAACGAATTGCTAAAAACCTGACATTGCTATATTTTCAAGGCATTAATCTGATATGCTCGTACAGTAGAATAAATTGCACGACCTGCAGAAAAAGCGACCGACTGAAGTCGGTTGATTTTCTAAGAGTGCCCTAAAATCACCGTGTCATTCTGTCATTCTGTCAGTCTGTCTGTCCGTCCGTAACCGGTTTGTGAAAATTGGTGATAGTGACTTAACCGCTTGGAATATTTAAAGAATTTTTGGCATACTGATAGATATCAATGAGATCTAACCAAAGAATTTGCGAAATAGTACATTCCATTTAGTATAGCCTCGCCGAGGCGAAAAAGGTGAACATTTTCGAACTGCTTCTCCTAGGAAACCGTTGGGCCGATTGAAGTCAAATTTCATATGGAGCCTCTATGGGATGGGGGAAACCAAAATTTGCTCATGGGGTCCAGGTCACATGACCAAAATGGCAGCCAAGCCATATATGGTCTCTCTGTCTGTCCGTCCGTAACCCGTTTGTGAAAATTGGTGATAGTGACTTAACCGCTTGGAATATTTAAACAATTTTTGGCATACTGATAGATATCAATGAGATCTAACCAATGAACTTGCGAAATATTACATTCCATTTAGTATAGCCTCGCCGAGGCGAAAAATGTGAAAATTTTCGAACTGCTTCTCCTCGGAAACCGTTGGGCCGATTGAAATCAAATTTCATATGGAGCCTCTATGGGATGGGGGAAACCAAAATTTGCTCATGGGGTCCAGGTCACATGACCAAAATGGCCGGCAAGCCATATATGGTAAAAACTAAAAACCCTTCAAAAATAGTCTTCTCCAGAACCACTGTGCAGATTTCCACGAAACTTGATAAATAGCATCTGGGACGTAGATCCATCATAAATTGCTAAAATGGTGACCCTGGGTTGACCTTGACCTTCTTTGTGCCTAGGTCAAACTTTGACACATATGCTTTTGTATTGGAAAAGTGAGAATGCATTTTATCCTGCAAACGATTCAGAATACAGAACTAAAGTATAAGATATATTTTTGCTCCTTACGATAAGGCGCATTTATTGGGGGAACCGTTATAGGTCCAGCTCACATGACCGAAATGGCCGCCATACCCATATATGGTAACACTCATAAAGCTAAAAGCATCCGGCGGGTCGTGCACTTCAGCTGAAACACTGGTTTCATATTAGATACGCATTTTACTATACGCTCCCGCCCATCGGGGCTTGGAATGCTTCTACGCAGGGCTGAAACCGACCGAACTTGAGTACTGGTAAACCGTTTAGGTCTAAGCCTGCCCAGGAAAACTGCTGCGAGTTGGAAAGCTCCTTAAACGCCCCAACTCATCAGTGCAACATCAACAAAGCTGCTCCGATTAAGTTTGTACATCATCAGTAATGACTAAAATGATCCGACATGCAAGTATTGGGACTGACTCCGTAAGGGGTAATGCTCCCGTAAGGGGTAATGGGACCTCGTAAGTCATAATCGACACAAATATTAAAGCTCCGGGAAAAAATTCTTCGGAAATTTCGCAAATTAAGTATTTCAACATGAAAGTGGTTGGAATTACGTGTTATCTGGCATGCTGGATTAGTTTCGAATCGTCCGGGTAGCTGAAAATGCCTTCCTTCGGCACTAGAAAACAGGTCAAAACAGAAATATCTGACTACCTTACTCGGGGAGAAATTAAATTAAAAATCGACCGCTTGCCTTTTCATGTCCACACCCATCTTTTCTGATGCAGAAATGAAAGTTGTTGAGAATAGCATTGCCCGATTTCTCAAAATATATTTACAAAAATGACTAAAAATCATATATCGGGAACACTCACCTGTTTGTTGACATACTTGTGGTCTCGGAAGGCATAACCAGAAGTTCCCGTAAGGATTTTGAGTGCATAACCGACGGTTACGAGTTTACCAGCCGTGTAGAGGTAGTCTCATAAGAAGTGGAAGCTTCTTCCGAAGTATTCGTAAAAAATACTCAACTGTTCCCTTTACCTTAGCTATGTGGAATGCAGACATGGAACTTGATTAACATGATTTGTGGTACTTAACCCTCTTTTCCTGTGTAAGCTGTTTGAGGGCTGTCAATCGCAATCTGTCATTTATATCTATATTGCCAAAGTCGAGACGCTCCCTTCGTTCAGATGCTACATATACTTGCAGCAGCTTATCACACCCATCGTTGCCAAGAACAGACTTACTATTTTGTTCGGACAGCATAATGTCTTGTTCGCACAACTTGCATCCTATTCGAACAGCATAATATCTTATCCACACAACTGCAAAACTTTTTTATCTTTTTGTTTACAACAATATTGAAAAGAATAAAAAAATAATTTGTGCCAATCGACCCATAGTTGGAAACGTAACCGCTCTTATAGTGCTATTGTCCACGTGACAACCGCATGCCAAAGAACTTTAAAATAAACAGAGCTCAATGACAAAAAGTTCCTGCAAAAACCGGAAAATGTTTATCATTTATTTATTGAATTTGTAAACCAACATATGTATCAATAATATATCAATGTATATGTTTGGTGTCCGACAATTGACATCGGAAACAGTAAAGACATAGATCGGACGCTACCGAACACGGCATCTGAACTGGGTATAAACGGTTTTCTCAAAGTACAAGACTTAAGGGTAAATGTATAAGTCCAATGAACTTCGTTAGGAGGCCTTCATGCGGACTGAACAAATTATTTGTCTAAATCGCGACAGAAGTAAGGGCGAGGATTGTGGCCACGTAAAATCGATTTAAAGCCCCCCAGTGGAAATCTTCCACTGACCGTTCCAAGGCGGCTGTTCTGTGGCGGTTTATTTATGTTGTTGTTTGTTACTTACTGTGTGTATCACTTGTGTCTTTTAATTTTAGATGGCCATATGGCCATTTTGTGGGAAAGTAACTGTCCTTATGGCCTTCCTTTGTTTAGGTTTCCATTATGGTCTGGTCGCTTAATGTTGTATTTCTTTCCCTTTGGTGTCTTTTATGGGTGGAGTAAGTTAATTGTATCAATTCCTGATCTTTGTTTTACTTCTACTTTTAATATAAACAGAGCGCAATGAAAAAAGTTCCGCAAGAACCGGAAAATGTTCCTCATTTATTTGTTGAATTTGTAAACCAACATATATCAATATATATGCTTGTGGTCCGAAAATTGACATCGGAAACAGTAAAGACATAGATCGGACGCTACCGAACACGGCATATCTCAACTGGGTATAAACGGTTTACTTTAAGCACAAGGTCTTAAGGGTAAATGTATAGATCCAGCCTCAGTCCCATTTTTTTCCAGCCAACAAGAGCTGCCAGTGCTTTGATAAACAAACGTTCCAGATGTCATACACTCCTACTGAACGAATGTCTTTTTCAGTAAGTGTGTTTTCTTGGATGGTGGATACAAGTACATTTGTACTAACAGTATTTACTATGAAGCATATACCTCTTACATAGATATAAGTGTGCCCAATTAAAATCTGGTTTTCTGTCAATATTATTATGTAACTGCCTTGTGGATCCGTAAATTACGAGATGTGGTTTCGAAAGCATTAAAGTTATTCAGCAATTTTCCTGATAGTAAATAAGCAAATGCTGGATTTAAACTATATTAATTATAGTTGAATCTGAATACATTTATGCTAAATTAAGGACTATGAAAATGTACTCAGGCACGTAGGCTAAATTCATGTGTTTAGCATTTTGACATATTTCTAAAAAAACAACCAATAATGTCCAATATAAATGAATAAATATTAAACATACAGATTAAAAATGTATTGTTGCTGTTGAAAGACAAAAATAATAAAAACATTCACTTTGTAAGAAAATTCCCTTTCACAATGGTCCATTTTTGAATGTCTGTTTCTCTATTGTGTTCATTAGAAGCATACCATTTTTACACCAAATATACTTTAGTGTGTGTACCAGCAACGACGAGACGTGAGTTTTCCAAAAACTGACATTATAGCATTATGGCCATGCCGAAAGAACCCCTATCAACATGTAGAGTTCACTATACAGTGTCACCCATGTACACAGTGTTGCGCACGGATTAATTTAATAATGGGGTGAATCCGGGTAGCGATAATAAAAATTCTGTCAAATCCTGATTATGTTTTTTGGACAAAACAAACAATCGTCTCCTCTTGTATCTATTCTATGCATAATAATAATTACCAAATTAACGGAAGAATAAAGGAAATTATGATCTGGACATAAAAACATTTAGAATAAAATCCGTTCTGCAGAATATTTTTACCCACGATTAGAATGTTTATACCCCTGATTTACCTGGAGAATTTACCGACCATGTATACTGTAAAAGCTGCCTATATGACCGTTCGGTGGTTGTTTAAAAGGATGGCTATAATGTTATTTTGACATATTTTGGAAAAAAAACTACTTCTCGTCGTTGTTAGGTCACGGAATATACTTTAGGTTGATGTAAAAACTGAATGTTTCTGAGGAAGGACAATGGAGAAACCGACCATTTTGAAAGGCAATTTTATAATAAAGCATTTTATTTTATTTTTTTCTTCTAAAAACAAAATACACTTTTAACAAGAATATTTTACGATTATTCATATAATCTGGACCATTATGTGTTGCTTTTCTAGAAACTCATCGACATTCTGGACAATTATAAATTTTAGCTCACTTGTCATATACCTTAATGTTACTGTATCATTTGCTTAACAGCAATCTGATAACTGGCTATATAGCCAATAATTATAGCGAGTCACATGTGAGACGCCAAGTTCTGTAATGGAAGGGCAGGTGTTTTTTCTGCGGGTACTCCGGTTTTCGTCCAACTCTGATTAACGATCGAATCGATATGAGTGAAATAATCTTGAATGGGCCGTAAAATCCCCCCCCCAAAAAAAAAAAAAAAAAAAATATAAAGCCAATAATTAGGTTGCAATATGAGTGTCTTCCCTTAGACATAATAGCTACAAGTAAAAGCTTTAGTAAAGCTAGTCAATCACTTTTAAGATCGATGGTCGACCCAATGCTTTGTTTGTTTGATCTTAGCTTTAACGTCACCATTACTGTAGACGTTACTTCCAATATTGTGAGACGTTAACGCGACATTAAGATGGAATGACTTCTGAAGAACTGCCGCCAAACGGAATCAATAGGGTTTATATGCATGTTGCAGTTTTAAAAGTTACGTCATCGACGTCTTAATGACGTTTGGGTGTGCATGAAATAATATCCGGCACACACCATTGATGTAAAGCTAATTGACATCAAATAAACACATATCTGCTATTTTCCGCATTCACTATTAGTGAAAAACAAAACATCGTATCTTCACTGTTTGCAGTAATGATATCGATATCATTTCCCTGAGAAATCCGTATATTTCATTGAAATACATGTAAAAAGTATGCTTTTGGGTTTTTAGCTGGTTGGATAACCTCCTGTTTCCTGTACAGGCTTATCTCTTCTAGTGAGTGATAAAAAAGAACGGCGTGCTTTCTTTCACCAGTATCTGACAACATCCCTCAATCCATGGACGGGCACGTTTGACCGTAGACATTATTTTCTGATCAGTCTGCAAGAAATAATGAAATGTAACCGGCACCGATATTAGGAAAACCCGCCTATACAAATACATAGTAAATATTACCGCCGAAAAAAACCCGTCAATTTTTGGATGAAAAATTGAGATATTTTTTTCTTATTTCTGCTCAAAAGCAGAAATAAAAAAAAAATAAGATTTACCCCGTAAACCCCAGTTTTTCTTTATAAAAGTGGGGTTCAAGGGGTTCGGAATTATATAGGTGTGTTTTCGTAATGATATGGATAGAATGCGAGACCGCCTGATCAACAGTCGACGCGCATCAGACAGGCTTGTTGGGCTATTGTGGTGAGGACAGCTTAGAAATGAAGGTCGATTATCATTCATTTTCCTTGTATAATATGTTGTTTCGGAGACACAAGCCATTTGCCTAATACCAGTCGATCTAAATGCGTACACGTTAAATGCCTTCATTTATTAACTGCAAAATAAGTATGTTGACAAAATGCGTTTCAGTATTGCAGGAGGGAAATGGATTTGAAAAATGAAATCACTTAGCAAGATTGGATTTTCAAGCACTCAGCTTATTCTAAAGCTGGTTATAGACATTTGAAAGATAAATTGTAATTGAATATGTCCGTTTTACAATTTGAAAATTATAGCGAAGTATGAGTGGTACAATGGTTGCCCTAAGGAAAAGTTTCAGCGTCGGTTTACTCTCGGAATAGCAGTATTGTTATCTATAAATAGTATTTACATTTTCATAAAGAAGACTATCTGTCTTACATGATCCTGGCAGGTGGCAGAACTGCATCCCGGTTCACCATCACATCTCTTGACGTCATAATTAGCAATAGATAATTCACAGTGTACTTACATATAGCACGTGGACAATTCCGTGCCAATTTTACACTACTTCTATTAAACAAATAGTAGAAATGTACTAGATACAAACTTTTAAAAACCTTTTAATGCCACCGGAATCAAAGATTCGGGGGCAAATAATTTTTGGTCTGTCTGTCTGTTTGTCTGTCTGAAAAAATAACATTGGGCATACCTTTTGCATTGGGAATTGATATGGCTTTCATATTCCACACGCGCATTCCGTGTCAAAAGACCTTTCCAGTGGCACCATAATTTTTACCTCGTGACCTTGTCCTTGATGTTTGGCCTACTTTTTAACAACTTTACCATTTGTCATAACTTTCGATTGGTATGTGATATGGCTTTCAGGGATTGCATTTACAGTGGCAGTGATGGGAGCTGTGGGTTGATTGTATCGATTCCTGATAATTGCCTTCACTTCTATTTTTCATATTGCACATGTGTGTTCTATATCACAAACATTTCTAGAAGTACAATAACGTTTGACCTTGTGACATTGTCCTGACATTTGACCCACATTATAAAAATCAGTAACACTGGCCATGCATTTCGACTGGTAAGTGATTTGGCTTTCATTTCTAATATGCACGCAGTCCTTGTCACAGTCCTACCCAGTGTTACCATAATTGTTGACCTTGTGACATAGACCTACTTTTTAAAACATGAACATCAGCCATACCATTTGATGGGTTAGTGATATGGTTTTATATTTCACATGAGCTGTCACGGGGCATTAGTGTTTCATGAAAGCATCTTGTCTAAACAGAATTTAGACAAAAAGTATATTATCCAACAGCAAACTTTACGCTCCACGATTTGCTTATTGTTGTGTCTGATATGTGACGTGCCTTACAATAATTAAAATGAGACACTTTGTCCAACCTCCACCCACTCTGGTTTTGCATGTGTACGTATCTGAGTAAATATTTTGCTTTGACTTGAATTCCTTAATATTCATTTTATAATAAACTCTGTGATTTACAGATGACTACAATATAGGAAGTTTGTAAATTCAAAACATTAAATATCCAACTCTAATAAAGTGTATAAAATATATTTGTACATATAAATGTTTGCATAAAATAATACATTGCAATTTGTATAAGCAGTTGATTTTTTATTATTTGACTAATTTGTAAAATAAAAAAGAAAAAATGTCTTTCTTTACATGAATACATGTGTAAATAAAATTTGAAACTGATTCCGATATATAACATACAGATCGGAATTATTGCGCTATGAGGTAATTTCTGCATCGAAAATAAACAACCAATGTAAATAAGCATTAAATATTCAACTGTGATAAATTTAGTATATAAAATGGCTGAACATAAATATACATGTGTTGAACAGTAAGATATATTTCTTATAAATATTTGTAAATATTACATTGTAATTTGAATTAGCGATTAACGTCATTGCGAATTATTTAATTTTGCAAAGTTTGTATGATTAATATTTTTGTTCATTTAACAAGTATATTAGAGCTTTCTATTCAACTCTCATTATTATTCTTAGTAGTAGTAATAGTAGTAGTAGTGGTGGTGTTAGTGGTGTTAGTAGTAGTAGCTTTCTCTTTTTCTGGTAGACAGTTTTGTCTATGCCCATGGAGGTAGACATGATAGAGGTAGGTACTCGGAAGTACAGCCATTAGTTATCCACAATGCAGGTTTGACCTTTTCATTTTTAAGCAACAAGTATAAGCCTTCACAAGAAGAAATAAACTGCCCATAACAAGTAAAAGCTTTCACATAGGACAAAAAAGAGGCCCACGAGCAGAGCTCTGTCACAGAATAGCTATCAAATTTGTATAAGACCATTTCGGCTTTCATATTTGTACAGGCTAATACGAAATATACATCTTCAAATAAAAATAAAAAATGAGTTCCTTTAAGAGCAATGAAAACATTCATAAGAAAGAAGAACAAACTCTAGAACAAGACGGACAACTGCCTATCCAATAAGCTCCACAGGAGCCTTCGGCTTTGGTGAGCAGAAAACTTGCCTCGCCATTAGCAAGATGTTCGGGTAAATTTTCAATTAGCCTACTATAACGTGTAGAACAGTTGTCTACTTAACTTCTCCAGCAGTTTTCCAGCAGTCCATTTGATAAAAAGTCACAAGCATACTGAAGTTGCACATATTCCTTTTTAAAGATGAAAAAGTACTTTTTGACTAAATTACGGCATTTGCAACTTTGATATTTTAGACATTATACTTCAGTCGGCAGGATGGCAATTAAAACATTGCCAAAGACAGTTAATTGTGTAAAACACATTTCTCGAATATAACTCTAGACATTCATATTTAATATGTACTAAGCGTAGACCTAGCTTTTTGTTAAAGCTATACTTGTATAACAAATGCACAGACCTCAAGATAATTAGGGATCTAAAGCAAATAAAAATAAAAAATGAGTTCCTTTAAGAGCAATGAAAAAATTCATAAGAAAGAAGGTGGGTCATACTACGTAGTTTCGGCTAATAAAGCCTCATCAGTGACCCTATAATGATCCGGCAATGAAAGCCAGAGGAAACATACTGCAATTTTGCGAGTTTCGAATAGGCAGTCGATTCAAAGACTGATATAAATCAAAACGGGGTCCAAATAATTAAAAACCTGTCTATAAGGGCGAGGATGTGACTGAGCAGTGAATTTCATTAAATCTATCGAAGTCTTAGCAACTAGATACACGAAACTGCCAGCTGTCATTTTCATGTTTCCATACAGCTTGCTTCCATAGTTGTTTTTTATGCCTCCCCCCCCCCCCCCCGAGAATCTTCGATTCGGGGGGCATATAGAATTTGCCTGTCTGTCTGTTTGTTTGTCTGTCCGTCACAAAAATTTTAACCTTGATCATAATTTCAAAAGTATTTGACCTAGCCACATGAAACATCACACACTTATTCATCATCACAAGGGCTACATTCTGACCAAGGGCCATAACTCTGTTGTCATGCTTTGCTGAATTATCTCCCCTTGAAATTTTGCCCTGTCTGTCTGTTTGTCTGTCCGTAACAAAAACTTTTACCTTGATCATAACTTCAAAAGTATTTGACCTAGCCATATGAAACATCACACACTTATTCATCATCACAAGGGCTACATTCTGACCAAGGGCCATAACTCTGTTGTCATGTTTTGCTGAATTATCTCCCCTTGAAATTTTGCCATGTCTGTCTGTTTGTCTGTCCGTCACAAAAAACTTTTACCTTGATCATAACTTCAAAAGTATTTGACCTAGCCCCATGAAACTTCACACACGTATTCATTATCACAAGGGCTACCTTCTGACCAAGGGCAATAACTCTGTTGTTATTTTTGGCTGAAATATCTCCCCTTGAAATTTTGAAAACACTCAGAAATTGGCTCCCACGGGGGTCATTGGTCACCTATAGTGACAGCTCTTCTTTTCCATTGAAGTTTTGATGGCAATTCACCTTTCTTCAAAAAGTTTTCAAAGTATCCCGGCAGGCACATGCCGTAATTATGACGTCACATCAACGTCAGTACGTCATAACGTTAATGCAACATCACATCAACGTCGGTGCAACGTCATGACGTAGCATGGACGTTGATTTGACGTTTCCCTAGCGACGTATGCCTGCTGGGTATGTGTATAATCACAGTATGGGAGCGGAAGTGAACGGCAATTTGCGATTGAACAGCACTTTCGATTTGTACAGTGGACGATCAGTCACTTGCGGTATGATATTTTCGCCGACACGGTAAGAAATTTCATTTTTGTTCCGCGAACATAACGCGTATGTGCAATTTATATGTCTTGATGGTAAGATGAATGTTTTTATCATATTCCAACCGCAGAAACATGCTATTTTTTGGATGGCATGAGAAGAGCTAGATTGTTGATCACTTTGTTTATTGGTATGCTATAACCGGTTGACACAACTGTAAATATGCATAAAACGTGTGCCAGTAAGCATTTCCTTTGTTATTTAGCATTTGATTCTTCCAATAGTATCACTGATTGAATAGAAATCAAAGACATCTTCAAAAATGCACATCAGATCGAAGGACTGTTTAAAGTATGATACATGAGAAAAAGCAAACCGTTCAGATCACTTGCTTTTGTAAGTATTCGGTTTGTACAGGTCAGTTGCGATTAGATTGAACGGTCACTTGATAGTATGCTGAAGTCATTCGCTTAAGCTGCATGATGCTTCCACGCAGAGCTGAATCCGGCCCGCACACGAGTACTGGTAAACCGCTTGGAGGATCTTAGCCTGCACAGGCAATGCGGTGCGAGTCGGACCGTCCATATTTTTAAATTTTCATGCGGAGGCCTTCATGCGGACTGAACAAATTATTTGTCTAAATCGCGACGGAAGTAAGGGCGAGGATTGTGGCCACGTAAAATCGATTTAAGCCCCCCCCCCCCCCCCCCAGTGGAAATCTTCCACTGACCGTTCCAAGGCGGCTCTTCTGTGGCGATTTATTTATGTTGTTGTTTGTTACTTACTGTGTGTATCACTTGTGTGTTTTGGTTTCGGATGGCCATATGGCCATTTTGTGGGAAAGTAACTGTCCTTATGGCCTTCCTTTGTTTAGGTTTCCATTATGGTCTGGTCGCTTAATGTTTGTATTTCTTTCCCTTTGGTGTCTTTTATGGGTGGAGTAAGTTAATTGTATCAATTCCTGATCTTTGTTTTACTTCTACTTTATTGGTTTTAATGGGTGACAGGGCTTGAGATGTCATTTCATCTCAGTGTCGGGTAAAAGTCCCACAAAACTAGAAGCAACGTCTCCAAAATGACCTAAATAGTGTTGATGGGGACGTTAAACATCAAATCAAACAAAAACAAACATTCGCTTAATCGCACCTTTATTCCCCATCCCCCACGCTACTCACTCATACTGTACTGACGTATCACAGTATCTCCTCTTTTCAGACAAAGAGGTAAAATACAGATGCGCATCTGACTGGTGATCAGGAGGACGCGGGCTCGACAACATCCTTTCGTGGAAATTGATCATGATGTCTTTTCTACGGACTTTCTCTCCTGTCCGCTAGCTCCCGCCCATAGGGGCTTGAAGAAATATATGGGTTGCATGATGCTTCCACGCAGAGCTGAATCCGGCCCGCACACTAGAACTGGTAAACCGCTTAGTGGATCTAAGCCTGTCCAGGAACCACGGTGCGAGGCGGACCGTCCATGCTAATAAACCCTATTGGTTTCATTGGGCGACAGGGCTTGAGAAGTCATCTCATCTCAGTGTCGGGTAAAAGTCCCACAAAATTGGAAGCAACGTCTCCAAAATGACCTTTACAGTGTTGACGGGGACGTTAAACCTCAAATCAATCAAACAAACAAAAACGTATAAGCCTCCCCAGGAAAAGTGTGGATAGGTAAACTGACCATGTCAAAAATGACCTGAAACAGTGTTGACGGGGCCATTAAACTCCAATACAAACAACAAAGAGCACACACGCGCACGTGCGCGCACACACGCTGCTGTTTATTTTTTATTATTTATTTGTGTTGCTCTTTAACGGCCCTGACAAGAAAACCAGGTTACCCGAATAAAAGTCACGTGACCTTCCGTTGCAAAACTTGCATCTCACATAGAACCCGAGCGAGCTTCGAACTATAGATTTGATAGACCTAATAATAAAGAGTCAGTGCTCTTATCCATACGCCCACGGAGACCAGACAGCATAGATTACTTAATTGCAGGTATACGCAAGAAGACGCCTTCTAGACGACGTTCCTGTGACTGATGGACTCAAGTACTCGTCATTAGGCGCCAATGGGAGTAGACATTATAGACGTAGGGTTTAACACGGAAGTACAGCCATAAGTCACCCACGTTGACGTTGACAGGTTTTTAAGGTAACCGGGCGCTATAAGCACATAGGGGCTACCCCTAGAATATGTCCAGGATTAGTCGTTCCACTTTCTAAAAGGCTTTTGCACGGAGTGATACATTGAGACCAATGCACCACTCTCGTCTCAGGCACGGTGCAATAAAAGGAAAGTGGCCTGTAAGTTACAGAAATTTCGATAACCGGTCAGAAAAATAGCACGCTGCACATCGCGGCTATGGAAGGTGGTCAGTTTCGACCTGTAAACCGTGTCACATAGCCAGTGCCAGTTAGAATATCTGACCAGGCGGCCTTTACAAAGGCCTGAGTACCGGCAAAATGCAGGCTAACCTTGGCATCTCCGACGTTAGCTCATCATTCTTTTGCTGGCGTCACTGGTAGGCTGTTCCAATGACCAACCGGTCTTTTTATTATACCAAGACCGAAGGTTCGGGGTGTAAAGCGATCAGCCTGGCGTCCGTCCTTTCGTTCGTCCTTCCGTAGACGAAACATTGTGTTGGCCATTTCTCCAGAACCCTTTAAGATTCATTGATTGTTCATAAGGCTGAGATGGTGTGCCATGCGCAAGTGCCACAACTCTATTTGCCATAGTTTTTAAGTTAGTTCCCTTTCCAATAAAATAGAATGACAACTTTGTGATGGCCATAATTCCTCATTTGAGACATATTGACGGTACCTGGCACAATTGTTCACTAGGCTGAGACGGCGTGTCATGCGCAAGAACAACAACTGTGGGTGCCATGGCTTTTCGAATTACCTCCCCTTCCAATACAAGATAGTGACTATATTGTGATGGCCATAACTACAATATCCTTTGAGATATATTGATGGTACCTGGCACAATTGTTCACAAGGCTGATCCGGCGTGACATGTATAAGAACCACAACTCTAGTTGCCATGATTTTTTTTAGTTATGTCCCCTTCCAATAAAGTAGAATCTCTACATTGTGATCACAATATCACCAATACCTAGGCGACATAGTTATGTCCCTTCGTTTTCTATGGAGTTATCTCCCCTGACAATATAACATTATAGAGGCCGTAACTCACATAATCTTTGAGATATCCTAATGGAACTTGGCACAATTGAATACAAGTTATAGAAGGCATGTCATGAGAAAGAAACACAACTCTTGGTATTGTTTTATTTTAGTTATCTCCCTTTCAAAGATAACAGTATGACCGTCTTGTAATCACCATATATCCACTACTCTTTGAGATATACTCGGATTCAATGAAAACGTAACCCCTCAAATTTTAATCGATTCACAATATTTGCAGCATTTGGCCACGTTAAATGAATATCACTAACTTATCCACAGACTCACTACAGACTGCATTTCATTGGAGACTCGAATAAGTCCACATACCCAAAATTCAAAATCACATATCGTAATACCGGGTATGTCCACCATACCATCAAATGTTGCCTGGCATCGACGCCTCATGCTTCGAATTAAACGCTGTTTCTGGTCTTGTGTGATGTTGTCCCATACTTCATGTACCGCCATGGCAAGCTGCTGATGGTTGATTTGCGGATGATGTCGGCTGTACACACGTTTGCCGAGCTGTTCACAAAGGCACTCGATTGGGTTTAAATCCGACGAAAACGCAGGCCAAGGAATAACTTGCACACCATTTTGATTGAAAAAAAAAAAAAAACAATCCGAGTCCGATAACAGAATATTTGGAAGCTATTTTTTGGAATTCACATAATGAATGAAGTAAATTTTAATGCTTTGTGAGTTATGTTAAAAGTAATTCAATGTTACTGAAATATGTCAAAGAAAAAATGTAATCGGGTCTTTAGCCTATGTCCATCGGAGACTGGGATGCACTGTACTTCCAGGCAGAGCTGAAACCGATCGCACATGAGTACTGGTAAACCGCTCAGAAAGGCGTCGCCTGCCCTGGCAAAGTGGTGCGAGTCGGCCGTCCCAGCATATAAACCCTATTGGTTTGTTTGGGTGGTATTGGCTGAGATGTCATTTCATCTCAGTGTCGGTTAAAAGCCACAACATTGGAAGCAACGTCTGCAAGATGACCTGAAGAGTTTTGACTGGGCCGCAGCACCTCAAATCAAATAAAGCGTGTGTTATCACTTGAAAATGCAGAAGTGAAAAGAGTTCCACAACATGCTGATGAAACAGTAGCAATGTCCTGAACCATTTTCTGCAATGGTAATAGAAGGAAGTGTTTTGGTTATTTGATGTCAGTATCTGATCAGACTTCTTAGAATGACCCTAAATCACAAAAAAATGTTATTTGTGAAATCACCATCGCAAGTGACTGTTCAGTTTCAATGATCAATTTGGCAAGTGACTGTTCAACTCCAATTGTTACAGATCGCAAGGGATCGTTCAATCCAATGTCAAGTGACCGTTCAGATGATCAAAAGTGATTGGAATACAAGTTAAGATTTAGCTGCCGTATTTTACATCAGTGTAAACATCCTTTTTTGCAAGTAGGCTTTATAGTTTATTAAAGATGTCAGAGAAACTTTAAGAAGTGGCCTCTAAATAGTCATCCGTCATTTAAACCACTTTTAGTAATGTATGCCAGCAACAGAGAAACACATGTCAACTGATCACCATCGTTAAGTCCACCGATAGGATCAATGGTACCAACGAAATTATTATCAGTAAAGTGAAAAATATATTGACAACTTAAACAAGTAAAAGTAATGACCAAAAACTCACGCTAATGGCCTCTGTGTTTACATATTTGAGATACCACGTGATAATGTTATATCGCAAGTGACTGATCGTCCACTGTACAAATCGCAAGTGCTGTTCAATCGCAAATGGCCGTTCACTTCCGCTCCCATACTGTGATAATGAGTCCTTCCTCAATATATTCGCCAAGTCTGGTATAAACCCCGTGTTTAGTCTTGTACATGTTAACCTGTACTGGCTATAACGGATGGAAAATAGTTTTGAAACCAAACAACTCTCATCTAATCTCAAGATGGAACCCCAAAAGGCTAGTTCTACGAACCAACGTATCCTTTAATAGATGAGCTGCCTTGGTAACCATTTTAAGTTATTTTGAATCTTGACGGGGAACATGACACTTTCAGCGGGGACAACCTTGTCAATAACTATAGTGCCTCTCAAATTAATACCTTGAATATCTGGGGCCAGTTGTTCAAAGTAGAAGTAAAACAAAGATCAGGAATTGATACAATTAACTTACTCCACCCATAAAAGACACCAAAGGGAAAGAAATACAAACATTAAGCGACCAGACCATAATGGAAACCTAAACAAAGGAAGGCCATAAGGACAGTTACTTTCCCACAAAATGGCCATATGGCCATCCAAAATTAAAAGACACAAGTGATATACACAGTAAGTAACAAACAACAACATAAATAAATCTCCACAGAAGAGCCGCCTTGGAACGGTCAGTGGAATATTTCCACGGGGGGGGGGGGGGGGGGGGGGCTTAAATCGATTTTACGTGGCCACAATCCTCGCCCTTACTTCCGTCGCGATTTAGACAAATAATTTGTTCAGTCCGCATGAAGGCCTCCTAACTCATCAGTGCAACATCTCCGTGAACACAAAAATCAAAGAACCGCAGAGGTGAGACAACGGTGAGGACGCGACAGCAAGAAACCACTGAAATGCTGGAGCAAAAGAAAACCATCAGTTAGACTCCGATGAGCCTGACCAGAGACAGAGCATCAGGCACCAACCAACATTATCTCTCTAATTCTCAATAAGCCTTTACGTTGGAGCCGTCATAGTATCTGAGGCTGACCCACCGGCGTGCAATTAAAGAGGGAAGCAAAGTTGCCAACCGTGATTGGGTTAACTACCATGCATGCAGTCTGTCGTATAATATCCATGTTGTACCCAATCTTTTTATATCGAAGAATGATTTTACGAAATCGGGTGCTGCAGCCTCGTTAGCTTAACGAGCTCGTTAGTGGTCATATTGTTAACTGTTTAAGCAAGCTGAATATTCATTTATTGTATTTTTGCTGAAAAAAAATGTGAGCAGCTTTTTTCACATTTTTTCAGCAAAAATATTAGCATATTTGCCATAATAAATAATCAAAGTCTTAACGATACGTTAACTAACGACGTCGTTAGTTTTGAACAACTGGCGCCTGGTTGTTTTAATGGAATTACGTGGACACTGAACGCAAACAGGTTATCAAATCAATATGTAAAAATAGAGCAAAGTGGGTTGTTGAGTGGTACTCGTATATAGTAAAGAGTACATAGTTAGTGCCTTTAATAATAAATTATAATAGGTGAGCCTCAGACAGCTTCAGCTATAATACCGTCGCTGCGAACCGATTATATTTTATTATTATAGACACTTATCATGTATTTAGTTTATACCGCAATTCAAAACAATCAAGGGGTTTGCAATAGTTAGCAAACGTAAGCAAAAAAAAAAAAAAAAAAAAAAAAATGATACATCGGAGAGTGTGGCATGTTAAACGATATTCAGTGCCATGGCGTGCACACGTAGTATAACAAGAGGTCAAGAAGTGAAAGGCTTCTAGCATCACCGCGCACCAGAGACGTAGGATACAACATGGACGCTTGAATAAAAGTTTCTCAGCGCTTTACACTCTGTACGAAATTCTGCAATCAAATAGTTTAGTTTAGCATTCGAATTTATTTTCGAGACTGACACGCAACCGCAGTAGCAGTACGCAATTATTGCAACGAACCATTCAAACCAGGAACGCCCAAGAAGGTAAGAATTTAACTGAAATTTCTGAAAGTCTGTTGAAGTAAATATTTCAAAGATTATAACTTGCAGTTTCGTTGTTTTCCCGTGTATAAAATGTCGCACATTATTGTTTACACTTGTAAATTAGCAACGGAAAAGTAGGTCCGGTCTATAAACGGGTACTAGACGTATTATAAGTCAGTATAAGGTATTATGGGTCACTAACGACTATAACGTAGTTATTCGAAATAAAAACAAAAGAAACACACATGTTTGTCCAGAGAAACACATGTATAAAATATGACATTTAAGCATGCGAATGTGTTTTCGTAATACGAGGCACATGACATTGTGTTCATGCGCCAGCCATTTGCAACGGCTGCTGTTTCTGGGAAGATCTTGTCAATTATCATTCAATCAATATCTTCTAGACTTCGAAGTCTTTCAAGACCATCAAACAGAAATTATTCTGACAAATACAACTCTATTGTCTGTCTGCTTTGTCGGCAAGAAAATAGCAGAAAGACCGCCTAGTAATAAAGTTTAGATTAGACCTATTTCATTGATGTCATTATCATCTTAAACTGCTAGACAAAATTAGATTTCTTTTGTCTTTGTAGATGCCATATTAGACTAACTTAGGCCTGCATTTGTCACAACTTATTCAGTTCGTCTAAACTCCTATCATTTGAGACATACATGACGGCACCTGTGCAACATGCCAACTTCCAAATTGAATGCAATTGGAATGCATTCAGCAATAACGTTCGGGTGTGTTACATTGCTTTATCATATGATAAGGGGGCTTTCGGTTTTACGGCCCTTTCAAGATTATTTTACTCGTATCAAGCCGATCGTTAATCGGAGGTGGGCGAAAACCGCAATGACGGGCGAAAAACTATCTGACCTTCCGTTGCCGATCTTGGCGTCTCGCATGTGACCCGAGCCAGGCTCGAACCTACAGCCGTAAGAGACCTTATGAGTACGAGTCAGCGCTCTTATCCACTAGGCCACGGTGGCCCGTTTAGTATATGATAAGCTTCTTTAAAAGCTTAACGGTATTTATTCTTGTAACAGTAGGACACACCGTGTGTTCATAATCGTTTTATTGTCCCTTGTGATAAACTGTCTATAGCAGATCAAAGGCAACCCCTAACAGGGCGATCAGTAGCTGTCTGGTGTACCTAAGGGGGGAATAAAAAGTGTACCTGAAAAAGTTTATTGAAAATTATTGCGACTAGATCATATATTTATGTTTTGAAAAAAAAAGAATATAATGAATCAGAAAAGTAGAACAAAATACATGTTTATTATTTTGTTTTCATTATAAGCATGCTATAAGCATGAGACAAAAACAATTAAACGTGCATAGCTATTTTGAGGTAATAAGTATCACAAATGATGCTATTATAATACATTTTTAGAGTCCAAATGTAAATATTAATAATAAAAATAACAACAATAATTCTTATTATTAATATTGACCTGCTAAGCCTATGTATTTTACTTCTTCCATTTCTTTTCTTTATAATTATCATAACAATGTTACATGAATACATCCTTTAATTTCTCCAAAACGGCTATCTTTCTTATGAAAATGTGTTACATTTTTCTTTGTGATATTTATACTCCATGGTACATTGGTTTCGCTATTAATCAAACACAATGAGGCGATTATAATGAATACTCGCATTCTGTGTCGTGGAGCATAAATATGAATCAAAGTACTGCGGAAAGTTGATTTTCGGGATTACAGTGTCAGTAGTAGATCAAGCAGTTCTTCATATACAGTAAAATTTCGCTATTAAGACCACCTAAATTTAAGTTTAATTTTGCTCTTAAAAGCTTATTTAGAAGGGTGCAGTCACCTTTCTTCGTTTTTTCTGCACTCAATATCCTCTGGTCAGGGACCACCTTTGGGACTGTTCAAAAGTGGTCTTAAAATCACTTTTGAACAACAGTTCCAAAGGTGGTCTTAATATAGGAATTTTACTGTATTATGTTGACGAGGTCCCAGAAGGCTTAACTGGCTGTCGAAAAAAGGAGTTATACCAAATTCGTCGAATAAAAAAGGAAGAAAGATAAATGTGTGGCAATACCATATATTTAAAAATTAGCTGAGTACATGCTGTGCTTTCCCATCTGCTAAAAATTGTAACAGACAAGTTCTCGCAGCGGGCATATGAGTCTAAGCAACGTCGCATCAACGTCGATGACTTTGCATCGACTTTGATACGATATTGCACATACCTCATGCGGCCGCTGGAGTGCGGAAATTAAAAGAAGAATAACCGACCGAAATGGGTCATTTGTTAAACCATCTGATTTCGACGTTATAAGCTAACGGTGTATACCCTGATCAGATGCCACGTTTAGCGAACCTCGACTGGCTGATTCGTCTCACCAAAGGTGAATACAAAAACAGTATGGTATTGGAAAATACGGGTCCTAAAATATATACCCATAAATGCCAATCGTTCCAATACGGAGACATTCGGAAACAATTAGGACTCTGATTAGAGGCCACAGAAGGTAGCATCTGATCGGTGTCTTCACTGTTTGCTTTAAGTATGGAACTTGATTTAAAGCTCACAACTTAAAGAATAAACGTGACAACACATTTTGTAAACTGAGCTCTTTAAAGCGGGTGAATTACTATGTTCGATATCGGTCAGTAAAGGGTCGTTTCATTGGTCACTGATAATCTGACGCTATTCAACCCTTTCAACCCTGTAGACCGGTGCAGATCCCGAGGTGAAAATACCTATGCAAACTTTGTCGGTCTAGATGGGTGGCACACAACGAGCAGTCTCGCCAGGATATATATGTATATTGTTTGCCATCATGTCAAATACCTTTCTACAAGAATATATTTACACATCCAATAGTCCTGTTCAGAAGCTCAGGGATGAAAGGGTTTATATACAAATATCTTTGGATGGTGCGTAGGAAAATAGTTCCGGGTATTGTTTTCTTTTCAGAACTAATCTTGTAAAAGTTGTTAGGATGTGAATTTTTATGTTATCAAGTATTTTGAACTTTACCGACGTTCCATGCTCATCCCTATATTGTCATGCTGGGTTTTAAGGACTATTTTTATAAAGTGAAGGAAGAAACGGAAGCGCTGTGGTCTCGTCCAGAACCGGAAGTAGAAATGCGTTAACATAGAATTCTTGATACAATAATCAACTTTCAAAAATGACGTATGCCCCAAACACTTTATATAAAGTGGGGTTTAGATTTATATTTCACATAGGATATACATGCAATCTGACATGTTTATATAAGCAATAAAAATGTAACGCCTTCCACTGTTCATGTTGTTTTGGCACAGGTAAATTTGCTAATTGTGCTATTATTTTCACATCTTCTTTATGAGTTGTGCCCACTGAGTAGTTACAATTAGCCTGGCAATGATATATCAGATAATAACCTCATAGAATACACAAGATGAAGTTTGAAAAGAACATTAAACCTTTTGATGTTGACTGTCTTGGTCATTCAAAATGGTAAATTGGAAGCTTCCACCTGACTGCCTTTCACTAGAACACACAAACGCTGTTTTTTTTTTCATTTATCAACTCCCATGACTAGTCTTTAGAAGTGCTTCATAAAAGAAGAGAGCACTGTACGCTCTATGGATAAGTAAGGGACCAGCCAAAATTATCGAGTCTTATAATAAATGCCTTTAAAAATCATTTATAGTCTTATTATATGAGATGGCATTTAAAATGAGGTTTCAAAGAACAGGTAACATGTTAGACGTCAAGTGCTGCAACGGAAGAACAGTCGGTGTTTCTCTGGGTACTCCGGTTTTCGCCCGTCGGCTCGAGAATAAGTAAACCTTTATTGAAAGGGCCGTAAAGATAAAACTTAAAAAAAAATGTACACATCTTGCCAGTAACGAATAAATACCCTACCCCCATCCCCTCAAAACAACTTGCAACTATTATATCTTGTCAGCAATCAACAAACATTTCACCTTTTTTACCTCAAAAGTATCTTCAGCCACAAAAATAACAGTAATTTTCGAGAGTCTCGGGATGTTAGGTTTTGTTATTGTTTAAAATTCGTTTAGAAAATGTGTCTTGTGGCGTCTTATTTGGATCTACTCTGTCCGCCAAATCCCTGTTATTATTGACATTAAGTTTATGTCGTTTTGTTTTAATTGAGGTCTTACGTCCATGACAACACTATTTTGATCATTTTGGAGGCGTTATTTCAATTTTATGGGACTTTTACTTGACAATGAGATGGAATTACCACCAAAACAAACCAAACGGGTTTATATATAGGGATGGTTCAACTCTGCCTGGAAACATCATGCAGCCCATTCTTTTTCTTTAAGCCCCGATTGGCTGGGGCCCAAGCTTATATTTGATTAGCTCCAAAGCTATACAAATATCTACGGAACCCGGGAAGGGCTAATATGTTGTGCGAACAAGATATTAAGTTGGGCAAGTTGTGCGGACAACATAATATATATTGTGCGGACAATATAAAATCTTGTGCGCACAAGATAATGTCTTGTTAGCTCAACTTAATATCATGTGCGCACAATATATTATATAAATGGCACAAAATATTATCTTGTTTGCACAACATAGATCTTGTGCGGACAGCATAATATCTTATGCGTCTGAATTAAATATTGCCAACAATATACAAGATATTAAGTTGTGCGAACAAGATATTATCTTGTGGGCACAAGGTTATATCTTGTGCGCATAAGATATATTATGCTGTCCGCACAATACATTAAGTTGCGCGGACAACATAAAATCTTCTGCGCACACGATATTATCTTGTCCGCACAGCATCTATGTTGTGCGAACAAGATAATATTATGTGCGCAAAAGGTAATAACTTGTGCGATATGTTGTGCGAACAAAGTAATTAATAAGTTGTGCGCACAAGATATTATGCTGTTCGCACAAGATCTATGTTGTGCAAAGAAGACAAGATATTAAGTTGTGCGACGGCCCCCGCCTATACTGGCTTGAAAAAATATATGGGCTGCATGATGCTTCCACGCAGAGCTGAATCCGGCCCTGGTACTGGTAAACCGCTTAGAGGATCTATGCCTGTCCAGGAACCGCGCTGCGAGGCGACCGTCCATGCTAATAAACCATAGTGTTTTCATTGGGCGACAGGGCTTGTGATGTCATTTCATCTCAATGTCGGGTAAAAGTCCCACAAAATTGGAAGCAACGCCTCCAAAATGACCTTTACAGTGTTGACGGGGACGTTAAATCTCAAATCAAACAAACAAAAGTTGTGCGAACAAGATATTACCTTGTGCACATAAGATAATAATAAAAACGTGTGCACTCAAGATATCGATGCAAATACTGAATAATAATAATAATAATAAAAAGTCAAATAAAATAAGTACGTCATTAAGTGTTTACTTCCTTTAACGTTGACATGTTCAAGCATACATACAATTTGCTTGTTTGATTTGAGGTATCACGTTCCATGCAACACTAATTAGACCATTTTGGAGGCGTTGCTTCCAATTTTGTGGGACCCGACATTGGGATGAAATGAAAATTCAAGCCCTTCATCACAAGCAAACCGATAGGTTCATATGCATGGACGGTCCCAGGGAGGCTTAGAGGTTGTAAGCTGTTTACCAGTAGTCGTGTCCTATCCGTTTCAACTCTGCGTGGGAGCAACATGCAGCCCAATCTATTTCTCTAAGCTCCGATGGGCGGTTGCGGGCATATATGAAATACTGCAATAACAAGTTTGGCTTGTCCAAGTCAACACTATTAATGTCATATGCAGTCGGTAAGTTTACAAGACTTGACTTTTCCTGTGCAAGCTTATACACAAGCGGTAAGCCAGTGCAGATCACATCCTTTAGATAGAAACCAACAGCTGCCCTTCTTTAAGCAGCGGAAAGGAGAGATTGCCCACAGAAAACATTTCTTGGTCCAGCAAGTATCGAATTGAAGACCTCTTGATCACTAGTCAGACACACATCCGACTGAGCTTCCGAGGCCAGCCCAAGCAACAACAGGTAAGATTTCTTTATGCACGTGTCTAATGAGCGGTGTGTCTAACTGGGAAGCGAGGTGTCAATACCATGCAACAACGGCTGCAGATACAAACAGCATTGCGTATCATTCGAGCCTGTCACACATGTATACGACCAAAGTAACATATGGTAGCTTTGCACTCAATACTGACGGTACTGGGTTTTATCACCTTCGGACAGAGCTTTTAGTTGCAGTCTAAATACCAGGCAGGCTTCCATTGAATGAATATCCCATGTTTCATTTCAATGTGAGAAAATGATAGTTATAAGGAAATAAAATAATGTGTTTTTTTTTTACGGCGTAGCCGTTATGGTTTTGCTTTTGTCCTACATTTTTCGTTACTCCATTGGTCAATAAAACCACATGTCCTAGGAGATGACCATTTCATTAGTCAATGATTTACATAAATAAATCTACTAAAAAAATACGACAGTTTACCGAAGTTTTAACCTAGGAGATGTTTCATTTTTTATGTGAGACATGAATGAAAAATATATACAGTTTCGGCTTGCTCACCGTCTTGTCCTTTGATGACCATACGTCATATGTATAATTGGGATTCTAGTGAATTCTGTAACTGCTGCGGTGAATAGCTATTTTTACCTAATTTCACGTGGTTGGTCTATATAGCGAAAGGAACCATTACGCGAAAGGAAGGTTCCTTTCGCGAAAGGAAGAATTTTCTGCGAAAGGAATTGTTTGTTTGATTTGAGGTATAACGTCCCCATCAACTCTGTGTAGGTCATTTTGGAGACGTTGCTTCCAAGTTTGTGGGACTTTTACCCGACATTGAGATGAAAGACACCTCAAGCCCTGTTGCCCAAAGAAACCAATAAAGAGATATAGCATGACAAAAACATGTAATAATCGCATTACAAATTGACAGATGTTTAATTTACAAATATATGCTAAATAAAAGTTGCAGTGTATCATTTGTCTTCAGCATACTTTATCTCCTCCATTTTAACACAAAATGGACATTTTCGAATATCATTAATGTTACTCCATTGGTCAATAAAACCGCATGTCCAAGGAGATGACCATTTCATTGGTCAATGATTTACATAAATAAATCTACTAAAAAAATACGACAGTTTACCGAAGTTTTAACCTAGGAGATGTTTCATTTTTTATGTGAGACATGAATGAAAAATATATACAGTTTTGGCTTGCTCACCGTCTTGTCCTTTGATGACCATACGTCATATGTATAATTGGGATTCTAGTGAATTCTGTAACTGCTGCGGTGAATAGCTATTTTTACCTAATTTCACGTGGTTGGTCTATATAGCGAAAGGAAACATTACGCGAAAGGAAGGTTCCTTTCGCGAAAGGAAGAATTTTCTGCGAAAGGAATTGTTTGTTTGATTTGAGGTATAACGTCCCCATCAACACTGTGTAGGTCATTTTGGAGACGTTGCTTCCAAGTTTGTGGGACTTTTACCCGACATTGAGATGAAAGACACCTCAAGCCCTGTTGCCCAATGAAACCAATAAAGAGATATAGCATGACAAAAACATGTAATAATCGCATTACAAATTGACAGATGTTTAATTTACAAATATATGCTAAATAAAAGTTGCAGTGTATCATTTGTCTTCAGCATACTTTATCTTTTTAACACAAAATGGACATTTTCGAATATCATTAATGTTATATAATTTCTGAAAAGGAATAAGTGTAATTTGAGTTTTAGTTAGGTGCACATAAGATCAAGTTTCTGTCCGTTTGTCTGCTCGTCCGTTTGTTCGTCCGTCTATGCGTTTACGTTCACCATAGCGACAACCCTAAATGTTAACCCTAGAATTTGTGTTCAAAAACAGTGAATGATAACGTTTTCTTATTTGTTGTGCATATACTTGAGATCATATGCTCTTGAAATGAGGTCATGTTTTTAACCTTGACCTTTTACATTGACCTTAGCTCAAACAGGCGGGACACCGCCCTCTGCAAAGCTATTTTTCCTCGCGTGACATCTGAATTGTTTGAATACAGTAAACCATTTCATAGCTAGACAATTGTTGCTGTCACTATTGTAGCTCATATTGCACGACCCGCAGAAAAAGCGACCGACTGAAGTCGGTTGATTTTCTAAGAGTGCCCTAAAATCACCGTGTCATTCTGTCAGTCTGTCTGTCCGTCCGTAACCCGTTTGTGAAAATTGGTGATAGTGACTTAACCGCTTGGAATATTTAAACAATTTTTGGCATACTGATAGATATGAATGAGATCTAACCAATGAACTTGCGAAATATTACATTCCATTTAGTATAGCCTATCCGAGGCGAAAAATGTGAAAATTTTCGAACTGCTTCTCCTCGGAAACCTTTAGGCCAATTGAAGTCAAATTTCATATGGAGGCTCTATGGGATGGGGGAAACCAAAATTTGCTCATGGGGTCCAGGTCACATGCCCAAATTGGCCACCAAGCCATATACGGTCTGTCTGTCTGTCCGTCCGTAACCCGTTTGTGAAAATTGGTGATAGTGACTTAACCGCTTTGAATATTTAAACAATTTTTGGCATACTGATAGATATCAATGAGATCTAACCAATGAACTTGCGAAATATGACATTCCATTTAGTATAGCCTCGCCGAGGCGAAAAATGTGAAAATTCTCGAACTGCTTCTCCTCGGAAACCGTTGGGCCGATTAGGGTCAAATTTCATATGGAGCCTCTATGGGATGGGGGAAACCAAAATTTGCTCATGGGGTCCAGGTCACATGACCAAAATGGCCGGCAAGCCATATATAGTAAAATCCCTTCAAAATAGTCTTCTCCAGAACCACTGGGCAGATTTCCACGAAACTTGATAAATAGCATCTGGGAGGTAGGCCCATCATAAATTGCTAAAATGGTGACCCTGGGTTGACCTTGACCTTCTTTGTGCCTAGGTCAAACTTTGACACATATGCTTTTGTATTGGAAAAGTGAGAATTCATTTTTTCCTGCAAACGATTCAGAAAACAGTACTAAAGTATAAGATATATTTGTGCTCCTTACGATAAGGCGCATTTATTGGGGGAACCGTTTTAGGTCCAGGTCACATGACCAAAATGGCCACCATACCCATATGTGGTAACACTCATAAAGCTAAAAGCATCCGGCGGGTCGTGCACTTCAGCTGAAGCACTGGTTTCTAAACAACCTTCCAATTAAATCTACGCCGCATATCTTTTTTTAAAGATATTTCTTGTTATAATTATATCTGCAAGCTCAAAGAAACTGTTGCTGATTTTATATTGTCACCTCTCCGTTAAAAAGATCGGCTTTTATTCACTGCAAATCTGCATGTAAACAAACATGGCGGACCGTAGCTTGAAAAGGAGCAGGGCAACATGTGGATTTTTTTTCTCATCAATTTGTTGAGCTAGGATGACTCTATAAATAAGTACGGTTTGAAAAGATTTGTATGTGTAGTTTTTAAGACCCCCATACCGTTCCAAGGCGGTTCTTCTGTCGCGGTTTGTTTTTGTTATGGTCTGTCTTTGAGTGTTTGTATCGCTTATATTATTTTATTTTTTATAGCCCAATTGGCCGTTTTGTGGGACAGAAACTGTCCTTTTGGCTTTCCGCTATTGATGTTTCCATTAGGGCCTGTTGCTTCATGTTTGTGTTTCTTTCCCTAGGAGCTGTTGGTTAATTGTATCGATTCCTGATCATTGCCTTCACTTCTATTTTGTGGGAGAATGTAAAAGGTTACTATTGTCGCCTATGGAAAATATTTAGTGGTAAGCTCCCTATCCAAAAGTAGAAAATCTGCTCCACAGTCCTGTTTTCAGCCATGAACTACATTGTTATCTATAGTTTCTCATTAGACATTACACTGGAAATGTAAATATCGATAAATGAAAGACTGCCCTATGCCATTCGCATGTGTTATCGCATTGAGGTCAATAACTGGATCCATGGCAACACAGACTTATCTTACACAGGTGTGTTTTCTGACAAGCACCATAGCCGTATGCAACCATTACGAGAACACGCCTAATGAAGTATATTTAAAATTTTATGGAAAAACATGAATATTATCATATACAAAATTTTAATAAATTCCATCATCGATTTCGGGAACTCTTTCAGACCGCCTTGGTGGGGGTGGGTGGTCTCTAGGCGGTTCTAACTAGTACCCATAATCTATGTGTTGTTTTCGTAAGAAGGAATTTGTATACCCCTGAAAACCCCGGGTTTGTTTGTTTGAATTGAGGTTTAACTTCCCCGTCAACACTATTTAGGTCATTTTGGAGACGCCGCTTCCAATTTTGTGGGATTTTACGCGACATTGAGATGAACGAAATCTCAAGCCCTGTCGCCCAATGAAACCAAACGGTTTATATGCATTGGACGGCCTAACTCACACCATTTTGCTTGGGCAGTCCTTCTTAGCGGTTTAACAGTACTCATCTGTGGTCAGTTTCAGCTCTGCGTGGAAGCACCATGCAGCCCAATCCTTTTCTTCAAGCCCCGATGGGCGGAGGCGGTTTTACTTTATAAAAGTAAGGCTTTCATGATGATCCCGGGTGTTAACATGATGCAATTACATTGTTGATAACAGTGAGAGCCGATCATGTTAGCCGGAAACAACAATCTGTATTTTAAACGTGTTGAAGGAACAACAGTCACGTTTTCATTTGTCGAAGAAATGGAAAGATGACATATACACCTGTGGACCCCAGTTTTACTGCATGAAGGTGGGGTTGGGGGTATCGTTATATAGGCGTGTTTTCGTGATGACAATACATTTAAAATGAAAAGAAACATACAGTATGGACTGATACAGTTCACACATTAAATGTACGAAATCAAAATGCGACCAGTGGAGGTTCGGGCAAACAGGTGTACTAGCCCAGTCTCGCAAGGGCGTTCACTGGTCGTTCACACTGTAACAATGTGGCATGCGACAGGAACCAGACTCACACCGTAAAAATGTAAATAATATTGTTACAAACACGTTTGGGCCATCCTGACTTTATGAGTAAGAACGCTGACTCTTGATTCATTATGTATAACACCGCGTGAGACGATAAGTTGTGCAATGGAACGTCAGGCGGCTCTTTTCTATGTACTCCGATTTTTGTCCACCCTTGATTAACGACCGGTACAATATGAGTGTAATGATCTTGAAAGGTTCGTAAAAACCAAAACAAAACTAAATATACTCTGTATCAGACCTTGGTCACCTATCATATCTCCGTCCTCGCTGCCGTAATACAGGCAACGTCGACATGGATACAACGCTGTGGGAAAAACGTAGAAATCGATACTGAGCTTTGGGCACTCGTTTTAAAATGGTAAGAACACTAGCACCAACACGAAAGGGTCTCGCGCCGCGGTGCACCTAAACCGGGTCTCGGGACACCTGTGAGCCGCAAAGGTCGGTGTTTTTCTTCCCCTCTCTTTTTTGAAATGTTTGGCACAATTAAGTAAATATATGTGATATAATCGTGAAAGGGACCGTCACGTAAAACCGTAAAAAAGTAGGTTCCCCCGTTCACATTCTTAGTAAGTTATTAGGCCGATGAAAATGGCAAAACCGTCGGAGGGGCTCAGAATTCGGCATCGCTTCAGCGTTTCGACGCTAAATTGATGTTGATCCGACGTTGTTTTGACTGAGAATGTACATGTGTTTTGGGAATTAACTCGTATCTAGTTTAACGTACCTGCTTATAAAGAAACTTAAAATCCACTCTTCGCACTTACATAATTACACATATCACTTTATTCGAGGTCACTGTGGCTATTTTTAGAAAAAAAAACTTTGTAATCGCTCTAGCGTTTACATTTCTTCACCGATTTCAATATAACTTCACACAAATGTTCCTTATGACAATATCTCGAACAATTTTGACTTTCAAGGTCAAGGTCAAGGTCACTGTGGCTATTTTTAGAAAAAAACTTTGTCATCGCTCTAGCGACTGCATTTCTTCACTGATTTCAATACAACTTCAAACCAAATGTTCCTTATGACAATACCTCAAACGAGTTTGACTTTCAAGGTCAAGGTCACTGTGGCTATTTTTTGAAAAAAACTTTGTCATTGCTCTAGCGCTTACATTTTTTCCCCAATTTCAATATAACTTCACATAAATGTTCCTTTTGACAATATCTCTAGCGAGTCCCACTTTCAAGGTCAAGGTCACTGTGACTATTTTTAAAAAAACTTTGTCATCGCTCTAGCGCTTACATTTCTTCGCCGATTTCAATATAACTTCACACAAATGTTCCTTATGACAATATCTCAAGCGATCGCGACTTTCAAGGTCAAGGTCACTTGGCTATTTTTAGAAAACTTTGTCATCGCTCTAGTGACTACATTTTTTCACAGATTTCAATAGAACTTCACACAAATGTTCCTTATGACAATGTCCCTAGCGAGTTCCACTTTCAAGGTCAAGGTCACTGTGGCTATTTTAGAAAAACTTTGTCATCGCTCTAGCGCTTAGATTTCTTCACCGATTTCAATATAACTACACACAAATGTTCCTTATGACAATATCTCAAGCGATTTCGACTTTCAAGGTCAAAGTCACTGTGGATATTTTTCGAAAACAAAATGGCATCGCTCTAACGACTACATTTTTTTTCACAGATTTCAATATAACTTCACACAAATGTTCCTTTTGACAATACTTCGAGCGAGTTCGACTTTCAAGGTCAAGATCGCTGTGGTTTTTTTGGAAAAACTTTGTCATTGCTCTAGCACTTACATTTTTTCACCAATTTCAACATAATTTCACATAAATGTTCCTTATGACAATATCTCGAGCGATTTTGACTTTCAAGGTCAAGGTCACTGTAGCTATTTTTAGAAAAACTTTGTCATCGCTCTAGCACCTACATTTATTGATGGATTTAAATAGAACTTCACACAAATGTTTCTTATGATGATATATCGAGTTGCTTTGACTTTCAAGGTCATGACCTCATGGTCAAGGTCACGGTGGCTATTTTTAGAAAAACTTTGTCATCGCTCTACAGCCTACATTCATTAACAGATTTTAATATAACTTCACACAAAAGATGCTTATGATAATATCTTGAGCAAGATCTACTTTCGCGGACAAGGTCACTATGGCTATTTTTAGAGAAACATTGTCATCACTCTAGAACCTACATTTATTGACGGATTTTAAACAAACTTTACACAAATGTTGCATATGATAATATCTCAAGCAAGTTGGACTTTTGCCAGTCATGTGTTTTCCACACAGGAAGTTGTCTTGAGCGAGGGGATTTGTATCGCATGCGATGCCTACTTATAACTTATGATATGACACATTCCAAGACACAGACTTTGGGTCCCTCCGGACACCCCCGGGTCATTCTAGAGGATGGGTACAAGCCATATCGACAAAGATATATGGCGGGGGCATCTGTGTACTTTGGACACATGTCTAGTTTTTCTTATTTCTGCTCTAAAATTTAGCATATGGGTACTCGTTAGAACCGCCTCGCCGCAGCGGTTCTAACGAGTACCTACAATCATTATTTTGTACCGAGGTGGTTCTAACGAATACCCACAATCTATATTTTAGAGCTGAAATAAGAAAAATATCACAATTTTTCACCTTTTTTTTTAGTTTTTCGGCGGTAATATTACCATTGTATTTGTATAGGCGTCTTTTTGTAGTGAAACAAAAACTAATGATTGAGAGACAGATGAGTAAGAAACAGCCGCTCGTTCCCACTAGGTCAGGGAAAACCATTATGATATCCCGGATTTCTGAAGTAGTCTACAATTTCCCCGCCGACAAAACAGACAGATAATAGGCCTGTTAATGTCAGAATAATTTCACTTTGATGGCCTTGAAGACTTTTCTAATTGCATATTATACAAACAGAACATTTCGCCTTAATAAACAACAGCTGAAATACGTGGAAATACATGCATATACATGACTTGATGTTGTCATAAACATTGCTATAACACACTTACTTGTGCTGAAGTGCAAAAATTTGCATTCTAAATTCTTCAATTCCTAAATTTATTTTTATTTATTTATTTTTTTTTTGTTGCAAACATAGATCATGAGTGCTCGTCAATACCGCCTAAATGAGGCAGTTTTAACGAGTACAAGCATTCTTAAGTTTCAGAAAATTAAGGCGAATGAGGTATACCCGCAAGTCACGCGACAAACAGCAAGAACGCTACACGTCTTTGTTAATTGTTACTGCCAGCAAGTGGATCGCTGTTCTCAATGTTTCATACGCGATTGCGGTTGGTGTCCATGCTACATTAAGTTAACACACCAAATACCATCACGAAAACACGTCTATATAATTTTGACCCCCTCAACCCAACTTTTATATATACAGTAAAACAACATTTTTTCTTATTTTTGCTCTAAAATATAGATTGTGGGTTATCGTCAGAACCGCCTCGATGAGGCGGTTCTAACGAGTGCCCATAATCTATATTTTGAGCAAAAATAAGAAAAATATCACACTTGTTCATCCAAAAATATTCATTTTTTCGGCGATAAAGGTGGCAATGTATTTGTATAGGCGTGTTTGCGTAATCATGGCGTCTTTAATATTTATAGAACCAGCATTTAACAGATGAAAATATTTGATACTATAATGTTATTAATCAAGTAATTTCGTATCGGCCCAGTTACAGGTCCGAGGTCTGCTGTATTGGCACGAGGCCGAAGGCCGAGGCCAATACAGCTGAGTTACAGGTCCGAGGTCTGCTGTATTGGCACGAGGCCGAAGGCCGAGGCCAATATAGCTGACTGAGGACCTGTAACTGGGACAATACGAAATTACTTGATTAATGACAATTCTATTAATTGACGCAATTAAAAACATGATTTATGATTTTTTAATATTGGCTGACCTTGTGTAATATAGGATAATCAATTAATAATTACCTTTATTTCTGCTGCAAGCATTGGTTTATTGATGCTCTTTAGAACCACCTCACTGAGGCGGTTCTACTGACTACCAATAGTATCTGTGTTAAGCACAAAATAAGGAAAATATTGCATACCCAAACAGCTAGTTTATTAACCATTTTCCCTATATGAAGTGGAGTATAAATCGGTGTTTAATACATGGACTTGTTAACGCGATGATGCCACAAACCTAACGCGCCATTGTTTAGCCAGTAGCTTTTATTTTTTTGTTACGGGAGTCGTTGTTTTATTCATCACGAAAACACGCCTATATAATGTTGATCCCCTTAAACCCAACTTTTATATAGAGAAACTAGGGTTCACAGGGGTATACAGTACATGTATTTTTTTCCTTATTCTTGCTTGAAAACATGGATTGTGAGTACGAGGGGGTTCTAACGAGTACCCTAAATCTCGTATAAGCAGAAATGTGAAAAATGAAAAATATCAGGATTTATATCTGAAATGATAATAATAATAATAATAATAATAATAATAATAATAATAATAATAATAATAATAATAAAAGAGAGCATAGCGATTGCTCTGATGAGAATTCAGGGATGTTATTACGAAAACGTGCCTATTCAAACATATTGAAAACTTTAACACCAAAAAGTAAATTTTTAGACGCAAATTCTGATATTTTTTTTTCATATTTCGACTCCATTTTTTTTATATTTCGTCTCAAATCCTAGATTGTGGATACCCGTTAGAACTGCCTCGTCGAAGCGGTTCCAACTAGTACCAACAATCTAGGTTTTGAGCAGATATAAGAAAAATAATGTACACTCCTGTAAACACCAGTTTTACTATATACAATTTGGGGTTTAGGGGGTCAAATTTACATACTAGACGTGTTTTCGTGATCATCCATTACAAAAACACGCCTATATAGTTTTGACCCCCTTCAACCCCACTTTTATACAGTAAATCTGGGGTTTCCGGTGGTATACCTTATTTCTGCTCTAAAATATAGAGTGTGGTACTCGATAGAACCGCCTCATCGAGGCGGTTCTAACGAGTGCTCATAATCTAAATTTGGAGCAGAAATAAGAAAAATATCACAATTTTTCATCATAAAATTGTCATTTTTTCGGCGATAAAGGTGGCAATGTATGTGTATAGGCGTGTTTGCGTAATGAAGTTAAAAAAAAAGAGTTGAAATGAACACCCCTGTAAACCCCAGTTTATATGGAGAACAAGAGCTCCGCGAGCGGGGCATTATACGCCAGTGGCAATTAGTAAGGTGGAGAAAATATATTTACAGACAATTGTACAAGTTTAGGTATTTTGAATGTAACCAAGGAACAATATGTGCTCCATATATTCTTACCTCACACAGGTTACCGCTGTACAACGTAACGCGACAGGGTACTAAAGTGTGAGTACAGTGTTTCCTTTATTCTGTCGGAAATATCATGAATTGCGTTTTTCTGTTGGTTTTGGATGACAACATATCATTACGATAACACACCAGTGCGACAAAGTGGATTTTTCACATCTCCTACAATGGCCATTTTTCTGATGAAAATCAGTAATATTTTTCTTATGAATACTGCAAACATAGGTTGTGGGTGCTCATTAGAACCGCCTCAATGAGGCGGTTCTAACGAGTATCCACAACCTATGTTTCGGAGCAGAAATAACAAAATTAATGTATACCCCCGTAAACCCCAGTTTACTCTATATAAAAGGGGATATAGGGGGGGTCTTCATTTCACGGACTTGTTCGCGTGATGTTGTGTTTTTGTTGTTTCGTCCAAATATTAAGTTATGATACGGTCAGAGAAGGGAAATCAAAGCTGCAAATAAGGTCACAATAGGTATAAAACAAAACTTCAAGCTTTAAGGGTCTATCAATTAAAACAAATGTTATATAGACGAGCATTCTAGTGTTTTTCATGTCTCTAACTATTGAAGTGAATATACTATTTTTGATAACTCATAAAAACATTTAGAATAAGAACCGTACCGATTGTTCTTGGCTCACTACCTTGAAACACGGATACACCTTACCACGGATCATGTGTTGAGCCTGGATACACTAAACACGGAACAAATAATACAACAAACACGGATGTAAAAAACCGTAATCTGGACGTTTTTACCCATTACAAGCGTCATGTTTCAAGAAATAGCAAAGAGGACCGGTACATATTTGCCCTTTTAGTTAAAAAATTGCAGCATGTACAGAATGCGCTTGGCCATGGAGAACAAGAGCTCCGCAAGCGGGGCATTATACGCCAGTGGCAATTAGTAAAATGGAGAAAATATATACTGACAATTGTACAAGTTAAGGTATTTGGAATGTAACCAAGGAACAATATGTGCTCCATATATTCTTACCTCACACCGGTTACCGCGGTACAACGTAACGCGACTGAGTACTCGTACTGATTTTTTTTTATCACAGGAGAAAAGTGTGAGTACAATGTTTCCTTTATTCTGTCGAAAATATCACGAATGCGTTTTTCTGTTGGTTTTGGATGACAACATATCATTACGATAACATACCCGTGCGACATAGTGGATTTTTCACATCTCCAAAATGGCCATTTTTCTGATGATAATCAGTGATATTTTTCTTTTAAATACTGCAAACATAGGTTGTGGGTGCTCATTAGAACCGCCTCAATGAGGCGGTTCTAACGAGTACCCACAACCTTTGTCTCGGAGAAGAAATAACAAAATTAATGTATACCCCCGTAAACCCCAGTTTACTCTATATAAAAGGGGGTATAGGGGGGGGGGGTCTTCATTTCACAGACTTGTTCACGTGATGTTGTGTTTTTGTTGTTTCGTCCAAATGTTAAGTTATGATACGGTCAGAGAAGGGAAATCAAAGCTGCCAATTAGGTCACAAAAGGTATAAAACAAAACTTCAAGCTTTAGGGTCTATCAATTAAAAATAAATGACATATAGACGAGCATTCAAGTGTTTTTCATGGCTCTAACTATTGAAGAGAATATACTATTTTTGATAACTCATAAAAACATTTAGAATAAGAACCGTACCGATTTTTCTTGGCTCACTACCTTGAAACACGGATACACTTTACCACGGATCATGTGTTGAGTCTGGATACACTAAACACGTAACAAATAATACAACAAACACGGATGTGGAAAACCCAAATCTGGACGTTTTTTCCCATTACATGCGTCATGATTCAAGAAATAACAAAAAGGACCGGTACATATTTGCCCTTTTAGTTAAAAAATTGCAGCATGTACAGAATGCGCTCGGCCATACCAAAACAGAAAGTGTTTTGAGTTGTAAGATGTGTTTATGACATGTAGACTACTTTGTACAACAGATGCACTATAACCAGTTGCTTTGACCCATAAAATTGAACGTGACATGTTTTTGTTTTGAATTGAGGTTTAACGCCCCCATCAACACCATTTAGGCCACTTTGGAAACGTTTCCGATTATCCGTCATTGAGTTTAAATGACATCTAAAACGCTACCGGCTAAGGGAAAATAATAGGGTGCATATCTATATGAAGGAACGGTCGGACTCGCACCACATTGCCTGGTAGACTTAGACCTTCTTAGCGGTTAACCAGTAGTCCTGTGCGATCCGTTTCAGCTCTGCGTGGAAGCACTTTTTCTAAACCTTTTCTACTATCATTCTCTTTTACTCACCTCATAAACCGGGGGTCTTAGGTTCGATATCGGGCTTCTCCAAACTTTCCGATGAGGCTTTAAACCGAGGCCCCCTCTCGGTATGAACTTAGCAAATATATAGATTCATTTCCTTCTTGACAACAGCTAGTTGTGTTTATCTGTTAATAATAATGAATTTTCGGAGTGGGCTCCAGTTTTGCCTGGTGTCCAACAAGGTGCCGTTCTTGGTCCGTTGTTGCTCTTCGAGTACAATAATGCCATTTCCACTGACAATGTCTCAGACATTGGCTCAAAAATAATCTCAGATCACTGTGTTTACGACCGTGAAATTAGAAATACAGATGACTCATTGAAACTGCAGAATGATATACTAGATAGATTAGGATGTTGGGTAATAAAATGGGGTATGAGATTTCAACGTGTTAAGTGCAGTACTATACAGATAAACAGGAGAAGAACCAATAAAATTGAGGCATCTTACACTGAAAGGAGAACGATAAAAATGTGGATTAATTAACCCATATATGACAATGAAATCTCCCCCTCTTAAGTTTGGAATGGTCCAATTACAGGGTGTCGGGTTGGTTTTGCTTGCGGTACATTTTGCAAAAAATGATTGTGCTTTATGCAAACAGTGTAGGCCCAGATCAGACGCCGCTTCTGATCTGCTTCTACACTGTTTGCCAATGTCCCAAAACTGGGCCGCTAGGAATATATGGGTTGAATAAAAAAATCTCTCAAGATTAGGAGGAGAGACAGTAGGTAGATTTATGCTATTGTACGAAAGTCTAAAGTGTACCGCTAGCATTGCAACAGATGGCCTTATTCCCCAAATTATGCACTGTAGCAATCACCCTTCATTGGCTTTCCAGAACCCTATAGCAAAAATTGACAATTGCAAAGGATCCTTATTCCCTCGAACCATAAAAGATTGGAATACCGTTCAGAATTCGATAATTTCCTCAGCTGACGATGCAGAGGGTGGTGTAGCTAAGTTTACCTCTTTGGTATGAGCGAGGAACTAACTTCTCCACATCACAGATACTTGTGAATGAATATCATTTGACATGTCACCAGCAACAATTCTCATCCTGAATGCAAGTTTGCACTTCGTAATTCGAGTGCACTCTTTATTTAGAAACAATGACTCGCATAAGTTCAGAAATCATAATAATATGAATCAGGAAGGCATTAAAGAGTATGTAACAGTCAAATGGATCGTTTGGAAATAAAAAATAGCATCAGGTTTTGGGACTTCGCAGGCGGATTAAAGTGTTTTGCCTCATTTCACGAAAATTGTAACCCGTTTTTGTTGTACCCAAATTGTACTGATTAACCGCGTTATGGTGTATCATAACCCGTGGTAAGTTGTACCCTAACCAAACAACAAGTTTTGAACCTTTCTCGGATTCAGTAGACATTGACACCAAGTGTGGCTCAAGCAACTACATCATTGGAAGCACTGGAATTGCGATAACTTATAAATCAAAAAATCATTTCAAAAAAGATGTCTTACGGTCGGAAAACATTGACCAAAGTATGCTGGGGTTGGTGAAAACCCGCTTGTCGAAAGAAAAAACGTTTTTATTTCCGTTTGTCCTGAACAGAATTCTCTGCATCTGTATAATGTAAAATGTAAAACAATATTTCTGCAGCTATGCAAAATAACCACACAAGAAGATAAGGATTTTGGCTAAAATAAATCATTTTCTTTCCGATAACACTGTTGTGACGTCATCAATTTCAGTAGCGTTCGTTATACCCAGTCGCGTACGATGTACTGCGGTAACCGGTGTGTTACGCGGCACTATAAATAAGCCTCAGTGGTTCAAACTACCTGTCTCCAACAAATTTTCATGGTCGGTAATATTTGGTGGACCATAACTTCAAACTAATATGGGCATAACTCTGACAATAAGTGATGAACTGTAACCTTGAAATAATATGCGCTGCTCCATACCATAGTCTAACTATGCGTAAAGTTTCAGCTTCATCAGATGTAAAATGTAGGAGGCGTTATCCGAAAACAAAAAAAAAATGTTTAGAAAACTCTGTGAAAGGGGATTAACGATACATTTTTGACGGACTGTAACCTAAAAACAATATGCGCTGTTCCACATCATGGTATTAGTATATGTAAAGTTTCAGCGCCATCAGATGTAAAATGTAGGAGGAGTTATCCGGGAACGGAATGTATAGACAAATCGGTATAACTCTAATAATATTTGACGGACCGTAACGGCAAAATAATATGCACTGTTCCATATCATGGTCTTACTATATGTAAAGTTTCAGCATCATCGGAAGTAAAATGTAGGAGTTATTCGGAAATATATTTTTGCAGAATTTTTCAAAGGGGCATAACTCAATTATTATTTGGTGGACGGTAACATCGAAACAATATGCGCTGCCCCACATCATGGTCTAACTACATATGACGTTTCAGCTAAATCGGGTGTAAAATGTAGAAGGAATCATCCGAAAACGAAAACTTTATAGAACATTTCAAAGGGGCATAACTCTATTATTATTTGGTGGACCGTAACCTCGAAATAATATGCGCTGCCACACATCATGGTCTAACTACGTGTGATGTTTCAGCTTTATCGGATGTTAACTGTAGGAGGAGTTATCCGGAAACGAAAAGTTAAAAAAAAAATCAAAGGGGAATTACTCTATTATTATTTGGTGGACTGTAACCTCGAAATAATATGCGCTGCCCCACACCATGGTCTAACTTTGAATGAAGTGTCAGCTTGATAGAACGTAAATTGTATGAGGAAATATTTGGAAACGAAAAATTTACAAAAAAATCAGAGGGGCATAACTCTATTAATATTTGGTGGGCCGTAACCTCGAAAGAATACGAGCTGCCCCACATCCTGGTGTAACTGTGTATGAAGTTTTAGCTTGACGGGATGGAAACTGTTTGAGGAGTTATCCGGAAACGAAAAGTTAAAAAAAAATCAAAGGGGAATTAGTCTATTATTATTTGGTGGACTGTAACCTCGAAATAATATGCGCTGCCCCACACCATGGTCTAACTTTGAATGAAGTGTCAGCTTGATAGAACGTAAACTGCATGAGGAAATATTTGGAAACGAACAATTTACAAAAAAATCAGAGGGGCATAACTCTATTAATATTTGGTGGGCCGTAACCTCGAAAGAATACGAGCTGCCCCACATCCTGGTGTAACTGTGTATGAAGTTTTAGCTTGACGGGATGGAAACTGTTTGAGGAGTTATCCGGAAACGAAAAGTTTACAGACGGACAGACGAACGGCCAGACGGACGCCGACCCCATACCATAATACGACCGTTTTTACATAAAAAATGGGATTTACTTGAGTATACATTATTCTGCTTATTTCTGCGCCTTGACAAAAGTTGTGGGTACTCGTTAGCACCCACAACCTATTTTTGTAGTATCAATAAGAAAGGAATCGCAAATTCTCATCCTATAGTAATTAGGTATTTTGAAGCTATGAAATAATGAACTATGTCACATGGGTGAGTTGTCGTAATGTGTACAGGCTGAATCATCACGATAACACGCCTATATATTTTTGACTCCCTTGAACCCCACTTTTATATAGTAAAACTGGGGTTTCCGGGGGTATACCTTATTTTTCTTATTTCTGCTCTAAAATATAGATTGTGGGTACTCGTTGAGGCGGTTCTAACGATTGCCCACAATCTATATTTTGAACAGAAATAAGAAAAATAGCACAATTTTTCATCTGAAAATCATTAGTTTTTTCGGCGGTAAAATCTACAATGTATTTGTATAGGCGTGTTTTCGGAATGGAGTCTTCGCGGGGCGCACATATTCGAAGGCACTATTTGCTTGGAGAACAATTTCTGAAGTTCTCATCTGAAAAACAATGGCTCTAAATATACGAAAGACGTCATTGTAGCACAATGATGCGTTACGAAAACCCGCCTATACAAATATATTGTAATTTTTTTTTGCCGAAAAAGGAAACAATTTAAGATGAAAAATTGTGATTGTTTTCTTATTTCTACACAAAAATATAGATTGTGAATACTCATTAGGACCGCCTCATTAAAGCGGTTCTAACGAGTTCCAACAATCTATATTTTTGAATAGAAATAAGAAGAATAAGGTATACCCCTGTTAACCCCGGTTTTACTATATAAAAGTGGGGTTCAAGGGGGTCACAATTATATAGGGGTGTTTTCGTGATGTGTTAATGCAATGGTTGATCAGGTGAACATTTCGATAACACAGCAACACAGCCATGCGACATGACGCATTTTTCACATCTCCAAAATGGCTACTCATTACGAAAACACGCCTTTTCAAATACATTGTAGATTTTACCACCAAAACATGAAAATTTTCAGATAAAAAAATCTGATATTTTTTCTTATTTCTACTCAAAATAAAGATTGTGGGAACTCGTTAGAACCGTTCTAATGAATACCAATAATCTCTGTTTTTCAACTGAAATTAGAAAAAAAATGTTTACCCCTGTAATCCCCAGTTTTACAATATAAAAGTGGGTCGGAGTCTAACTTTCGGTTTTCTTTTGCTCCGATGAGTTAGGAGGCCTTCATGCGGACTGCACAAATTATTTGTCTTAATCGCGACGGAAGTTAGGGCGAGGATTGTGGCCACGTAAAATTGATTTAAGCCCCCCCCCCCCCCCCCCCCCGGTGGAGTTCGTTTCCGCTGACCGTTCCGGGGCGGTTCTTCTGTCGCGGTTTATTTTTATTATGGTTATTGTTATTGTGTCGCTTATATTATTTTATTTTTGATAGCCTATTGGCCATTTTGTGGGAAAGTAACTTTCCTTTTGGCTTTCCGCTATTGATGATTCCATTAGGGTGTTGTTTCATGGTTGTATTTCTTTCCATTTGGGGTCTCTGATGGGAGCTGTGGGCTGGTTGTATCGATTCCTGATCATTGCCTCTACTTCTATTTTGAGGGATTCGAAATTATATAGGCGTATTTTAGTGATGTTTTGTGAAGAAATTCCGTGATATTTTTTTTCTTATTTTTACTGCAAGCATAGGTTGTGGGTTTTCGTTAGGACCGCCTCTTTGAGGCGGTTCTAACGTGTACCCACAACCTATGCATTGAAGCGGAACTGAGACAGAATAATGTATCCCCACGTAAACCGCAGTTTTCTATATATAAAGCGGGGTTTACGGGGGTGTTCATTTCACGGACTTGTTCATGTGATGTAAAGTTCTCATCTGAAAAAAAAGTTTATACGGTCATTCTCTCACTTCCGCTGATTCAAGAAGGGAAGTTGTCAGTTTCTGGCGGAAGGATGTGCACTGTACTGGTTACCCGCTTACGTGTAAGCCTGCCCAGGAAAAGTGTGAATAGGTAAACTGACCGGCTCAAAAATGACCTAAAATAGTGTTGACTGGGCCGTTAAACTCAATACAAAAAAAAACAATCCTCTGAAAACACTGGTACGAAAGACGACATTGTAACACATAGAAACCTCCTTGGTGTAGTGGTTACGCTTATCGCCTTATAAACGAGGGGTCCTACGATCGATCCCGGGCTTCTCCAGACTTTCGGATGAGTCTAGAAACCGAGGTCCCGTCTGTGTATGACCTCAGCTGTTGGTGGGACGTAAAACTCAAATACTCACTCACTCACATTGTAACACAAGGATGTGTTATTGCAATGGTTGGTCAGGTGAAACACAGCCATTGTCTTTCATGCAATCGACATATAATTCTTTGCAACTAACTCCATGTCTACGGAAACATTTTTCGGCAAATTTTACTTGCAGTATCACGTCCAGACACCAGTAAATACTAAAACATTTCATTACGTCTCGTAAGAAAATGTAATTAGTATAAATCTTGCGGTAAAGACATGTGCTATTGTCTGACAATATCTTTCAAAGCGACTTCTCTTAATTTTGTTTTGTTTGTTTGAGTTGAGGTTTAACGTCCCCGTCAACACTTTATAGGTCATTTTGGCGACGCTGCTTCCACTTTTGTGTGACTTTTACCCTTGAGATGAAATGGCATCTCGAGCCCTGTCGCCCAATGAAACCAATAGGGTTTATAAGCATGGACGGTCCAACTCGCACCGCTTTACCTGGGCAGGCTTAGAGCCTCTGAGCGGGTTACCAGTACTCGTGTGCGGTCGGTTTCAGCTCTGCCTGGAAGCATCATGCAGCCCATTTATTTCTTCAAACCCCAATGGGCGGGGGCCGGACTTCCCTTGATATACTCCTTCGAAAGAAAATACGACTTTGTCTTCTAGTTTCCGAGTGTACCAAATGTGATCATACAAGATCGCTACATTACATTGTGAAGAACGAAGAAGAAGAAGAAGAAGAAGAAGAAGAAGAAGAAGAAGAAGAAGAAGAAGAAGAAGAAGAAGAAGAAGAAGAAAAAAGAACATGCATACAGTTCCCTACCCCTGCCCAACCCCCCCTCCCCCCACCCCACCACCACCACCACCATCACTAACCACACACACGTAGTGACAAGGTGAGCTTTTGTGATCACATTTTGTCCGTCGTCCGTCGTGCGTGCGTCCGTAAACAATTTCAAATAAGTATATCTCTAATACCCATGGCCAATCTTGATCAAATTTCATGTGGTGCATCATCAGGTAGGGAGAAATGCTCCATAAGGTTTTTGGCTGATCAGATTTGAATTCTGGTTGCAATGGAAACAAAAAGGTTCCATAGACTTATAATGGGGAAAACGACGTCTCCACTTTTTCTCGGCCATTTCTGATCCCATCTTCATTAAAGTTGCAGATAACCAGGAGGGGCTTACAGTCTACGTCAAGTTGGAATTTGGGCTGCACGGGACAAACAGCTTTGGAGTTACCTGTCCTAAAGCATAAATATAAGTGAAAAATGACGTCTCCAGCTATTCTCAGCCGTTTATGATCTGATCTTTATGTTACTTTTCAAAAACGAGGACAAGCATAAAATCTCGGACGAGTTCGAATTTGGTTTGAATCTGACCAGCGGGTTTCCAGTTACATCCCATTGAGCGTGAAAACAATTCCCATAGACTTAAAATGGGGAAAACGACGTCTCCACTTTTTCTCAGCCATTTCTAAACCGATCTTCGTCAAACTTGCAGATGACCAGGAGGGGCTTACAGTCTACGTCAAGTTTGAATTTGGGCTACACGGGACAAACAGCTTTGGAGTTACCTGCCCTTGAGCATAAATATAAGTGAAAAATGGTGTTTCCAGCTTTTCTCAGCCGTTTATGATCAGATATTTTAGCTCACCTGAGCCGAAGGCTCACAAGGTGAGCTTATAGTATCGGTTGGCATCCGTATCCGTCGTCCGTCCGTCGTCCACGCCTGTCAAATTGAATATCTGAGTGACTAGCTGGCCAATCCCAATCAAATTTTAGGTGCAGCATCACTGGGTTGGGGGATTGACTGCATTAAGTTTTAGACCGTTTTGATCAGAACTGTGGTTGCCGTGGAAACAAAACGGTTCCATAGCCTTATAATGGGGAAAACGACGTCTCCACTTTTTCTCCGCCATTTCTGAGCCTATCTTCATCAAGCTTGCAGATAACCAGGAGGGGCTTACAGTCTACGTCGAGTTCGAATTTGGGCTGCACGGGACAAACAGCTTTGGAGTTACCTGCCCTTGAGCATACATATAAGTGAAAAATGTTGAGTTACCTGCCCTTGAGCATAAACGTATGTGAAAAATGGTGTCTCCAGCCTTTCTCAGCCGTTTTTGGAACTTTTGTTAAAGAGGACAAGCATAAAATCTCGAGCGAGTTCGAAAGTGACTTGAATCTGACCAGTGGTTTTCCAGTTACATCTCATTGAGTGTGAAAGATTTTCACATAGACTTACAATAGGAAAACGACGTCTCCAGCTTTTCTCGACCATTTCAAATCAGATCTTTATCAAACTTGCAGATAACCAGTTGGGGCATACAGTCAACGTTGAGTTTGAATTTGGGCTACCCAGGTCAAATGACTTCTGAGTTACCTGCCCTTGAGCATAAATGTCAGCGAAAAATGGTGTATCCAGCTTTCCGCAACTGTTTTTGATATGATCTTTTTGTTACTTTTGGCAAACGAGGATAAGCATAAAACCTCTAATGAGTTCGATTTTGGCTTGAATCTGACCACCGGATTTCCAGTTACATCCCCTTGAGGGTGAAAATTTTTCCCATAGACTTACAATGGGAAAACGATGTCTCCAACTTTGCTTGGCTATTCTAAATCTGACCTTCATCAAACTTCCAGATAACCAGAAGGAGCTTACAGTCTATGTTTAGTTCGGATTTGGGCCGCATGAGAAAAAAGGCTTTCGAATTACCTGGCATTGAGCATTAATATTAGTGATCAATAGTGTCTCCACCTTTTCTCAGCCGTTTCTAATCTGATCTTTTATAAACTTTCAGTAAACGAGAACAGGCAAAAATCCTATGATGAGTTTGCATTTGGCTTGAATCTGACATTTGGTTTTGCAGTTACAGCCCTTAGAGTGCGAACAATTTTCCCATAGACTTACAATGGAAAAACGACGTTACCAACTTTTCTCCGCCATTTCTGATCTGATCTTCATCAAACTTGCAGATAACCAGTAGGGACATACTCCCTTCAAACTATAGACCGATAGCACTTCTACGCAACATTGGTAAAATAATGGAACGTGTAGTTTACAAAAATATCTATAATCATTTATATGAAAATGATTTGGTTTATTGCAAACAGTCAGGCTTTCTCTCTGGTTATTCTACTGTCTATCATCTCATTGATATGTACCACCAAATATGTCAAAGTATCGATTCTAAACAGTATACTTGTATGGTATTTTGTGATGTTTCTAAAGCGTTTGGTCGTATATGAAATAAAGGGTAGTTATTAAAACTGCAGCAGAATGGAATCTCTGGAAATTTACTTACTTGGATAAATAGTTATTTAACGAACAGAAAACAGGAAGTTTTTACAGGGTCTTCTTATTCAAATGAAAAAAAAGAAACTACAGCTGGTGTGCCTCATGGTTCAGTTTTGGGTCCTCTATTTTCTTCATATATATAAATGATATTGTTGATAAGCTTTTAAGTATTGTAAGGCTTTTTGCAGATGAAACTTCTTTAGCTTTCAGCGCACGTAATATACCTGATATAGAAGGAATTTTAAATCACGACCTAAGACTTATTTCTCAGTGGGCTAAGCAGTGGTTGGTAAATTTTAATCCTAAAAAACGGAAGCTTTATGTTTCACATTAGAAAATATTACCATTAAACCAAACTTGGTCTTTGAAGCCGTTCCGGTAGAATTTGTTACTTAGCATAACCAATTAGCATTCTCAAATGATGCTATGTAGCATGACCACATTAGTAATATTGTGTCATTTGCATCCAAAATTCTCGGCATTATGCGTAAAATAAAATTCTCTTTAAGTCGGAAAGCTATGAATCAAGTTTACATCTCTTTTTTGAGACAAATTCTTGAATATGCCTCTGTTGTATGGGACAGTTGCACAGTTCTAGAAAAAGACACTTTAGAAAAAAAATCAGCACGAAGCGGCGCGTATCGTTACGGGCTTAACACGCTCCGTGTCTTTACAAAATCTTTATAAAGAAATAGGTTGGATGTCTTTAGGGGACAGTCGAATGTACCAACAGTTAATGATAATGTACCAAAAGTTAAAAATAATGTACAAGGTTCAAAATGAACTTGTCCCTGACTATTTAAAAAATCTCTTCCCTCCAACAGTCGGTAGCAGTACACCATACCAATTACGAAATGCAACACTTTTTTTCTAGATCATTTGTTCCAGCATCGATATCTCTGTGGAATAATCTTCCTGAAAACATTAGGAATTCTGCCAGTATCTCTTCTTTTAAAACGGCTGTTCTAGCTCATTTGTTTGTGATACCTTCTGTACCATCATATTTCATATCTGGAAGCAGACATCTTTCGATTATTCATGCACGAATACGCAACAAATGTAGCGAGCTTAATTATGACCGTTACAATAATCATTTAATAGTAGATGCCCATTGTGATTGTGGACACGTAGCAGAAGATGCAGAACACTTTTTCTTTCAATGCCCAAAGCATGCCAATGTATGAGTTCATCTTTTTCAGGCAACCAGAATTTTTCACCCTCTGAATTGTCCAAGTGTACTTTATGGTAAGGCAAATGCTACTGAAAATGAAAACAAAGACTTATTCAAAAGTGTACAATGTTATATCACGGAAACATGTCGTTTTGCACACAGTTCACAGGGATAACCAGTATATTTATACTTTAATAACCCTTTAAATAATATCTCGTTTGGTAGCCGGTACTCTCTCTTTCCTTTCCTCTCTCTCTCTCTCTCTCTCTCTCTCTCTCTCTCTCTCTCTCTCTCTCTCTCTCATTGTTTGAAAAATTAGAAAAAAATATCTATTTTGTGATTGTGTTGAAACATTCATTGTCATCTGTTATTGCTTGTGATTGCGTAGTTTGTACGGGACGAGCCGTAATTTATGTTGTTAGAACTTGTCGCCCGACCCATTTGCTTGTAACTTACATGTATATAAGCAATAAAATTATGTTTAAACTAAACCAGGGACATACAGTCTACATAGAGTTCGAATTTCGGCTGCATGAGACAAACAACTTTGGAGTTACCTGCCTTTGTTTATTGATTTGAGGTTTAACGTCACTTTCAACACAGTGTATGTCGTTTTGGAGACATTGCTTCTAGTTTTGTGGGACTTTTGCCCGACATCGAGATGAAATTATATCTTATGCCCTCTCCGGCCAATGAAACCAATAGAGTCATTATGCATGGACGGTTAACTGGCACCACTTTTCCTGGGCAGGCGTAGAACCTGTTTACCAGTACTCATGTGTGGTCGGTTCCAGCTCTGCATAGAAGTACCCTGTAGCCCAGTCTATTTCTTCAAGACCCGATGGGCATTCTTAAAACATCATTAATGATTTTCTGGTACACAGGTGAGCGATATAGGGCCATTTGGCCCTCCTGTTTTATATACTAGTTTAAACTTAGATAATACTGTAAGCAATGGATCGAAGGCTGCCTTTGCTTCCAACATAAAGTTGTTTAGGAAAGTGTGAGGTAATCGTATAGATTCCTGATCATTGTTTTTATTTTATTTTGTAAGTCGGCTTTTCTATGTGGTTCGTCTCCTGTTTGATACAGTGCCGTTACCGTATTTACCCATCACGAAAACAGACTTATATAATTTTGACCCCCTTGAACCAAATTTTATATAGTAAAACTGGGGTTTCAGTGGGTATACGTTATTTTTCTTATTTCTGCTCTAAAATATAGATTGTTGGTACTCGTTAGAACCACCTCGATGAGGCGGTTCTAACGAGTGTCCACAATCTATATTTTGAGCAGAAATAAGAAATATATCACAATTTTTTATCTTAAAATTTTCCTTTTTTTCGGCGATAAAGGTGGCAATGTATTTCTTTAGGCGTGTTTGCGTAATTATATATATTCGGACAGACAGGACTGTGCAAACAGTGTAGACCCAGATGCTCATCAAGGTTTACACAGTTTGCCACTCATCCAGCTATTTTAAGGCTCAACTTTGGATGTTGAATTGTAATTGTTCACGTTTTAGAGTATGTATTGTAAGGAGTTTAGGTATCCGAATACTAAGGGGCAATACGATATTTGTCTGTTTGTTTTGTCTTCTTTATTTTTGTATTTTTTATTGTATTACTGTAAAATCATTGTAAACATCTCATTGAGGAAGAGAGTAATGTTTATGTATGTTCCTTACACCTTATATTATGTCTGGTCATCCTCTCAGTGTCATTGGTAGTGTTGAACAGAGAAAAACGAAATCAATTCCTAGACGAATGTGTCGATTTCAAAATAATATCACAGGAATAATCCTCCGTTAAACATGTACAGAAAATGCCTAATCTTTCTATTCGGCTGAAACAAATGGCCACCAGAGCTAAAACAGGAGGCACTGGGCGGATACGTTTAGGATATCTGTTCGCACTCATTAAAAGTGGGACGGTTTAAATAAGTGCATGCAAGATATCGTTTTTACAAGATAAAAGAAGAAATTATACCACAATTATCTCCCATTATCGCTTACCTTGACGAATTGTTTACATTAGTGTTTACCCTTTGCTCAGACTGTCCCAGATTGAACCTAGCCGGCACATAACTTTGCGACTTTGAAACAATGTTTAGTCCCATTGTTTCAACGTTTATGCAACCTTGATTGTCCACTGTGTAGGCTATAACTGTTATAATTGTCCACTTCTATTGTACAAAGGACAGACTATTTAACAAGAAAGGACAAATTTCATTACGAAAACACGCCTGTACAAATACATTGTCACCTTTATCGCCGACAAAATGAAGATTTTAAGATGAAAAATTACGATAATTTTCTTATTTCTGCTCAAAAGGCGGTTCTAACGAGTACCCACAATCTATATTTTGGAGCAGAAATAAGAAAAATAAGTTTTACCCCTGCAAACCCCAGTTTTACTATATAAAAGTGGGGTTCGAGGGAGTAAAAATTATATAGGCGTGTTTTCGTGATGTATTCCCCTTTGTAACATACGAATCCAGTTGTGTGTCTATGTCGTCAATGAAGGCTAAGGTTATTTATTTGTCTGACCCGACAAAAACTTCTTACCTCTTAAATAGATTCCCCGCGCTTTTTGTTATAGAAAAGACAATTGGAGAAACATGAAGCTTTCCATTTGTCAAACACATAATCCTTATCAGACGCGTCACGCAAAGAAAATCGTCAAGGCCATTTGAATGTTGGGATAAATAACTAATGTGATGTAAGAAAACTATTTGTTGACTAAAATATGGTATAGTACCGGCAATCTTCATATTTATGAAACAGTTGCCTAAGATATAGACTGTTGGTATTTCTTTCCATTGCCTTATCGCCCTGGTGCTAATGCTGCTGACTGAGTAAGCATATTGGTATGCCAATCCCTGACCAATACATTAACAGAGATTCAAGGTGGTTGTTACACAGACTATAGGGCAGATTATTTTTTGTCCTTTGGCATCATCGAGTCATTTTGAATCATTTTGAACATAGAGTTCTGCTTAAGTCGGCGCTAGAGGGCGTTGCCGGTGTTGTACATTTCAGTACTGGTCATGAACAGATTTAATAAAAACCTAGTCTGCTATTTTGGTTTATTTTGGTGTATTCTTTGCTTCCAAAGGATCTAACTATTCAGAACTTATTTTTTAACTAAATTCTATTTTCAACGGAAACAAAATCTTCCTCGCTATATATAACAGACCTTGAGTCTTTTTCGAAACTTCGGGTGACAGGTTGGGTTTCCTTCAGAAATTCGATGAGAAAATGGCGGAACGTTTTGTAAACGGTGAAGGTTCTAATCTGTGTGTGTGTGTGTGTGTGTGTGTGTGTGTGTGTGTGTGTGTGTGTGTGTGTGTGTGTGTGTGTGTGTGTGTGTGTGTGTGTGCTCAATGCTCACGTTTATAGTGCTGCCTCACTGAAGTATCATGTCCCAGACACATTACATGATACCACACCCAGTCACATTATCCTGACACTGGATCGACCAGTCCTAGCTCTACCCCGTAAATCTGAGTGCCAAACGAGGAGCAGCTAGTACCATTTTTAACGACTTTGGTATGTCGCGGCCCAGGATCGAACCCGAGACCTCCCGTTCCCCGTAGCGGACACTCTACCAACTGAAGGTTCTAATCTGATCTTGGCCGGCGGTATTATATAACAATAATAAATGTAAAATGTTCTTGAGTGGTTCCAGCAGTATGGCATAGTCCCAGTTTAAATTAAGGAGCATCATTTCCTTGTGTGGAGTGTAATGGAATAAAGCCGGAAATTATAGTTTCAGAAGAAAAGGTAGCTGTCAGTGTTTGGCGAAATATTTTGTACGCTTAAGTCAGTCTGTCCAGGAAATGAACTAGTGGGCTCGATATGATCACAGCAGTGTCGGCTGAACCGTTAAACCTTTAAACTGACAAAATGCTGTAATGTCGGGGCTACTCAGAAAGGAAATAATTATTCCGACCGAGAGGAAATCATATCATCAACATATTCTTATAGAGAGGATGAGACCTTTTACACTTTATCCGTTTCCGCGTTTAAACTATGACGGACACGATGGCAACACACGCGTGTGTACAAACCGTTTTTTTTTTACATCTGCACAGCGATATTTTTTTTTTTTGACGATTTTTTTTACTTTTACTGTTTTTCTTATTTCTGCTTCAAACAGATTACTGGTGGTCGATAGGAACGCTTCACTCAGGCGGTTCTAACGAGTAGCCATAATTTTCGCTTTTGAGCATGACTTAGGAAAACAATGTATACCGTTGTATACTCCAATTTCTCCATATAAATGGGTTTAGTAAGGTGCCAATTTCAAGGACTGGATAACGTGACGAATACCATGGATTACGATAACACATTACGAAAACAAGCCTATACTAATACATGTTGATTGTAATTTTTGCCGAAAAAAACTAAAGTTTTCGGATGAAAAAATGTGATATTTTCCTTATTTCTGCTCAAAATATAGATTGTAGGTACACGTTAGAATGCTCATCGAGGCGGTTCTAACGTGTACCCACAGTCTATAATTTAGAGCAGAAATAAGAAAACATGGTTTACCCCTATAAACCCTAGTTTTACAATACAAAAGTGGGGTACAAGGGGGTCAGTATTATATAGGCGTGTTTTCGTGATGACATCCGTGAGGCATAGTGCATCTTTTTATATCTCAAGACAAGACAACAAACGGACATTTTTTCTGATGGTCTTATTTGTACCCCAAACAGAGGTTGAGGGTTATCGTTAGAACCGCCTCAACGGGGCGGTTCTTACGAGTACCCACAGCCTATGTCGTGGAGCAGAAATAAGGAAAATAATGTACACCCCGTAAACTTCACTTTCTCTATATAAAATGGGGTTTAGATGGGTATTCATTACACGGACTTGTCAACGTGATAACTGCTATTCATGGGACCACTCATAACGTGATATGGATTTTGTGACATATATCACTTAGAAACTCAATTTCAAGATTCAGGAGTTATGATATTGCCAGTTGTATGTGCAAAATGATAATTTCTGATAATTCAATTCAATCGTATATACAGTTCGGTTGCTCTATTCTTTCAGCTTTGCAATAACTTTTAATTTAAAACCACAAAACAATCTTCAAAGATCATACATCATCGCATTTTACAGTTGCCTGGACTAAGCCTAAGTTATTAAAACGCTAAATGCAGTTGGATTCACACGGTCTTTCTCTTGTCAAGGATAATAACAAGGACAGAATGAAGTGCAGTAGAACTTCGGTGGCTCGAACACCGATGGCTCGTTTACCATGGATGTGCCGAACCCATTCCTGAGCCTCTAGCGAAATCCTCTACATAAGAAATAGTGGTGGATAATTAAGGAGATTTTAGTCTTTTATCTTGCAAATGTATGCTTTGTGTACTCATTAGAATCGCCTCGCTGAGGCCATTCTAATGAGTACACACAGCATACATTTTCAATATAGAACGTCGAAAAGATGTCTAAAAGCATCTCATTATGCCTCCTGACAGTAACCTCACTGGCTCGAACTACCCCTGTCTCGAACAGATTTTCGAGGTCCCAAAGGTGTTCGAGCTATTGAAGTTTGACTGTAGTTTGTTTCGTCTATCCTATTCTTTGCGGTAAACAAAATACTTTCCTTGAAAGACGTACGACGGGCCTCCGTGGCCTAGTGGATAAGAGCGCTGACTCTTAATCATTAGGTCTCTCACCGCTTGGGGTTCGAGCCTGGCTCGGGTCACATGCCAAGATCTGCAACGGAAAGTCAGGTGTTTTTATCAGTGTACTCCGGTTGTCGCCTACCTCCAATTAAGGATCGGTTCGATATGAGTGAAATAATCTTGAAAGGGCCGTAAAACCAAAACAAAAGATGGCAGGAATATGTTCATCGGAGGCATCAATGAGCGCGATTGACAGAAAAGATTACGATCTTTTTTATGGTAGGTCACAGCTACATGTACTTGTCGATTCGCATAGAAGAGAAAAGCTCAGCACTACGGAACCCGGGAAGGGACATGATTTTTTATAAGTTATGCGCACAAGATAATGCACAATATTAAGTTGTGGGAACAAGATATTATCTTGTCCACACAAGATAATATCTTGTCCGCACAAGATAATATCTTGTCCGCACAACACAGATCTTGAGCGGACAAGATATCTTGTTCGCACAAGATAATACCTTCTGCGAACAAGATATTATCGCACATCTTCCCAAAGACCTATGTTGCACAAACAAGATAATATGTTGTGCGAGCAAGATAATATCCTGTGCGCAGAAGGTATAACGTTGAGCGAACAAGATATTATCTTGTGCGCACACAATTATGTTGTCGGCACAAGATAAATTATGTTGTCTGCGCACAACGTATTATCTTGTGCGTACAAGATTGTTCGCACAACATAATATCTTGTTCACACAACATATTAAAAAAATCATGTGCCTTCCCGGGTTCCGTAAAGTACTGCCTTATGTAGTAATATGAGAAAAACGCAGGTGCATTTTGCACTTTATAAATGCAGCGAGAATCCTAGCAAAAGTACAGACAACATTGTCCTACTTCTGTTCCTATCCAAGCAGATATAACATTTTAATTTACCATATAATAAACACGGAGCAAACACACATTAAATTTTTCACGTGGAATACAGATTTTTTTTTATTTTTTTTTTGTAGATTAACGGCCCAGTACAATTATTAAAGTCCGTTTACCTTTCCACACTTTTCCTGGACAGGCAACAAAATATCTGGTTCCATTGTACACGTCAAATGCTTAATGTTAAGAGGCGTTGGAACCTGATATTTTGTATATCGCCATACGTCTATATTGTATGTTGCCATGGTACCACAGCACATAAGACTTAGTTAAAATCTTGTTAAAGTATTTAATAATATAAAACATGTATATGAACAGTCACCAATGTTGTGTAAACGTATTTGTTAAAGTTGAAAATAAAATTACAAAAAAAAAAAAAAATAAAAATAAGTCGGATACTTGTACAAGATGTGTGCTTCTTGACTACCCGTTTACGCCAAGTTCATGCCATCATCTATTGCTCTTTTACAAAAGATTTTGATGCTAAGGAACGAGTTTTGCTGCTGGGGCAGTAAACTATCTAATCTAAGGTTGTATCAAAGTATATCTAACTGATTGACGAAATATTTTGCTGCTAGGGGGCGCAAATTGTCTAATTAGACAATTTGCGCCCCCTAGCAGCAAACTATTTCGTCAATCAGTAAGATATACTTTGATACAACCTTAGATAAGATAGTTTACTGCCCCAGCAGGCTGTATTACAAGCACCATCTTCTTTTTGACGAAAGATTATGGTGCCGGGTATGATAAAATATCTATTTTAAGGCTGTATCACATCAAGAAAACACGCCTATACAAATACAATGTAAACATGGCCGCCGAAAAAAAACTATAATTTTAAGATGAAAAATTGTGATATTTTTTCTTATTACTACCCACAATCCATGTTTTAGGGACGAAATAAGAATTTACAACATAAATGTGGGATTCAAGGGGGCGGGGGGGGGGTCAGAATTATGTAGGCGTGTTTTCGTGATGACAAGCATATCCTTCCCTTCGACGAAATAGAAGAGGAGACAGTGATCAGGAATCGATACAATTAACCCACAGCTCCCATCAGGGACACCAAAGGGAAAGAAACACAAACGTGAAACAACAGACCCTAAAGAAAGACTTTGCTCCTGGGGGGGGGGGACTTGTCCAATTTAAGGCTGCATCTCAAGCACCCCTTCTTATTTGGCGAAAGATTTCGCTGCGAGGGCAGTATACTATCTAATTTAAGGTTGAATTGCAAACATATTCTACTCTGTTACGAAACAGTGTGCTCCTTGGGGCTGGGGGTGGGTAAATTATCTGATTTAAGGCTGCGCCACAAGCGTCTCTTACTATTTTACGGAACAAATTGCTGCTTGGGGGGGGGGGGGGGGGGGGCAAATTGTCCAATTTAAAGTTGTACCACAAGAATCTCCTTCACTTTGACCAAAGTTTTTGCCGCTAATTTAAGGCTGTATCGTAACCCATTTTCTACACTTTGACGAAAGATTTTGCTGCTGTTGGAGCACATTTTCGTATTTAAGGCTGTATCACAAATCTCTCCATTTCTTTGAGGAAATAGTTTGAGTATGATGCTAGGGGAGCACATTGTCTAATTAAAGGCTGTCATACTCTTTGACGAAACACTTTGCTGCTGGGGTGCGAATTAATATCTAAATTAAGGCTGTATCGCAATCATATCCTTCCCTTTGACGAAAGCATTTGCTGCTGGGGGGGGGGGGGGGGGTTAAATTATCTAAGTAATGGCTATTTCACTGCTCAGTGACCTTTTAATTGCCTCCTCTAAAACTGAATACAGCCAAAGTTCAGTAGCTAGAACACGGATGATGAGGTATCCGTGACTTCTTCGAAATCGTGCTGTGTCCCTAGAGTATTCTAACCGCAGATTCAGATATAGTTTGGATAATTTGCTGAAATAAGGAAAATATTATAAAAAGATACGAAAAGAAACGTAAGACGCTATTTTCTTGCACACCAGACAAGGAAATCCGTGGTTTTAGCCTGGGATAGAAAGTCTGTTCAAACCCTGATGTTCTTACCCAAGATCGAATATTCTCGCGTGTTTGATAAATGCACTAGTTGAATATGACCGCATATGCGCCGTCGTTAAGGTTGATGTCACAGTACGTTACGTGACGTCACTAAACATTCCTTTAGTGTCATCAGAATATGGCGGACGTCGGTAACCGAAGTGACTGCAGCATTAAAAATACGCGCTAAGAAATGGAAGGTATGCAAGAAAAAGAATCCTATATGGGTGTGAGGAGTAGATAGAAAAATCCGTCCCTCGGGATCACTGTCCGGCATCACTCGGCAAGCCTCGTGATGCCGGACAGTGACCCTTGGGACGGATTTTTCCATCCACCCCTCACACCCATATAAGATTCTTATATTACCACACGGGTGTGTTACAGTGATGTAAAGCTTTGGAGTCACCTCAAGTGAAGTGACATTTGTAAAAGTATTATTTATATGGCAAATTCACGTTTTCTTTGATTTTTTCAATACAACTTGAGAACAAACTTAGTTTATCTAATGCTAAGTTCTATAAGAACTGTTACAGTTTCAGTCATATGATGGATTTATAAGCATGACATATTTCGATATTGTAAAATAATCTAAAATTAACCATTAATTTTAAAGTCGGCTCATACTTGCAAAGGATAGAAACGCGACGTATTTATACTATAAACAAAAATAATAAGAACTCACAACTTGCGTTAAAGGGTAAACTGACATCATTTTGATAGCAACATAACTGATGGACCTACCCGAATAAATATGTATTGTGCAGTTTAAAACAAAACAAGAATTAAATAAAAAAAAAAAAACACACACACGAAAAACGCGGTTTAGAATAGATGTCAACCGAATGCGCAATGCAAGATCGCATATATTGTTTATTATAAGACAGATTTTCGGAACTGTCTGAGGCTTTTCTACAGAGTACCCCAAATCTGTTTCGACTGAAAATGTCCAGATGCTAGGTCTGGATAAACGAAAATGGAGCTTGTTTAAGATTTTGTCCTTATCCTCTGCTACATGCATTCTTGTTTCCGGCTACATATATGGATATTGCGCCGCATCGGCTAACAAGTCCGTGTAAGGAACACTCCTGTTAGCCACACTTTATATAGAGAAAGTAAGATTAACAGGGGTGTATTATAATTTTGCTCATTACATAGATTTTGGAAACTGACTGAGGGAGTTCTAACGAATATCCACAATCTAGGTTTCGATTGAGAGAATACCCAACATTTCAGCTGAAAGTTCTGAAGATCAACGTTATGAAGATAATCATGCTGTTGATGATGATCATCCTCATTTTCCGCGGGATCGCTGAACAAGAACCACAGAGACAATAGCCCGCTCATATGCAAATTTATGCATTTTATTAAGAAATGCAATTGGCACATGTAGTACGGTCGGTTTAGTTATTTTAGTTCGATTGCGAAGAAAGCTTCAAGCATTTTTAATTGCCCTCGATCACTTATTCTGGACGTTAACACGCACAGGAGAGAGAGAGAGAGAGAGGCAGTGACTTTTACTCAACTGATACCCATTTACACCAGGGAGGATTGGCGTAGTGGCATTACGCGTCTTGCCCAAGGACATATCTCGCCTCCAGTGGCCGGATTTGTATCCACAACCTCTGGATCGCTAACCACTGAGCTATCGAGGCCGCTACGATAGGTTTCGGGTCTACGTGGAAGCACTATGCAGCCCAATGTATTTCATCAAGTCCGGATGGTCGGGGGGCGATCTTAAACACTATGTTTTATAATTATTTCGTAATAATTTCAAGCAGTATAGGTGTATGCGGTTTTTATAATAAATAAGAAAAATGTTACACATTTTCATCGGTAAAATAACAATTTTGGAGAAATGAAAGACTGTTCTGTGCCAACCGAAAGCGTAATTGTAATGGAATCGCTTGATGGTGCTGTGGATAAGAGAACTGTCCCTTTAACAGATGGTCTCTCACTGCTGTAGTTCGCGCCGCGCTCGGGCCACATGTGAGACGCCAAGTTCTGCCACGAAAGGTCAGGTGTTTTTTTCTCAGGTACACTGATATTCGCCAAACTCTGGTTAACGATGGCTCGAAATGAGTGAAATAATATTGAAAGGGCCGTAAAACAAAAATATCACTTCATGTTAAGTAAGTATAACAAAAACCGATTGTTCCAATTAAGATTTGCATATTTTGTTTGTTTTTTATTAGGATCCAATTTTTACTTAACACTAATTTCATGTTCTGAAAGTCATCACAAAGGTGAAAATAGTAAGATAGTTGATTTAATTTAAAACCCCAAGTGATGGGTATTTTTACTGCATGGAAGTGTTCAAAATATGACTTTTGAGCCTTTTTTATAAGCTGCTATTGTCCTTCCTACCAAAGTTTAGCAGTGGGCTATTGTCAAGTGGGATAATGTCCAGTGGGCTGTTGTCTTTGTGGGCGTTTGTTCCAGTGGGCTGATGTCCTTTCACCATAATATCACTTTTTGTGTCATCAACCGCTGATGATGCATGAACCAATGAAAGTCAATTTGGTGTGAAACCGAAGTCAATTTGGTGTGAACATGAAAAAAGTTTACCCCGCACAACCCCACTCCTTTTCTCTATATAAATTGTACTGGCTATCTGACAGAATGTAAAGATTGAGGAATTCTTGTGTGATCAGCGGGTTTCTTTTACCGCCAGCAAATTGTTACTCCACACATTATTGCGTTTAGTCGACGTAACAACGACTGGTTGCAGCAGGAAGAGACATGCGCTGTCACACCAGCAAACACAAAAGAGACTGATTCCAGACAAACAGCGCCGGCGTGCTCGGTTGGCTGGCTCGTTCACCAGTTTTGGCTCATTGAGCACACTTGGGATGTGCTCAGACGTGTCGAGGTCACGGATCGGAAGATGTTATGACGCTCGCAGACTTGGAGAGGACATTTCACCGAGAATGGCTGCAAATATCTGTCAGAGAAATTCATAAGCTGATTAGCTGCATGCAGCGTTAGGTGTGTTGCTATTATTGCGGTCGACGTTAGTAATAAACGGTACTGACTAGCTTTTTTATTTTTCGGTCCTTACCCCAGTGAACAAATAATGACACAAATAACGACAAATATTGTTTACAGGGACTTGGAGCCTCAACACAAACATACATTGGGCAACAATAGTTGCGGGCACATCACGAAAACATGCCTATATAATTTTGACCCCCTTGAACCCCACTTTTATATAGTGAAACTGGAGTTTACAGGGGGTAAACCTTATTTTTTTTCTTATTTCTGCTCTAAAACAAGAACATATCACAATTTTCCGCTTAACATTTTTGTTTTTCGGCGAAATAATACAATGTATTTGTATAAATGGGTTTTCATAATGAATCGCGCATTTTAGAATTTAGTAAACTTAGAAGGTCCCCGTATTCTTTCTTTGTGTTTGCGACACCCAATGTCCTGTAGTAAGATACCGCCTTTGAGACGTTTTAAATGTGGTCGTAAAACCTCTTTCGTACAGTTTAAAAGGTGGTCTTTATAAAGATATTTTACTGAATTATCTTATTAACTTAAAATAGATGAAATTAATTTTTATGCAGCATACTAAAAAGTAAAACATGTACCCTTTTTATGAATTACCGTTTTGGTATTTAGTTTGGTTGGGATTCAACTGCCCAGCTAACACCACTGAAACCTTTTCTTTGTTCAAAATGTTCAATGTCTGTAGTTCACAAATTGTTGAAACTTTGGTCATTTAATATGGCAACTATACCAAATATTTTGCTGAAAAAAAAAAAAAAAAAAAACCGCGAGTAGCTTTTGCAAATACTCATTATTTCCCGCCAAAATAGTTTTGGCCACTAACGAGAGCTATAATCTAACTTAGCTACAAACAATTGGGCCTGTGCCAATCAAAGTTACCATGTTTTTTTTTTTCTGGGTGAGCTTAAACAAGTATTTTGCGCTAGTAAATGCCGTCTTGATTTATCGGAGGGCTAACAATGAGAGTACAAAAGCCTGAACTTCCACCAGGTATGTTGACACTTTTATCTTAGATCGCTTTGAACAGCCCAGAGGCCCGAGGAGCCCAGATTGGCCAGCGAAGACTCTGATCAGACTGCATGGATGCGCACTTTGCTGGTCGCAAGTCTAAACCTAGGTTTTAAATCTCTTCTTGTCAACATTTGTGTATAGCTGTCTCCAATTTCAGGGGAGACTGGTTTATTGTTGTTGTTAACGGCAACATGAATAAAACTGCCTTTGAAACAGTGTAGAATCTGATTGAGATAGGACATCTGTTGCATTCGGAGTCTGAAATATTTCTAAATATTGTACTTCAGCATCGCCGCCCTGTTTGTAATGTCGAACCACGACTGATTCCGATACTTTCTTTATTCGTTGATCTGTGTTCGACATGACATACTGTAGATACTGTCATTCGCTGGATCATTTGTCTTAAACAGGTTGCTGTCGAGTCCTCATCGTTGTTTCATCCTTGTGGGGTTTTTTTTTTTTTTTTTTTTTTTGGGGGGGGGGGGGTAGGGGAGAGTGGGGATGTGAGATGTTGCAATGATGATTTATGAAGCCTAACTGTGGACTGAACAAAGTATTTGTCTAAATCGCGGCGGTTTCAATGTCGAGGTTATTGCCGCGTAAAATCGATTTAACCCCCAAGTGAAATCTTCAAAGGCGGTTCTTCGGTCGCGGTTTCATCTCTGTAGTTTTTTTATTTGTATGTTCTCGGAGATGTTACACTGATGAGTTAGGAAGCCTTCATGCGGACTAAACAAGTTTAGTGTATCCAGCGACAGAGGTAAGGGCGAGGATTATGGCCATGTAAAATCGATTTAACCCCCCCCCCCCAGTGGAATTCTTTCCACTGACCGTTCCAAGGCAATTCTTCTGTGGCGGTTTATTTATGTTGTTGTTTGTTTCTTACTGTGAGTATCACTTGTGTCTTTTTATTTTGGATGGCCATTTGGCCATTGTCTGGGCACTTAATGTTTGTGTTTCTTTCCCTTTGGTGTATTTGATGGGTGGAGTAAGTTAATTGTATCGATTCCTGATCTTTGTTTTATTATTTTATTTTATTTTTATTTTTTTTTACAAAATTTATTTGGAAAGAATGAAGTGCAGGTCCAGATCAGTTCTGCGGCGTCTGATCTGGGCCTGCACTGTTTGCCAAATACCAATTTTGGGGTTTCCGGTACGTAAATGGTTAATTTCCGAATCGTCGATTGTAGGTACTCGTTATTATCACAGCATTAAGGCGGTTCTTACGATATTCGACAATCTACGTTTGGAGCAAATATATAAAATATCTGCAAAAATGGGGATATCGAAGACTGCACTATGTCTGCTCGGCATCTCAATGTTCTCTGTTTACATTAGGATAATACCCCTGCGACATAATGCATTTTACAACATCTCCAAAAATGGCTACTTTCTTGATTAAAATCCGTGATATATTTTTTATACTGCAAACATAGGTTGTGGGTGCTCATTGGGTTTACAGCCAGGCTTGTTCATTTCACGGATTTGTTCACGTGATGAGATAGTACAGTGCCATAAATTTCAAAACTCTAGCTAGTTGGTGTGGCTGGGCGGGCCAGTTTGTGTCTTCCCTGGTCACACATTTCGAAGGCATTTGAGCCCCGCCAAGCGAATTTGGGTCTTCGAGCATTCCGTCATGTCAAAATTTAACTGCGCATGCCCAGTCATTCAGAGGGGCCAGGGATATGGCTTTCTGTCTGATGGTTCCTCTTGATTCACTGCTTGTATGAGCGAGCAGCGAATGTTCTGGCGAGACTGCGCGAATGCGCAGGCTCGCCTGAACCTTCGCTGCTCGCATAGGCGATAAGTACCAAAATCGCTTGACGGGGCCCATTTGTTTTTCATGATCAGGCGCATTTGCATAATTCCCAGCAGGCACGTGACGTAATTATGACGTCATATCAACGTCGATACAACGCAATGACCTTTTTCCAAAGTCACATCAACGTCACACCAACGTCGGTGCAACGTCTTTATGTTGCACCGACGTTGACTTGACGTTGCCTTCGCGACGTGTGCCTGCTGGGTTACATGATGGTGTATCATTGAAGACAACCAGCCGTCCTTCTTAGCTCCCGAAGTAAGTTCTCAGCTCCCAAACTAAGAGTTTTCTAATATATTGGCGATTAGCTCACCTGAGCAGGAAGTGCTTCTGAGAAGGTATTGTAATCCGTCAATGTCCGTCGTGCGTCGTGCGTCCTGTGTCGTGTATCGCCAACAATTAGCTTTAAATGCGAACCAATCCCAAATCTTAGGCATTCACAATGAAAAATAGCTAAAATCGTCCCGCTCTGATGAACAAGATGGCAACCAGAGCTCAAAATAAAAATAAAAAAAAAATAAATAAACAATAAATCCTCATATACCCTTGGGTCAATTTCTTTAAAAACTTCATAGGAATGCTGAAAAGGTAACCGTCTACCAAAATAGCTAAATCGGTTCCGCTCCGTTGAACAAGATGGCCGACAGGGCTAAAAATCGAAAACAGACAAAAAATTTTTTAGATACTAAACCCTTCGGCCCAAGGGATTCAAAATTCACAGGAATATTGTCCAGGTTGTTCCCTACCAAAAAAGCTAAAATCATTCATGGTGATCGTCAGAGCTAAAATAGAAAAAGAAAATAAGCGACAACTCCTCCTATACCATTGGGGCAATTTCATTCAAACTTCATAGGAATAATACTTATGTACTAAATCGGTTATGGTCTGATGAGAAAAACGGCTGCCAGAGCTAAAAATAGAAAGACGTCATTATATGCTTTTAATGCAAACTGTTCCTACACCCTACGGCTAATAATTTATTAAATTCCAAATTCATAGGCAGCCCTCTAAAATTATAGCTAAAACGGTTCCGCGCAAACGAGCAAGATGGCCGCCAGAGCTAAAACTAGAAGAACGTCAAAAACATTTGCTTTAAATAAGAACTTCTTCTTAACCCTTGGGCCAATTTGATTCAAACTTCAGAAGGAATGTTGCCAAGGTGGTTCCGAAACCAAATAGCTAAAATTGTTCAACTCCGATGAACATGATGGCCACCAGAGCTAAAAATAGAAAAGACTTAAAAATAAAAACAACTCCTCCTGTACACTTGGGCCAGTTTCATTCAAACTTCATAGGAGTGTTTCTTGGGTGACCCTCTACCAAAATAGTTAAAACGGTGTCGCTCCGATGCGCATGGTGGCTGCCAGAGCTAAATATAGAAAAACAATCAACATTTTGCTTTATCTCCTAAACTCTTTGGCCAATTAAACTTCAAACTTTACAGGAATCTTGCCTAGATGGCTCCCAACCGAAATAGCTAAACGCTGTCCGCTCTGATAAACAAGATGGCCACTGGAGCTAAAACCAGACAAAGCAAACTTTACACTACAACTGTTCCTTACAGTCAATATCGATGATACTCACTTCACTTTTGTGTTCCATGCCCATAAAAAATAAACCGTCGAAAAATAATAAAGGTTCTGAGATGGGGCGCTGTCCAGGACTGGCGTGAGACAAGCGCAATATGGCTATTTGAATGCTAACTGGCGGCATGATAAGGAGCTTGCAGAACATTTTCGTGTTAGTGAAAGTGCCATGTCAAGACCCTGGTCAAAGTTCCGTCAAACTGGCAAAGTCAAAGACAGACCACGCTCTGGTAGACAACGTAAAACAACACGAGGTGAGGACAATTATATCGTGACATCATCCCGGTTTCTCGGCAGTACTAAAATCGCCGATATGGATCGGAATGCAACTGGAACATGAATTTGCGGTAGGCCTGTGAGGAATATACTACGAGTTGTGCGGTTACGAGGACGTTGACTGTCGATGGACAAGGCGGCAGTGGAATCAGTGTTCAAGGACGAATCCCGTTCCAATTTTAAATTTGCTGACGGAAGAGTACGTGTTTGGAGGCGAGATGGAGAGAGCATTGACCCTGCTAACGTCATTCACCATGACCGATTGGAGGCGGCAACGTTCTGGTTTGGGACGGAATTTCACATCGGGCTAAAACAGACTTAGTTATTGTTCAGTGAAACTTGAATGGCGTCCGATACTGTGATAAAAGTGTTCGGCCTATGTTACTGCCTTTTTTAGGTCAAGGACATACCACGACCTTTCAGCAGGAGAACGCAAGCCCCGTGTTGTACGTTATACATTGGACTTACTGCAGGCAAATAATGTGAATGTGTTACACTGGCCAGCAAGATCACCGGATCTTTCGCCTATTGAGCGCCTCTTGGACCGTCTGGGAAGATGTATCAGACGAGAAATGACGTCAAGAACGTAAGGGGCCTTGAACGTGTTCTTCATAAGGAATGGAATCACATACCCAAGGATGTGGTTTGGCGGCTTATTTCGAGCATGAGATAACGGTGTGGGGCTGTTGGGCTGTTGTTGACTCAGATGGTGGGCATACCAGATACTGATAATTGGTGTGAGGTTTTGTGTGACACACCGACGTTGACTGACGCTATGAAGCGGGTGTATCCTGTGCTTTTTTTTTCAAATCAAATTTGAAAATTTTCATAGCCAATTCATTAAATATTGATGTGTAAAAATTTGGGTCTTTTTTAGATCCAGACAAGATCGAAATTAGCGTAATATTAAAAAATGCTAAACTTCTTTCCCTTTGTATAATATAGCTGACACGGATCTGCTGCGACGAACAACATGGCTGTCAAATCTGAAAATGAAAAAAAAAATTTAACCAAAAACACCTTCTATACCCCTTGACCAATTCACTCAATTTTCATTGGAACTTTGCTTAGATTACCAACTAGCAATGTAGCTAATATTCCAATGAACAGAATGGCTGACAAAGTTACAAGATTTTGTTAGCCAGATCTATTCAAACAGTTGCGAGAATGTGGCCCAGGTTACCATTTATCAAAACCACCTTCTATACCCCTTGACCAATTCACTCAATTTTCATTGGAACTTTGCTTAGATTACCAACTAGCAATGTAGCTAATATTCCAATGAACAGAATGGCTGACAAAGTTACAAGATTTTGTTAGCCAGATCTATTCAAACAGTTGCGAGAATGTGGCCCAGGTTACCATTTATCAAAATTCAAACTATCATCCTTCGTGCTGTCACTTACCCACATGACATTCAGAAGCTATGCGACATCTTGGCCAGCTTGGCCCTTAAATTTTGGTTTCTGCTTTAAAATATATGTTTTGTGGGTGGTTACCTTGAGGAGGTACTAACAAGCACACACAACCTATAGTTTTATCAAATATATGAAAGGGAGGTAATGCATACTCATGTAAACCCTTTTTATCCTTTATAAAATACAGTTTGCAAAATAGAAGTGACAGCAATGATCAGGAATCGATACAATTAACCCTCAGCTCCCATCAGAGAAACCAAAGGGAACGAAACACAAACATGAAACAACATACTTTAACAGAAACATCAAAAGAAGAAAGCCAAATGAACAGTTACTTTCCCACAAAATGGCCAATTGGCTATCCAAAACAAAATTATATAAGCGATACAGACACTCAAAGACAATCCATAACAAAAATAGACCGCAACTAAAGAACTGCCTTGTGTTACGAGCCAAGCGTAGCAGAAAGAAAAAGCAAACAAGCCTTTTGGAAAAATTTAACAAAATTTATTTACAAGTTAACTTTAACCTGTAGAAGTAAGAAAACTAAATGTACTTAGCTCTTAATGAAATATCCTGAATGAATCTATTTTCCTTGATCCCACAGAATTCACAGTCCAAAATGAAAAGTAATATCCTTTAACAATCCAACACAGAATTTAGAAATAACTTTTCTTAAATGCCCAAACATCAAACTCCAAAGTCTGACTCAATGAGAAAAATCAAGCTCTTTTATAGACCCTAAGATTTCTCTAGAACATTCCAGAGGGCTGTGGAATAAGATGAGGTAATTTTCTAAAAATAATGCAACCCAGAACTTTCTGGAAGGTTCTGAAGTACTTTTCCTTGTAAACATGTTGTTTACAAAAATGAAATTAATCTGTGACTCAGTTTTCTAGAATCTTCTATAAGAAGATTAACAAGATATTTATAGCACTATTAGGTCACAGTGGGGTGCAAGTGGGAATCAGAAAAATAAATTCTTATGCATAACACTCCCCCTCTTCGAGGAAAAGAAAGATTTATGTAATAAAGCTTTCTTTTGCTTTAAGATTAATAAAATATTGAACATAGCATATAAAATTACATGTATCTACAATCCACTTTAGTAGGAAAGAAAAACACAACTCCTGACACTGCTCAAGCTCTTGAAAGGGCATCAGGGATAATGTTATCTCTCCCTCTGATATGTCTTATGTCTAAATTATACTCTTGTAGCATAAGACTCCACCTGAGCAACCGCTGATTTTTGTTTTTCATTTTATGTATGAAAGTCAGTGGATTGTGATCACTGAAAACAACAATCGGTGCAGTAGTAGGGTAAGATAAACTTCGAAATGTTGCAGACTGATTCTTGCTCTGCATCTGTCTATGTTCGAGAATTAATCCTTCTAAGAGTCTATAAACATTTTTGTCCTTTCTTGTTCTGGTATAAGAATACTAGGAGAACTCCATTCCAGTCATTGTCCAGCAAATACTGAATTTCTTCTTTAAGATTTTTCTGTTTTATAGGATTCATCCTGTATAGGTGTTGTTTTACAGGTTTGGAACCATTTATGTCCACATCGTGAAATATTTTGTCTGTCCGTGTTGGAATGTCAGGAAATAAGTGTTCATATTCAAAAATCAGCTGTTTCAGTTCATTCCGCTGATTTGGCTCTAGATGTGACAGTTTCTGGTCAAGATTCCGTAGAATGTCAGAATTCTGAAGATTTGATGATGTGGGATCCGACTTCACTGAATTAATATCCTCACAGTCATTGTCACATGAATTAAGTTGAACAGAGCTAACTAGATTTACTGATGTTAAAGATGTATTGTCCCTATCTATGTATTCCTTAAGCATGTTAATGTGACATAGCTGCTTTAGCTTGCGCCTCCCAGGAGTGTTTATTATGTAATTTACGTCACTGATCTTTTTGTCTACAGTGTATGGACCATAATACCTGGCCTGCAACGATTTTCCTGGAATAGGCAAAAGAGCTAGTACCTTATCACCTGGTTTAAAATTCCTTTCTTTTGTCCCTATGTCATATAGCTGTTTCATTTTCCTTTGGGCTGACTGAAGATTGGTCTGAGCAGCCTCACAAGCTTTTGAAAGTCTAGTTTTGAAATCAGACACATACTGAAGTAAATTCAGGGAGGTGTCATCATTGGAGAGAAATTTCTCTTTGAGAAGTTTCAAAGGACCACGAACAGTATGGCCAAATACTAATTCAAATGGACTGAAGCCAAGAGATTCTTGCACAGATTCTCTGACAGCAAATAAAAGCAGATGGATGCCTTCATCCCAATCCTTCTCTGTGTCAAAGCAATATGATCTTATCATGTTTTTCAAGGTTTGATGGAATCTTTCAAGGGCGCCTTGACTTTCAGGATGATAGGCTGATGACTTATACTGTACAATGCAAAGTTCATGCATTACTTGTTGAAATATTCCAGACATAAAATTTGAGCCTTGGTCTGACTGAATAGATTTAGGAAGCCCAACAAATGTGAAAAACTTCACTAAGGCCTTGACGATTGTCTTAGTTTTGATATTTCTTAGTGGAATGGCTTCAGGAAAACGTGTGGAAGCACACATAATAGTCAATAGATATTGACAACCAGACTTTGTTCTGGGCAAGGGACCCACACAGTCTATAATTATTCGACTGAAAGGTTCATCAAAAGCAGGTATAGGCTGCAAGTGAGCCTTAGGTATAGTCTGATTGGGTTTTCCTACCATTTGGCATGTATGGCAGGACCTACAATGCTGAGAAACATCTGATTTTAACCCAGGCCAGTAAAAATGATTAAGAATCTTGTGATAGGTTTTATTTACACCTAAATGTCCTGACATTGGAGTTTCATGTGCCAAGTTTAATATTTCAGGACGGTAAATCCGTGGAACCACTATCTGATGGTTGACAGTCCACTCGTCTTCTGCTGAGACGTCTGGTGGACGCCATTTTCTCATAAGAATGTCATTTTTGACATAATAACCGACTGGGACCTGAGATACTTCCTGCTCATCTAAAGCCCTTTCAAACAAAGGCGAAATTTCAGGATCCTTGTGCTGTTCTATAGCTAGTTGAGACCCATACATTATGTCATGGCCTAGATCTAAAGATGAGTTATTCTCATGAAAATCTGTCTGCTTATCAGGCAGGCTTGAAGACAGAGACCTTGTTATCTCGTCATTAAAAGACTGACCCAAAAAGGTATCAGTTAAATCAAAATCCTGTTTCCCATCAGTTTGCTTGGCCTTACGTGCCATCGCCCTTGTGACTGCACAAGACGGATAAAGATCAGGAATTTCCTGCTCAATGGGATCAGGCGGTTGGTCTATGCAAGGATTAGTAGTCAAAAGTGGGTTTACCACAACCTTATCTCCAGCTAAGTCATTGCCTAGCAACAAATGAACACCTTTAAAAGGTAAAGAAGGTCTAATACCAACAGCCACTGAACCGGATACCAAGTCTGATGACAAATAAACGTTATGAAGCGGAACATTAACAAATCCACATTCCACACCCTGAATAAGGACACTTTGGCCCAAAGAAGTCTTCTCAGAAAAAGGCAGAGTATCTGCTAGAATAAGAGATTGAGAAGCTCCAGTATCTCGTAAGATTTTGATAGGGGTAGGAAGGGCATAACTGTCACCATTTAGTGACACAAAACCATCTGATAAGAATGGTTCATAAGTATCCATAACTGAATCTGTCTCAGACAATTTGGTATCAGAAAGAGTTTCCTCCCTTACACAAGACTGTGGTTTTGGCCTTATAGAAGTCAAGCCTGTAGGCTTAAGTTCCTCTTGTCTTTCTCTTTCTTTCCTTCGCTTTAATTTTAAACACTCAGAGATCAAATGACCTGTATTTTTACAATAATAACAAACTACTTGAGATTGAGATAAGGGATTCTGGTCTTTGTTTTCACCAGAAGGTTTGGGAAAATTTGGGCTTCTGTTTTCACCAGAAGGTTTGGAAGGATTCTGGCTTTTATTTTCACCAGAAAGTTTGGGCATAGTACTAGATGTATGGCTATAACTACCAGAAGGATTACTGGGATAGAATCTTGGACCTGTCTGTGGATTATAAGGTTTTCGAGGATAAGGCCTGTTCACAAATGAGACTTTATGAGTCAAAGCATAATCATCTGCCAAACGAGAAGCTTCCTCCAAAGTTTCAACCTGTCTCTCATCGAGAAAAGATTTAATGTCTGAATTTATGCACCGTTTGAACTCTTCAACAAGGACAAGCTGCCTAAGTTTGTCATGATTAGAGCCTACTTTTTTAGAAGAACACCACCTATCAAATAACTGTTCTTTGGTTCGAGCAAATTCTACATGGGTCTGGGAAATTTCTTTTTTACAATTCCTAAATTTCTGCCTGTAAGCCTCAGGGACCAACTCATATGCCTTAAGAATAAGCTCCTTAACCAGATCATAGTCTGAGCTTTGCTCGACAGTTAGCTGAGTGTAAATGTCTCGAGCCTTTCCGACAACAACGCTTTGCAAAAGTAAGGTCCAATGCTCTTTTGGCCATTTTAAATTTTCTGCAACTTTTTCAAAATGCAAAAAATACGTATCTACCTCTTTTTCCTGAAATGGAGGAACTAATCTGATGTGCTTTGTGGCATCAAAGTAACTACCAGAGTCAAAAACAGGGGTATGTTTCACCCTATCTTGACCCTGGAGTTCCATTTCCTTCAATCTTAACTGAAACTGCCTTTCTCTTTCTTTTTCTTCAATACTATATCTCATTTTTTCCTTTTCCAACTCCAGCCGTTCTTCTTTTTCTAATTTTTCTTTCTGAATGCGTTCCTCCATTTCTCTTTTTTCCCTTTCCATTTCTAATTTTTCCATCTGCATTTGTCTCTGCATTTCTCTTTCTTTTTCCTTTTCTCTTTCTTCCATTTCTAATCTTAACTTCTCTAATTCAATTTGCCTTCCTATTTCAATTTGTCTCATTTGCAATTCAGTATGTGAAACCATAATGAGAGACAAAGCAGATGGATCAAAAAGTTCTTCATCAACAAAAAACTGTACCAAAACATTCTTGATTTCATGTTTTTTCATGCTTGTTTTGACAGCAGTGACCCCATAATGGGAAGCAATATCTAGCAAATCTGTTCTTTTGGCCAGATTAAACAACTCCTGAGTAGGCTGAGCCAAAAAGCTTCTCAAATCAAACGACATGTTTGCTTTTTGTTTGTTTTAAAAAGTATTTATGGAAATACAGATTGAGGTTAATTTTACAAAGTTTTTTTTTTCTTCGAAATGACAAGCCCAACGAGAATTTCACATGAAATGACAAGTACTATTTCACCTGAAATGACAGTTCACATGAAATTACAACCCCTATATGCCTATAGGGAAATACCAATCCTGTGAAGCAACTGCAAAGTCTATTTGATAAGAAATGACAATTACCTGCGTCACATGAAATGTCGGTTTTAAAATGCTTAAAATGGTTTTATCCCGGACGAGCCCCCAATTTCTGTTACGAGCCAAGCGTAGCAGAAAGAAAAAGCAAACAAGCCTTTTGGAAAAATTTAACAAAATTTATTTACAAGTTAACTTTAACCTGTAGAAGTAAGAAAACTAAATGTACTTAGCTCTTAATGAAATATCCTGAATGAATCTATTTTCCTTGATCCCACAGAATTCACAGTCCAAAATGAAAAGTAATATCCTTTAACAATCCAACACAGAATTTAGAAATAACTTTTCTTAAATGCCCAAACATCAAACTCCAAAGTCTGACTCAATGAGAAAAATCAAGCTCTTTTATAGACCCTAAGATTTCTCTAGAACATTCCAGAGGGCTGTGGAATAAGATGAGGTAATTTTCTAAAAATAATGCAACCCAGAACTTTCTGGAAGGTTCTGAAGTACTTTTCCTTGTAAACATGTTGTTTACAAAAATGAAATTAATCTGTGACTCAGTTTTCTAGAATCTTCTATAAGAAGATTAACAAGATATTTATAGCACTATTAGGTCACAGTGGGGTGCAAGTGGGAATCAGAAAAATAAATTCTTATGCATAACACTTGGAACGGTCAGTGAAACGAATTCCACTTGGGGGCTTAAATCGATTTTACGTGGCCACAATCCTCGCCCTTACTTCCGTCGCGAGTTAGACAAATAATTTGTTCAGTCCGCATGAAGGCCTCCTAACTCATCAGTGCAACATCTTCCTGAACATGAAAAATCAAACAAACACAGAGGTGAAACAACGATAACGACTCGACAGCAAGACACCGTGGAAATGCTGAAGCAAAAGAAAACCAACAGATAGACTCCGATGGACCCGACCAGAGACAGAGCACCAGGCACCAACTAACATTACACAGAACTAGATTCTCTCTAATTCTCAGTAAGCCTTCACGCTGGAACCGTCATAGAATCTGGGGCCTGACCCACCGGCGTGCAATTAAAGAGGGAAGCAAAGTTGTCAACCGTGACTGGGTTAACTACCATGCATGCAGTCTGTCGTATAACATTTATGCTGTACCCAATCTTTTTATATTGAAGAATAATTTTACAAAATTGGGTGCTGAAGTCATTGCGGTTATATATTTTTCTGAATTTATATACTAAATCACCATAAATTTCGGGTTCCGATAGACCTTGTTGCAGAAAGAGATTTAAGTCCAATATTGAATTTTGAAATTAAAGCAGAATGGCGTCTATAAAATTTTGAAAAGGCTTTGCGTAGTTTATGGTACCGATAACGCTGATTTAGAAGTTTAGCAGTTAACAATGTATTACGAGTGTTGAAGTCAGTTACATGACTACACACTCAGGCAAATCGAATTAATTGCAAAATATAAACGCCATAGGATGGCGCGCGAGTAACATCACCAGCTAAGAAAGGAAAATTTACAATCTCAGAATCAAGGTCATCGCGTTTATCATGAATTTTGCAAGAAACATACCCATCTACAATAGATAGATGCAAATCCAAAAACGGGGCCTCTGTATCGGAAGAGTTTGTTTTATTTAACTGTAGTTCTCGTGGGAAATTTGACTGATCAAACTATCGAAATATGTATTGTCAATATTTAATAAATCATCCAGATATCTAGAAATCAAGCTAAAGGCTTCAATGACTTCAGACTGGTTTTCAGCAGAAAGCGACATCATGCAGTCTCTCTCAAAACAAAACAATAACAGACCACCACAAGGGGAGCGCAATCAGCACCCATCGGAACACCCCCAACCTGCCTAAACAAACGAGTACCAAATCTTATGTAAATATTGTCAAGTAGAAAGGTGAAAGTCTCACTCACTTTCTGACATGACCATAAAGCATAAACCTTATCCTCTTCAGACTTGAAAAGGCATTTTGCATAACATGCAAGACAGAGTGAGCCCTCCCTATGAAATGTATATTCAGTTAAAGTATTAAGTTTTTCTTTTATAAGATTATGAGGAAGTGTAGTGTAAAGATGTAGACATACTTGAAGCACGGAAACGTCTGGATTTCAATTTATCTAAAACCCCATTATAATTTTGTATAGACGGAAACAGATTTCTACCGGATCTTTCGGAGAAAATAACTGTCCTTTTGGCTTTCCGCTATTGATGTTTCCATTGAGTCTGTTGTTTCATGTTTGTGTTTCTTTCCCTTTGATGTCTCTGATGGGAGCTGTGGATTAATTGTATCGATTCCTGATCAGTCCCTTCACTTCTATTTTGTCGCAATATTTTATCAAATGTTTTTGATGGCAGCAAAATACGAAGTCAACAATTTGATGAGTACAGTGGTGGTACAAGAGCCCGAATTTGCAATAAAACTTGCCCTGTAAGGTCCCGTATGACGTTTAGGTAACCAATATAATAGGAAGCCCGCCTTGGCCTTCTGTAAAACAGACAGCAAACTGGGTGGCAAAATGACAAATGTGGTCATCAACTAAAGCCCTCTCTACAGCCAAAGGCTGCAGTTCATAGGTCCACCAAGCTCCTGCCGAAGCGTGCCAACATAGTGAAGGCGTCAAACGACCACATTGTTAGCGGCCTTATCTGCTGTTGCCACGAAACCCCGGACACTTAGTTTAAGGTGACGCAAAGAGGTCCCCGGTCCAGGAGGCAACAAGTTTGCACCTCGAGAATAAAAGGAAATGCGGCCCGTTCATTAATCTCAGATTGCTAAGTTTCCCCTACTTAAGAGCCCCATGACCAACACACACTCTCGTTCACACCATCGATCATTCATTCAAGGCCGCAGCGATTTCATTTCTATATTTATTGAAATCAATTTTAGAAGGAAATCGGCACCTCCGTCCTTTAGAAATTATATTACGCGTTCTAGAATAAGGGATTTTTTTTTTAATTTTCAGTAATAATATGACCAGCAGCAGGCTAGCAATACACCGAAAACCAACAGCCACAGGCACCAAGAGCGCTAGTGCGAACATCAAGACCAGAAACAAGTTAAATTTATTGAAATCAAAAACGACATACCTAACAGATTTATTGTATTTATAGCAAATTATGGGTGTTTCAGTATTTTGAAAATAAGCAGGAATGTATGAAATTACCGAACTGTCCCGGAAGATACTAGGTAAATCTATAACATCCAAACACTTATTAATGAAGGCTTTTTTATGTAATGACGTCTGTGATTAATTTCAAAATCGATGGAAGGACAAAGAGCATGCTGAGTAAAAAGTAAAAAGAGCAGCATCGTTTAACTGATTAGAACTATCGCAGAATTTATTCGCCTCGGTGTCCAGAATCCGTAATACAGAAATGGGTAATGAACATAGAAAATCAAGCATTGTGTGGCGTTCATGATTCGATAGTATTATGGACAGTCACTTTAGCCTGGTATTGTTTCCTTCAAAAGCACGTAATTTACTTTTATACTTGCCATTTTTTCTCCCAGCGAGCCATCATCAGCAAACATGGCACACGCTCCACGGAAGTCCCGGACAGGAAGGAGATGTCCAGTAGCGAGACTTCTTTTGCTCCAGCAGTTCAGTGTTTTTTTGCTGTCGAGTCCGCAGCGTTGTCTCACCTCAGTGGTTCTTTGATTATTTGTGTTCACGGAGATGTTGCACTGATGAGTTAGGAGGCCTTCATGCGGACTGAAAAAATTATTTGTCTAAATCGCGACGGAAGTAAGGGCGAGGATTGTGGCCACGTAAAATCGATTTAAGCCCCCCCCCCCCCCCCCCCCCAGTGGAATTCTCACCACCGACCGTTCCAAGGCGGTTCTCCTGTGGCGGTTTATTTATGATGTTGTTTGTCACTACTCATTGTGTGTATCACTTGTATCTTTTTATTTTGGATGGCCATTTGGCCATTTTGTGGGAAAGTAACTGTCCTTATGGCCATCCTTTGTTTAGGTTTCCATTATGATCTGGTCGCTTCATGTTTGTGTTTCTTTCCTTTTGGTGTCTTTGATGGGTGGAGTAAGCTAATTGTATCGATTCCTGATCTTTGCTTTACTTCTACTTTGCAATAGTTAAAATATAACAAAATGTGGTAACCAAATCCGCTAAGATACATGTCTCACCTGACAAGTCAGTCTTAGTTTTAGAAAAGTTAGAGTTAAAAGTTAAAGATATAATATAGTTATTTAAATCAGTACTTGAGTGCTGACGTCAATACCGCAGTATCAACCCTAGCACTAAGGAACTGATACTGAGCTGATGATACCCTCGGGGACAAACGAATCATCCACCAGCAGTGATACCGACTACAAAATGGCCTATTGGCTAGCCAAAACAAAATAATATAAAATCTTTATTTCCGAAGCTTTCCGTAGTTAGGAGGCCTTCATGCGGACTGAACAAATTATTTGTCTAAATCGCGACGGAAGTAAGGGCGAGGATTGTGGCCACGTAAAATCGATTTAAGCCCCTCCCCCCCCCCCCCAGTGGAAATCTTCCACTGACCGTTCCAAGGCGGCTCTTCTGTGGCGATTTATTTATTTTGTTGTTTGTTACTTACTGTGTGTATCACTTTATGTCTTTTGGTTTTGGATGGCCATATGGCCATTTTGTGGGAAAGTAACTGTCCTTATGGCCTTCCTTTGTTTAGGTTTCCATTATGGTCTGGTCGCTTAATGTTTGTATTTCTTTCCCTTTGGTGTCTTTTATGGGTGGAGTAAGTTAATTGTATCAATTCCTGATCTTTGTTTTACTTCTACTTTTCATAATGATAACATGTCCCCGAAATGACCACCCCTCTAAACTCCGGAATATATGGTATGCACTATTTTGCTGATTTCTGCTCCTAGACAGAGACTGTGGATACTCGTTGATACAGCCTCAGTGGAGCGGTTCTGACGAGTACCCACAACCTATGTTTGGGGTATTAATAACACATATCAAATATTATTTCATCGGAAAAGTAGCCATTTTGGCGACATGAAATAATGCACGTGTGTTATCGTAATCATCACGTGGCCAAGTCCGTGAAATGAAGACCCCCTAAACCCCACTTCATATAGAGAAAACTGGGGTTTACGGGGGTAAACATTATTTTTCTCATTTCTACTCCAAGACATAGGTTGTGGGTACTCGTTAGAACCGCCTCAATGAGGCGGTTCTAACGAGCACCCACAACCTATGTTTGGAGTAAAAATAAGAAAAATATCACAATTTTTCATGAGAAATTCCACCATTTTGGAGATATGAAAGAATACACTATTTCGCACGGATGTGTTATCGTAATGTTGTTCCAACAGATTTGCCTCTCCTGAAAGTGTATACATTTCCCAGCATTCAGCTAGAACAACATACAGAAAAGAAAATTGCAATATTTTAGTTCTGCTTGATATAAAACGCTTTCAAAATTAGAAAACGAATCAATTTCACAAGGCAGTATATCACCAGATTTCTCAGTTTGATAAATCACGCTGAATGAAAACTATTTACTGGTATGGAGTTTAACATAATGTTCCCCTGGTGAGAACACTTATAGTTTAATTTGCCTTAAAGATAAATTATTCCATCAGCTGTTTTATAGATGCATTGCAAACTAAACTTATTATCTCGAATGTGAAACATTCCATTTCACAATCAAGGGGAAAACGTTAAATACAGAAATGGGTGCTGTTCAAATAAACAGGGATCGAAATTAATAAAAGCAGTTTTTGACATGTAAGCTCAGCAATGCATTTATAAGTTCCTTTAAAACATCCATGGAAACTCTATTTTTAAGTAAAAATACCCTTAAATCTGGGGCTTAACGGGACATGCATTATTTTCCTCATTTCGCCTCAAAGTAATAGGTTGCGGCTACTCGTTAGAACCTCCTTTATGAGGCAGTTCTACTTGGTCTATGGTTTGCGAGAAGGTTTACAGTGCACATGCATTTGTATCGCATTTGTATCGCGTGAGATTCGCACTTGCGATTCACGCGTCTCACTTTTAGCCAATCAATCGCTTTGATGACTGGCGCGATATTGAGCATAAATCGTGATTTTTGACCTGCCAATCAAACCCCAGTGTCGAAAACGCAGATAGGGCACATTCACAGACTGATTCGCGTTTCCAAAGCAACCAATTAATACTGCGTGACTATTTCGCACTTATAGTTCTTTTTATTTCCTTTTTTTTACTTCAAATTTTCTTTGTTTCAGATTTTGTTTTAGTTTGAACATAGCATATCTAGTTGTTTCCGAAAAGAGGACAATCAATTATTCATTTACATTTGCCTGGGGAAAAAGGGTAAACTATAGGTACTGCATAATGAATGAACTTGACTGTCAAACTACAGGGGTGTATATTGACCAAAAGTTTTATGACACCCAGGTGCAACTCGGGGCTATAAAGGTAGCTGTTTAAAACAACACCTCATTACCGTCACCTTTTCTAGATGTCCGGAATAATTTACGTCCATTCACTCACAGGAGCGGTCCATTTTTTTTAATTAATTATTTTTGCAATTTTCATTTATTTTGATAAATTGACTCGGAGAGCCATTTTGTGTTTTCCTTGAAATTTATTTGCATGAACCCTTTGCATATAATGTAGGCCCTGATCAGTCAATGGTTTGCCATTTGGCGACAAATGGAATCTTCCACCTCTTTAATAGAACAAAGTAGAAGTAAAACAAAGATCAGGAATTGATACAATTAACTTACTCCATCCATAAAAGACACCAAAGGGAAAGAAATACAAACATTAAGCGACCAGACCATAATGGAAACCTAAACAAAGGAAGGCCATATGGACAGTTACTTTCCCACAAAATGGCCATATGGCCATCCAAAATTAAAAGACACAAGTGATACACACAGTAAGTAACAAACAACAACATAAATAAATCGCCACAGAAGAGCCGCCTTGGAACGGTCAGTGGAAGATTTCCACTGGGGGGGGGGGGGCTTAAATCGATTTTACGTGGCCACAATCCTCGCCCTTACTTCCGTCGCGATTTAGACAAATAATTTGTTCAGTCCGCATGAAGGCCTCCTAACTCAGCAGTGCAACACCCCCGTGAACACAGAAATCAAAGAACCACAGAGGTGAGACAACGGTGAGGACTCGACAGCAAGAAACCACTGAAATGCTGGAGCAAAAGAAAACCAACAGTTAGACTCCGATGAGCCTGACCAGAGACAGAGCATCAGGCACCAACCAACATTATCTCTTTAATTTTCAATAAGCCTTTACGTTGGAGCCGTCATAGAATCTGAGGCCTGACCCACCGGCGTGCAATTAAAGAGGGAAGCAAAGTTGCCAACCGTGATTGGGTTAACTACCATGCATGCAGTCTGTCGTATAATATCCATGTTGTACCCAATCTTTTTATATCGAAGAATGATTTTACGAAATTGGGTGCTGAAGTCATTGCGGTTATATATTTTTCTGAATTTATATACTAAGTCACCATAAAATTCGGGTTCCGATAGACCTTGTTGCAGAAGAGATTTAAGTCCAATATTGAATTTTGAAATTAAATCAGAATGGCGTCTATAAAATTTTAAAAAGGCTTTGCGTAGTTTATGGTACCGATAACCCTGATTAAGAAGTTTAGCCGTTAATAATTTATTGCGAGTGTTGAAGTCAGTTACATGACTACACACTCTAGCAAATCGAATTAATTACGAAATATAAACGCCATAGGATGGCGCACGAGGAACATCACCATCCAAAAAAGGAAAATTTACAATCTCAAAATCAAAGTCATCGCGTTTATCATAAATTTTGCACGAAACAAATCCATCTACAATAGATAGATGTAAATCCAAAAACGGGGCCTCGGTATCAGAAGAATTTGCTTTATTTAACTGAAGTTCTAGGGGGTAAATCTGACTGATCAAACCATCAAAATAGGTATTATCAATATTTAATAAATCATCTAAATATCTAGAAGTAGAGCTAAAAGCTTCAATAATTTCAGATTGGTTATCAATGGAAAGCGACAAAATGAAGTCTCTTTCATAACAATACAAGAACAGATCAGCCACAAGAGGTGCGCAATTAGTACCCATCGGATAACCCACAATTTGTCTAAATAACTTAGTACCGAATCTAATATAAATATTGTCAAGTAGAAAGGTGAGGGCATCACACACTTTCTGACATGACCAAAGTGTATAATTCTTATGCTCTTTAGAAGTGAAAAATGCATTTCTGACATTACATGCAAGATAGAGAGAATCTTCTCTGTGAAAAGCCCATTCAATTAAATCATTAAGCTTTTCTTTTATAAGATTATGAGGAAGTGTAGTGTAAAGAGTGGAAAAATCGTAGGTAGACAGACTAGAAGCACGAAACTGTCTAGATTTCAATTTATTTAAAACCTCATTCGAATTTTTTATAGACCAAAACAGATTTCTTCCTGATCTTTCAAAGACTTTATCACAATATTTAATTACATGCGTTTTAATAGCAGTAAGACATGAAGTTAACAATGTAGAAAGTTCAGTGGTAGTGCAAGAACTAGAATTTGCAATAAACCTAGCTTTGTAAGGCTTTTTATGAAGTTTTGGTAACCAGTATAGCGTAGCAAGCTTGTCTTGGCCTTCGTTAACACACACAGCAAACTTGGTGGCTGAAAGACAAACATGTTTATCTACTATAGCTCTCTCTTCAGCCAAAGGCTGAAGCTCATAGGCCTTAGTACCACCAAGCTCCTGCTTAAGCGTGTTAACATAGTGGAGCCGTCACACAACGACGACGTTGTTAGCGGCCTTGTCTGCAGGGGCCAAACCAAACTTCTTATGAAATTCTTGAATACCTAGTTTAAGATGACGTAAAGACGTCTTAGGCTTAGGAGGTAATAAGTTAGTATTTTGAGAATAGAAAGAAATGCGTTTATTCACTAGTCTTAAAATGCTAAGTTTCCAGTCCTTTAGGGCTTTATACTCAACATACTCTCGCTTACACCATCGATTACCGAATTCATTCAAGGAAGCAGCGATTTCATCTCTAGATTTACTGAAATCAATTTTAGAAGGAAACCGATATTTCGGTCCTTTAGAAATTATATTCCTTATCCTAGAATCAGGAATAATTTTCAAATTGCCAGTAATTACATGACCAGCAGCAGGATAGCAATACTTTGAGTTTTTACAATCACATGAATCAGGAGTATTAGTATCAATATCAAGATCTGAAACAAGTTTATTGAAATTAAAAATGATGGATCTAACAGGTTTGTTATATTTATAGCAAATTATAGGTGTTTCAGTATTTTGAAAATAAGCAGGAATGGAAGAAAGCACCGATCTCTCACGGAAGATACTGGGCAAATCAATAAAATCCATACCCTTATTAATGAAGGATATTTTAAAGAAATGACGTTTATGATTAATTTCAGAATCAATGTAAGGACGGAGAGTATGCTGAGTATAGCCTCTAGTTAAGAGAGCCGTATCATATAACTGATGAGAACTATCGTAGAATTTATTCGCCTCGGTGTCCAGAAGACGTAAAACAGAAACGGGTAATGAACTTAAAAATGAAAGCATAGAGTGGCGTCCATGATTTAATAATATAATTGACAGTCACTTCAGTCTAGTATTGTTTCGTTTAAACGCACGTGATTTACGTTTAAAGTTACCATTTTTCCTGGTGCCGTGAGATCTAGTTCTGCGTTTTCGACATTCCAGGAGTGAGAAAATATCAAAGTCCGGCATTCTGGAAATATTACCCTCATGATAAATGTTGTCATTAAATCCCAGTGGAAAAGGGGTCTGTAAAAATTTAATCCATTTCAGTTCAGCTTCGTGTCTTTTGATTATTTTGAATCTAGATGTAGAATTTGCATCGTAATAAAGTTTTTCCACTGGTTGTATAAAATCGTTATTTACAGAATGACCTGTACGTCGAAAGTGACGGTACAAGAAAGTGTCAGTTTTCTTAGGCTTACTCATTCTACGATAATGCTCGTTCAATCTAGTTTTAAGCATGCGGTTAGTTTGACCGACGTACTGCATATTACAGTTTGCAGCACGTCAAGTAATTAGATAAATTAAATCTGTAGACTGTCATGTCAAATCAGACATGTTAACTACAGAGAAGCGTCTACCGTTTACAGATGAAGTAACGGTAGACGCAGTGCTTAAATGCGAACAACATCTGCACCTCTTGGCATTGCACTTAGAAATACTAGGATACATTCCACTTCTTGTCCACGGATTAGTATATTTTCGAAGGATGGGTGATTTGAGAGGAGATAGTCTTATACGAAGACTACTCCCAAAAACATTGGTATTGCCTGCTCCTTTGAGATTAACTGAAGTTACAGAAGACAAAGGGGGTCTTTCAAGGTATTAGAAATTTGCATTGGTCTCTGCCCATGCTTGGATTTTGACGAAATTATGCACAATAATTGCCTTGGGTATAACCTTTATAATTACGATGCATTCACTTTTAAATTTTATTTCCGTAGTAAATTTATTACATATTTTATGAAGTCACTATCACAACAGAGAGTACTCTCATATAAACTTGTCTACAGTATTCAGAGTTTCATATATCTAATGCTGCTATGTTTTATGAATCAAAGCCATAATTGGTAAGTTAGTTGATACTATGAATTACCTTATATGTCTAGTAATAGTGGCTTGGCATTCAGTTTTCTTTGATGGTGTCCCCATATTTCAGCTCCTATTTTTGTATTCATTAAAATTTTATATGCATTTTTACCATGTTCTAATTTTTGTCAAGACACCATTTTAGCATAAAAACTACCCACATATCTTAGGAACATGTTGATGAATTTTGATGGAAATTGAGGATCGGTAACATTGTGTTTTATCAGACTGAATACTGATAGTCCTGATTCAGCAAAATGTGAAATTATATGATTATCATGTTTTGGTCATGCTGTTTAATAATACTTTACTGTTGCTTTCAATTTGGATGGCTATAGTATAGTTTGGTTTGTGTAAGTAGTTCATAGCATAATTATAAGTATTATTTCAAAACATCCATTTCGGAAAAGTTGCCCCGTATGGAACAAACTATTTTGTTTACAGAGCTATACCGCAAAGGTTTTGATGACAAATGTCATCAAATGCACCCATGTAATCATGTGTACAGTTTTCTTTCTGTCTTTCTTGTCTAATTTGGTAATGGTGCTAAGGTGATGTTTAGATTTAAAATTCAAATCAACAACATACCAGTCACTTTAGATGTTGCTTCAGATTTTGCGAGATTTGTTATCCGACTCGAGATAAATGACTCTCAAGTCAAACTGTTGTTTGTATATTTAACCCTAACTGTCCATTTAAAAAGAAAGGTTTACTCTTGGGAAAATCAATAACATTTGAGATTACTTTTCCTGGACATTAAGTTTTCAGAATTTGTATCTGCATAGGCACTACCCAATCTATCTTTTTTGTATAGCCCCTATGAATGAAATCAAACGGCTTCCTGAAGCTGTATTCCAAAGCCATTTGAATTTGCTTTTAGAATTCACATGGTCGTACATTTGTCAGTGTTCCAAAACTTATGTGATCATGTTTGTGTTGTCTATTTATTTGTATAGGTCTTTCACTTCATTTACTCAGCAGTTGTTGTAGTAATTACAAATCACAATATGTAAGATATCAAGAAGCACTTAAACTGCTGATAATAATTATTCAATCTGTGAGTAGTTATCGCATTACTCATAGGATTTTAAATTATTTTCAGTAAATACATTGTGATGCTTTTTTCTGTCCAAACACAGCAATGCTCTTTCTATGCTGAGAGATACATTACACAGAAATGTACTGGTAATTATTAATGAACCAAAAGCATGCAAGAACAGTGCTTAAAAAAAAAAAAAAAAAAAAAAAAAAAAAAAAAAAAACAGTGAACTTGCATTCAGCAGAAACATTCAAGAAGTGGTTGAAAGTTTTACAACCAGAAAAAAATACTAAAAGCTCGCTTCCGATAAATTAACCACTATATTGACAAAGTAAATAGAAAAAAAATAAGACACTAAAGAAACGTCAACAATTACAATACCAATGCAGAAAAGAGACATATTTATGCATGTGTACTATAAGGAAGGAAACTGTTTCTCTCCCTGTCTAATAGCAAACTTTCTCTAGGTCATGGAACAGCTTTGTTTACACCAAATAGTCTGTGCCTCATCCATCAATGATATCTTTTGCAACAGAAACTCAATATCAGTGACATTTCGATTTTTGGAAATACTAACCAATAATTACTGTAACTCTTTTGTTAGGATAATAATCCAGCATTCATAAAGACAGAGTATATCTAAGGCTTAATCTGGCCATGGATTTACCAACAGAACTATTTTTACTAGTAACAACAAACCACTGACCATTGCGTCCTTGCATACCGGCTTGGTATGGAAATGAAAATAATGGATCTCCTTGCCTTACACCTATTTGAGTAGCATGACTTATGCAAAGTCATTAAATAAAGTTGCACATATTCACAATAATTTTGCTGCTAATAAAAAACAATATATGTTGTTAAGCCTAATTTGTTGATTAGAATACCTTTTGATTTAGTGTTTTACTATCTACTATTTTGGATAGATCATAGTGTATAAATGGAAGGAAAATATCAGAAATTCATGATATTCTAATAGTTTCTAAGCTAGATCAGCTCAATATGTATTCATTTTGATTGGTATAATCTCATTTTTTATTACGTAAGTGTTACGAATTGCCCTTTTGTAAGGTTCTTGGATGATTTCAATAAAATAGTAAATTTTGCAGAAACGACTTACATCCATTAAAGGTGTAAAACTGCAGTGTTACCGGTTTCAGATTTTCATGAAATTTGGCATAGCTAAAGAAGATACATATGGCAAGTTTTCCTAGCAAAATGAAATCTTGACAAAGACTAGAACATATTTATTTTAGGGATTGAATTTGGATATTTTTTTTTAAATTTTAATTAAAAAATGAGATTTTTGATAATTATTTTATCAGAAAATGAAAACTTTAATTAATTCAAAAGGTTTTTTAGTATCAAAGGAATGCCTATGGAGTTCTGCATTCAATCCAGTACACAGATCTTGAAACTAAATAAAACGTAAGATTTAAGACGCATTTATTTAGAGACAGACACCAGCTCATGGAGGGAGTCAGTTCGAGTGGCCTCCTGAGTCCTATTTTGATTTATATAATTTATTAAATACATTTTTATAGGTTGTATATGCTGAGTTATTAATATACAAAGTTTAAAGAAAGAACATGCATGGGCACAAATGAAAGACCCCCTTTAAGGGTCTAACCAATACCGAAGGCAACATAGTATTAAAGTTCTTAATAGAATGGGGAATCCGTACAGAAGAAGCAGAGTGTAACCTAAGGGGTGATATTGATATTTTAAATGTATTTGTAATACTCATTTTGGATAATAAGGTTGTGATACCGTCAAAACTAAAGCGATGTTCATACCGGTTATTAAATAAATAAAATTACTGAAGAAGATTCCTTCGAATAGAAGGAAGGTACAACAAAAGCCCACAAAACATCCTAGTCTACTTAAAGTACAGGGATGTCAAACAAGCAGTTGTTATACAACGAGGAACGAACATCGGTTTAATAATGACCTTCAACAGGTATCTAAAGGATGTCAATTGATGGAAAGGTGAAAAGCAATTGCATAAGCAATCCCTGAGGATTGGAAAAATAAGAGCATTAAATGCATGTACGGGGAGACCTTTTACAGCCGCCACACGGCACAAACAAAACAGCCCTGATATGCAAAGTAGAAGTAAAACAAAGATCAGGAATTGATACAATTAACTTACTCCATCCATAAAAGACACCAAAGGGAAAGAAATACAAACATTAAGCGACCAGACCATAATGGAAACCTAAACAAAGGAAGGCCATATGGACAGTTACTTTCCCACAAAATGGCCATATGGCCATCCAAAATTAAAAGACACAAGTGATACACACAGTAAGTAACAAACAACAACATAAATAAATCGCCACAGAAGAGCCGCCTTGGAACGGTCAGTGGAAGATTTCCACTGGGGGGGGGGCTTAAATCGATTTTACGTGGCCACAATCCTCGCCCTTACTTCCGTCGCGATTTAGACAAATAATTTGTTCAGTCCGCATGAAGGCCTCCTAACTCAGCAGTGCAACACCCCCGTGAACACAGAAATCAAAGAACCACAGAGGTGAGACAACGGTGAGGACTCGACAGCAAGAAACCACTGAAATGCTGGAGCAAAAGAAAACCAACAGTTAGACTCCGATGAGCCTGACCAGAGACAGAGCATCAGGCACCAACCAACATTATCTCTTTAATTTTCAATAAGCCTTTACGTTGGAGCCGTCATAGAATCTGAGGCCTGACCCACCGGCGTGCAATTAAAGAGGGAAGCAAAGTTGCCAACCGTGATTGGGTTAACTACCATGCATGCAGTCTGTCGTATAATATCCATGTTGTACCCAATCTTTTTATATCGAAGAATGATTTTACGAAATTGGGTGCTGAAGTCATTGCGGTTATATATTTTTCTGAATTTATATACTAAGTCACCATAAAATTCGGGTTCCGATAGACCTTGTTGCAGAAGAGATTTAAGTCCAATATTGAATTTTGAAATTAAATCAGAATGGCGTCTATAAAATTTTGAAAAGGCTTTGCGTAGTTTATGGTACCGATAACCCTGATTAAGAAGTTTAGCCGTTAATAATTTATTGCGAGTGTTGAAGTCAGTTACATGACTACACACTCTAGCAAATCGAATTAATTGCGAAATATAAACGCCATAGGATGGCGCACGAGGAACATCACCATCCAAAAAAGGAAAATTTACAATCTCAAAATCAAAGTCATCGCGTTTATCATAAATTTTGCACGAAACAAATCCATCTACAATAGATAGATGTAAATCCAAAAACGGGGCCTCGGTATCAGAAAAATTTGCTTTATTTAACTGAAGTCCATTTCAAAATTAAATAGCCTGAGGTTGTGTTTTCTTCAAAATGTATAATTTGGAAAATGCCTGAGTTTTTTGCAAACAAAGTAGGTCCTGATCAGACGCCTACTTCTGCTAGGTCTGATCTGCATCTGCACTTTTTTGCCATTTGGCGCCAAATGGGATATTCCACCTTTTGAATAGCACAAGACCAATTCAAAATTTAACAGTGTGGGGTTGTGTTTTCTTCCAGTTTTATTTTGAAAATGTCTGAATCTTTTGAAAACAGTGTAGGCCCTGACCAGGCGACTAATTGTGTTGACTATGATCTTGGTCTGCACATATTGCTTAAGGGTTTGAGGTTGTCTTTTCTTCAAATTTTCCTAAATAATTGATGTGTAGTCACTCACAGAAGATGCCCATTTTTTAAATTATTTATTATTGTAATTTTAATTTATCTTGTTTAATTTTGCCCATGTTTTTTACCAAATGGAATCTTCCACCTTTTACATAACATTATCCATTTCAATCTGTAGGAAAATCACGTTGTTTGTTACGAGATGGAATAGGAAACGTCTCTGGTGCTTATGCACATCTAAATTATTTTAGTAGGTATATGGTAGGGCGGTGCGAGTGAAATATTATAGGTGAAATATGGTAGGCAAAATGTGCTCCTCCATGCACAAGTCATGCACATATCATACGATGTATGCATGAGTGGTTTGTGAAGATCTGTTTTTACAATACAGGGGGCCGCTATAAGGCTGAGTTCTATAAAATTTGCCTAAAAATCGCCAACCGCTAAATTGTGCCATATATGAGTTTCATTCCCGTCACATGTTGTGTGGGTGTTCGTTTTGACAGGAGTCATGGCATTGATTTATAGGGTCGTTTCATCATTTTTTTTCCTATGGAAATATACTATTTGAACGCAAATCCATTATCTACTCGATTTTTGCTATCTGGCTTTAATTGTGGACGGTATCTCCACCTCGCCACGATTTTAGCAAGCTAATATGAGTATGCATGATTTTCCGGTAGTATTCATAGATATAAAAACCCTGGGAAAAACGAACACTTTAGCAGCAGGTCAAGTTGTAACGTATACACACAACATTGTGACGGGAAAGTGAAAGTATTGAAAGGTATGTTAAATCTATATTTAGTATTATTTTTGTATGAACATGCTTGTAGGTTTTGGAGGGGTTTACTTCTAGTATACCCCAACTTTCTGAAGCCTATTCTGAATTCACTGTTGAAGCCTGTAGTGATTATGCTACTAGCTTTGCCAGCTAGAGGTCGCATGATCGATCTCAGGCTTCTCCAGTAGTAGAATGAGTCTTTCTAAGTGAGGTCCTGTCTCATTCTGACCCTAGATGTTGGCGAGACGTAAAGTTTGGACACCCGCTCATTCTAGATTCATTTAGCCTTTTAGACACCTTTTGTAGAATGTAATTAATAAACGCCGGTTCACTTGTTTGATCCATGACTTTTGACTAGCTGTGGTTAGAAAACCGTGGTCCCGTCTCTATATGATATTAGGTGTAGAGGGGACGTAAACTTAAGACGGGTTTAACCATATCTTCATCATCAGGGCAAACTCTTACAAGAGCCTGTCGGGTTATCCGTGATGATGAACCATGATGAATCTGATTTTACATGCGTGTTCATGTTGAGTAGAAATGATTTTGTTCAAGAAGAATTATAAGTTCATTTTGTAATGATGCCGTTTTTGTCTGATAACTCAGTTTGTGCATGTATGTACATATAAAGAACGTGATGATGATAAGTGGGAGTATTTGGTCGCCACACGTCATGACGGTCTGAGCGGCGGGGATGGCGTCAGCTGCGTCATCAGCGTCGCGAGGACGGTTATGACGGGGTGCCTACCAAATACAGAGAGAATTTACGGCAAACAGTGTTGGCCCTTATGAGACACTAACAAATGTTGTGGATTATAGATGAAAATCTTTCTGTTTGTAGTTTCTATCTGTTGTTAATATAATGAATTTGTGAATAGCTATATTTGTGAGCCGTGTCGCGGAGAAGGATATGAAATAGAGTTTGTTATGTTTCCTGTAATTGGCGGCTGACAAGGTAGCGCAAAGGCGTGGTCTGTTCAATTGCCTCTTACTTGTGATAATGTAGTGAGCACAAATTTGATGAGTATTATGCTCAGAAGTAGTGAGCATTAATTGATTTCTGTAGTGCTCAGTAAGGAAACATGAACTTTTAGTATTATTGTGTCAAGCGCTGGGTGCTGATAATTTGATGCACAGTCAAGTTGAGTCCTGCTGTGCAGTTATTTGTCGCATGCACTAATCAGCCTGTATGTCTGGTCGGCGCATGCGCAATAACGGTATATGCATGAACATTTTCTTACTTCTCCGGGAGGGGGATCATGATATAGCATGTATGTTTTGTGAACTGTATCTTAGTCCAATTATCGTAATTTGCAGGCAAAACAATGTGTGGTGACCTGCTGCTCCCTGCAATATAGCAGCAGGTACTGGTACGACGCTGTCGGTTAGGGTCCAGCAAGGGCGGACGAACCAACATAAAAAGGTCGTAGCAATGTGAAACGAATGTGAGACCATTCAAATGAAAGAGGTCGAATAAATAACCTGCAGGCGATTAAGGCGAATCGAATTAGTGCGCGATCGCTAAATAATACATATCAACCTGTGGTCGGCAACAATGTCGACAAAGTAGTTTACACTAGTGTGCGAGAGAGGGATTGACGCGAGTGGGGGATTCACCCTAAGTTATAAACTGGCCAGTCGCGTCTTGTGTTGTTTCTTTTTTTTTTATTTATTTATTTTTTTTTTGTGGTTGTTTTGTTGTTTGCTTCTGTAGGCATTCACGTCACCAGTTCCGAACACAGAACATTGTTTTGCTTTCGGGGCGGACGTCTTGAGTGGGCTGCAGAAGCAACTAAATGTGATTTTTTGTCTTTGTATTGTTGTATATAAATGCTGTAAATAATTCATGTCATTCATTTGATATCTTTCTTGTGCCTTACCCAACAGCTGCCCGTACACCTGTCAGAGATCACGCTCGGTTGTCTTGTCAGCATGGGGGTTAGCGGGACGCCGTAAACCCACATGTAACATTGTGTTTGCTTCGAAATTTATTTGGGGAAAGCCTGAACTTTTTTCATATAATCTAGGCCCTGATCAGACGCCTACTTCTTCTGCGCCTGATAAGGTCTTTATTGCTACAATTGGTGCCAAAAGGAATCTTCCACATTGTAAATAGAACAAGTCCATTTCGAAATTTAAGAGTGTGAGGTTGTGCTTTTTTTTCAAAATTCATAATTTGGTAAAAATGCCTGAACATTTTGCAAACAATGTAGGTCTTGATCAGACGCATATGTGTGTTGCGTTTTGTCTGGGTTTGCATTTTTTGCCAGTTAGCACCAAATGGAATCTTCAACCTTGTAAATAGCACAAGGCATTTTTAAAATTTTTAGAGTGTGAGGTTGTGTTTTCTTCAAAATTTATTTTGAAAATTTCTGAAGCTTTTGGAAACAATGCGTCTGAACTGGGTTCTGCACTGTTTGCCTTTTGGCGTTAAACTTTATGAACTTCAAAAAAATATGTGTATTCCAGGCGTCTACTATATTTTCCTTATTTATTTAGTTTTTTTTTTTTCCTTGTTCCAAGCAGAGATTGTTGGTACTTCATTACGAAACTATGCCTATATAAACCTATTGATTTTTTTCGCCAAAAACTGAACATTTTCCGTTAGAAAATCCTGATGATTTTGAAATATCTGCACTAAACTTAGGTTGTGGGTACTCGTTAGAACAGACTCGGCGAGGCCGTTCTGACAAATACCCTCAATCAATATTTTGTGCAGACATAAGAATAATAATGTATACCTCCTTAAACTCCAGTGTTACTATATAAAAGAGGGGTTTAGCGGGGTCACATTTGTATAGGTGTGTTTTCGAGATGTGTTAGAAACACCATAAACACCCATGACAAGGCCGTTCTAATTAGCTCCCACAAACAAGTAAATAGACGTGACTTGTCAAACATTTATCCAAGGGTAAATGATTACACTGGCCCCCGCTTATTCGGGCATGAAGAAATAAATGGGCTGCATGATGCTTCCACGCAGAGCTGAATCCGACCCCACACGAGTACTGGTAATCCGCTGAGAGGATCTAAGCCTGCCCAGGTAAAGCGATGCGAGTCGGACGGTCCATGCTTATAAACCCTATTGGTTTCATTGGGCGACAGGGCTTCAGATGTCATTTCATCCCAATGTCGGGTAAAGGTCACACAATATTGGAAGCAACGTCTCCAAAATGACCTATACAGTGTTGACGGGGACGTTAAACTCAATCAAACAAACAAACAAATGATTACACTTTCTTGGTCTCCAACCTATTTGACATTCCTCAGAATACCCCGAGTGTGTATTATCGCCAAAGTGCCAGACATTAGTCGGGTTTTATGCAATCCAAAATATGTCTTTAAATGTGAATGTAAGTGTGTGTGTTTAACCGAAGTAATCACTACTGATAAGAAAGACCAGTACCGCCATTCATGCATGAACGAATTAAAAAAATAAAAATTAAAAAAATATGGGTCAAACATACGAGCAAAGATTTTGACTTGCACGTGTTCTCTCGCACTTACGCGTTTTATAGTCACTTACCTGAGTGTCTTATTCTTGTTGGTTTGAATTCTCTCGCATAGAAACGCGTATTGAGTTTACCTAACGCGTTTTGAATAATCACTTTCATTGGCTGATATTAAACGCGTTGTAATCACGAATGAACGCGATGAACCGTGTATTAAAACGCGAAATTTTTACACGCACACAATGCGCGTGTGTCTCACGGACAAACCGCAAAAATGGTTAACTTCTCAGGCGTATCTGTACATGTATAAATAAGAACATTTCATATTTGCCGTCATTTTGGATATGTGCTACGTCGTAAGGATCCGTTATGTGTTTTTTTTTTTGTCGGCACCTCCAACCCTTCCGACTCCAAATACACATCGTGCGAAGTATAATATCAATTTAAATGTACATACATTTATATTTGAATCGGCTAATAGACAGCGAGACTGATAGACCGCGTATATATTTATGTATGAATGTATGTATGGATGTATAAGTGGTATATGTGTATGTGAGAGAGAGAGAGTGTTTTTACTTTACGTCCTACCAACAGCTAAGGTCATACGGCGACGGGACCTCAGCCCAGAGACCAATCCGAAAACTCACAAAAGGCCCGGGGTCGATCCTTCAATCCTTGGCTCACCAAGCGAGTAGCCATTACACCCAGAGGCTCCTGTTATATGCATGTATTTACCCACACACGCACACATGCATGCATGCACACACATGTACGCACCAATGCATGCATGCATGTAAATATAATATATTTTCCATTATAAATAAATATTTATGTAATCCTATGTGTTCATCATACTAAGTACTTTATATTTAAAAGGTATGTATGTATACACGTGCGATGCATGAATCACTCGCATTCTCGCCGGCACCACGTACACACATATATGTATGTATGTATGTATGTATGTATGTATGTCCGCCCCCCGCCAATCGGGGTCTGAAGAAACTTATGGGCCGCACGATGCTTCCACGCAGAGCTGAATCCTACCCGCACACGAGTACCGGCAAAACGCTTAGAGGATCCAAGCTTGCCCAGGCAAAGCGGTGCGAGTCGGACCATCGGATCTGTTATCGTAATTTCAGTCAAAATCTGACCAGGGGCCAGTTGTTCAAAGCATCGTTAGCTTAACGAGCTCGTTGGTGGTCGTATTGTTAAGTCTTCTAGCAAGTACAATATCGTAAATTTTGGTATTTTTGCTGGAAAAATGTGAGGCACGGAGGCACGGACGGACGGACGGACAGATATACATTTTCTTTTTTCTAACTTCTAACTTATTATTTCTAACTTCTAATTCTAATTTGTATCTTCTAATTCCTATGGAAGGCATCATGGTCTTGTTGATCCGTACAATGTGGCCATTTCCAGAATTATTTCTGACATGTTTGCCAATGGAAAGCCATATGAAGACTTCCAAACTCTCGGACATACCCTTCTCGGCATTTACTCCTTTTCTTCGTTCGGGTCGATGTGCATGGTGGGCGAAGCTTGCTTACCAAGTAATGCTTACTATCCGCGGACACCTGATTACACTCTTCTGGAGTCCATGTCTGTTGATCTGAACATTGATATTTGCCATTTTGTCTATGGATTAATGATTTTGGATTAACGCTTTGGTACTACGACCTAAACTACTTCTAACTTCTGATACTGAGCTGGTGATCCCCGAGGGTAATCATCAGCTCAGTATCAGTTCCTAAGTGCTGAGGTTGATATTGCAGTGTTGACGACAGTACTCAAGTACTGATTTAAAAACTATATTATATATTTTAATTTTGCAGCATAAAATTCGAATGTTTCTAAAACTAAGACTGACTTGTCAGGTGAGGCATGTATCTTAGCAGATTTGGTTGCAACTTTTTGTTATACTTTAAATTTTGCAAGTCTCGCTACTTTGGACATCTCCTTCCTGATGCCCGGGACATCCGTGGAGTGTAGGCCATGTTTGCCGATGATGGCTCGGTGAGTGGACGCCTATAAGTCCTAGGGTAGGCATCTCTTGCCTGATGCCTCCAGTTGACCTGTTTCATGAGCTACGTCGGTCGGTGTATGCTCGGAGGGGGATGTGCTGGGTTTGCCGGGTCTTGTCCATCATCTGATTCGGTTTCAGAACTTTGGGACTGAGACACACTGATGAAGATTAAATATCAGAAAGGCCTCTGTGCCACTAAATTTGGTATAGTTACGCCTTAATTCTAACTTCTTACTTCTAACTCCTTACTTCTAACTTCGACCATGATGGATAGGTAGGTAGGTAGGTAGGTAGGTAGGTAGGTAGGTAGGTAGGTATTTGGGTTAGGTAGGTAGGTAGGTAGGTGGGTGGGTGGGTGCGTGTTTGTGTGGTAGAGTTTCAAGTGTGTGAGTGGCTGAGTGGGTCGGTCGGTCGCTGGGAGGGTGGTAAAGTTTTAGGTTAGTGGGAGGGTGTGTCGGTCGGGGGTGTGTCGGTCGATCGGCCGGATGGGTGAGTGGTTAGGTAGAGTGCATGCATGCATTATGGTAGGTAGGCGTGCGTTCTGGCTAGCAGGTAAGTAGGTAGAAGCCTCCATGGTGTAGTGGTTACGCTACTCGCCTTGTAAACCAGGGATCGCAGGATCGATCCCGGGCCTCTCCAGACTTTCGGATGAGTCTTTAAACCGAGGACCCGTCTCCGTATGACCTTAGCTGTCGGTGGAACGTAACACTCAAACACACACTCACTCAGGTAGGTAGGTGGATGGGATGATGGTATGCACAGACGGATGGACAAACATACATTTTCTTATTTCTAACTTCTCACTTCTAATTTCTAACTTCTAATTTCTAACTTCTTACTTGTAACTTCTAACTTCCGTGTTGTATGTACGTATGTATGCATGTCCGCGCGTGCGTGTGTATGCGCGTGCGCTTGCTTGCGTGTATGTATACATACATACATACATACATACATACATACATACATACATACATACACAATACATACACAATACATACATACTTTTTGTTATTTCTAACTTCTTACTTCTTATTTCTTATTTCTAACTTCTAATTTCTTACTCTTAACTTCTAACTTCTTAATTCTAACTTCTAACATTGACGTTGTGAGTGAGTGAGTGCTTGCGTTTTACGTCTTACCAACAGCTTAGATCATACGGAGACGGGACCTCGGTTTACAGACTCATCTGAAAGTCTGGAGAAGCCCGGGATCGATCCTGCGATCCCTTGTTTACAAGGCGAAAAGCATAACCACTACACTACCGAGGCTTCTGACATCGACGTTGTAGGTAGGTAGTTATATTTTAGGTAGTTAGGTTAGGTTAGGTAAAGTTAGGTGGGTTGGTAGGTAGGTGGGTGGGTTCGTGCGTGTGACTGGGTTGGTGTTTAGGTTTTAGGTGAGTGTGTGGGTGGGTCGGACGGTCGGTCGGTCGGTGAGTGGGTGATAGGGTTTTTAGATGATTGGGTCGGTCCGTCGGTCGGTTTGGGGTGGAAGGGTCGGTCCGTCTGTCGATGGCTGGGTGAGTGGTTAGTAGATTGCATGCATGCATTATGGTAGGTAGCTATGCGGGCGGGCGAGCAGGCGGTAGGGCGGGCGGGCGTGCAGGCGGACATGCAGGCAGATAGGAAGGTAGGTAGGAAGGAAGGTAGACAGGGCGGTAGGTCAGGTAGGTATGTAGGTAGGAGGGAGGGTGGTAGGTACGGACGGACGGACAGACATACAGTTTCATATTTCTAACAGTTAGAAATTAAAGAAATAAGAAAATGTACGCCTGTCCGTCTGTCCGTCCGTGCATCCCTTCCTGCCTCAAAAACCCACGCACCCACACACATTCATACCTAACTACCTACTTGCCTGCCTGCCTGCCTGAAAGCTCGCCTGACCCCTTCCTATCATAATACATGCATGCACGAACTTGCACGAACTGACACATTATTATGTATACACGGATGCATGCACGCTCGCATGCGCACACACAAACAGGAACAGAACATGCAGACAAACATACATACAGGCACACATACACGCATACGCACGCACATACGTATGTACGTACGTACATACATACATACATATACATACATACATACATACATACATACATACATACATACAGAGAAGTTATAAGTAAGAAGTAAGAAATAAGAAATGATCATACCCGGCTTTCGAACAAAACAGTGTTAGCTTAATGAGCTGATCAATGGTTAAAACGTTAACTGATCTATCAAGTAGAGTATCTAAATACTGCAGTTTGCTTCTGAAGCATTTTATGCAGACTTTTAGCGACGACCACTCTTTTTCTAACGTCAAGATTGTTGAAAGAAAAATCCTGTTTAACTAGCACTTTAATGCCAGATTTCTCTATGTATAATTTTGAAAGTTAGAACTTTGTGACGAAGAAAAGTTATCAATCTTTGTACTCAGCCATGACGCTAAAGCGCCGTAGCCACGACATGGCGTCAATCGAAAGTTAATTGACCAACCAAGGCGTTTGTTTATGTATACAAAGTAACGCCTTTTGATCAAGTGTTGTTCACCGGTATATCAAGAGGTTCGGTCTAAAATGTTTCATCTTTGGAACTATTTCGGCAAATATAAATATTGTAGCATATTTGGTAGCGTCGTTGACACAAAATATCAGCAATATGTTTTGTTTGCAACTAGATCAAGCTAACGTGTCTCTCACGAAGAAACGTATTTGCACTTGCTCTCCAGCATTGTATTAAGTGATACATGGTGCCTTATGTTGCATTCATCGCCAAGCAGTTCGCATCCTCTTTTAGAACCGTAATAGTATTACTGCTAAGGCATCAGGGGACAGTTTCGCATTTTAGAGTGGACGTTTTTCAAAATATTATAGTAGTAGGGTCAATAATGGCATGGTTGCTCATCGAAATTGTGATATGTGGATATGTTTTGTCAATGTGGGCTTGTTTGCTGAGAATCTGTATTTTTATGAAATGGAATACGAAACTGTCACTCCAGCTGCCTGGGTGCTGTGCAAGTTCAAGGTGCAGCGCCATATCTGAATTCACGACCGTAGCTTTGGCACTAAAAAGTGGCTGTTTTTCAAAGGGGATTCCTGAAAAAGTTTACTGGTTGTGGTATACTTTTTGTTTATTTCTTTGCATGTGACTGAGTGTACATGACATTTCAACAGGTGTCAAGTACTGGTGTTTTTGGAGTAAATTCCCAGGATCTGTCAAAGTGAGGTGGAGTCATGCTTTTTGGTATGTAAAAATTATGGGTGGGGTAGGTGGAATGATGCTGCTGTCAGCCTATGCAAAACGAGAAGTGTTTCTTTGTATTCTGGTTTGATTTTGTGCATGTATTGAGCACTTTGAAACCAGATCAGAAGTTATCGCTTAGGAGTTGACGATAACGATTCAAAAAGTTAGTGTGGCGCGGAGAAAAAAAGTGCTCCGATTAATTGTCCCCTGATGCCTTAGGGGAAAATGTAAAAAAATTCAAATTTTCTTTTGGGGTCTTATTCACTGCAGTTTGAAAAGCTTATTATTGCTCGAATGGGTACGCGCAATGTTTTTGTGCATGGCGCAGTCCATATTTACGCAGGAAATGATAAGCTATAGATACCGCGTGATTGTCCTATTTAAAGCCAACGAACAGTTTTCTTACACTAGACTGCAGTCTGTGCCCTTAAACATTTAATTCGCCTACTGGAGATGGAAATATTGTTAATTTTGCAATGATTTGAATATTTTATACCTAAATGTGGCCTTAAAGAGTATGATTTAAGCTAGTTTGACTTTGTTTTGGGCCATTTTTTCCATTTTTAAATGAAATTTCCACTATGGTTAGGGCGCACAGATGATATCGGTTTTGGTGAAAAGCTTGTACGGCATCGCAATGTGTGCGCTTGTCTGAAATTACATCGCATTTTGCATGAGACCATTCAAATATTTCCCTCAGGGGTACTTGATATGATATTTTGCACATTTGTGCCCTAACCGTCTCTGTGTTAATGTTTAGGACCTGTCCCATGAGCCACATACTGTGAAAAAACAATAGGTCATTCAGTCAAAATGATGGTGAGTGCCATGACCACTAAAGGTGTAAAGTTTGTCTCATCCAGAGATCTCAAATTTGTGCTGTGCTAATGTCCCAGAAGCTTCTCCAGTTTCTTAATATTAACTAGAATGTTCTTTTCATCACTGTAGGATCTTCTCTATGGCTAAGAGTTTGGTTTGGACACATTATTCTGATTGATTTTTTTTCTTTCCAGTCTGTAAGTGTTACCTCAGAATACTCACCAGGCCTTGTTGCTAATTGCTGATGACATCACAGCTGCCAGTCAAGAAGTTCTTCTAATTCAAGTACATGTAAGTACAGTTTCTTGCAGCCCGAAAATGTATTCTTGTGCTGACTTCCTTTTATATAATGCAGAATGACAAGGCTAGTGCAATGTTACACTCCTTTCTGATTCCTTATGGATTTTGTTATAGTGGTGGGTTCAGTTCTTACCTTGTAGTATGCCCCAGACTCAGAAAATAATGCTTTAACTGTAACAGAAACAAAGTAGAATCTTTCTCAAACATATTCAGAACTGAAATACCCCTTTTCTGCAGTTTCTGGTATGCATAGTTATTGCTTTATCATGACCTGTAGACCCTGTCGTGGTTAAATTCAGCTTCAGTAGAAATCTGATAATTTTTTACTGTTTTAGAGTCTGTCAGTATCTTTATCTAAGACCGTTATCAGATAAGAAATGACACGACTGACTTAATTGGTTTGTTCTCTTCCTTTTTTCTTACCTGCAGATGGTGTCCACTATAGACACTGATCAGTAGCAAAGGGGAGATAATGAATATCTCAAAGGCCTTGTCATTTTATGAAAACTTGGGTGTTGGGGGTGGGTTCTTAAGTTTACGGTCCATTTCCACCAATTCAGTCGTTTAGGGCCTCTGCTATCAGTCACATGTTATGCACCAAACATCACTCTTTAAATCTCTGTTAACCACATTGCTGTGTATTATCAAATGGTATCTCCTGAAAGCACCGTCCATTATCGACTTCGTGTGCAAATCTCTTAATTGCATTTGGCCGCTCTTCAGTAGTAATGAAATCCCAAAAGGGCTATGAAAGCAACAACATGTATTTTAGTGAACACTTTTTTATTTGTTTTTATTACAAATAAGCCAAATTTCCTTGTGGGATCACCAATGGCTGAAAATCAAAGAAAACTTCCAATTTTAAGGCATCAGGGGACAGTTTCGCATTTGAGGGTGGACGTTTGTCAAAATATTATAGTAGTAGGGTCAATAATGGCATGGTTGCTCATAGAAATTTACTGGTTCTGGTATACTTTTTCTGTCTATTTCTTTGCATGTGACTGAGTGTACATGACATTTCAACAGGTGTCAAGTACTGGTGCTTTGGGAGAAAATTCCCAGGATCTGTCAAAGTGAGGTGGAGTCATGCTTTTTGTATGTAAAAAAATAGTGGGTGGGGTAAGTGGAATAATGCTGCTGTCAGCCTATGCAAAAAGAGAAGTGTTTCTTTGGTATTCTGTTTTGATTTTGTGCATGTATTGAGCACTTTGAAACCAGATCAGAAGTAATCGCTTTCTCCAGGAGTTGACGATAACGATTCAAACAGTTAGTATGTCGCGGAGAAAAAAGTGCTCCGATTAACTGTCCCCTGATGCCTTAACTGCTAAGATGCTCTGAGGCAGCTTGACTGACACTCTTAAATGGCGCTTGCGATATATGATTGGCCATGGTGTCAAACCTCTTTTCCGGTATTCACAAAAACGATAAAACTCATTTAAACCTTGAATGCAACGGAAAGCAGTATATTGCCTATTAGCTAGACTTACCGCACGATATCTTGATACTATGATTTAACGGAGCAAATACTTTCGTTATAACGAGGAGCCTCTGTAAGAAACACACGCACATCCTTGTGACATTTTGCAGACTTTCATATCTCAAACGGTCGTTTTTTTTTTAAATTAAATATTGTCTATTTAGACTCCAACCATTGGCATCCATATAGAAACGGGTCTTACGAATACCAAATACCTATGTAAAAATAATATATACCCCGTTAACCCCAGCTTTTTCTATGTAAGTTAAGTTACCAGGGGTATTTAGGACTTGTTAACGTGCTGGCGGTATGCGTAACAGGGTGTTGTTGTTGTTGCGCGCACAGTCATTACGAAAAGACGCCTATATAATTTTGAACCCCACTTTTCTGTAGTAAAACTTGGGTTTACTGGGGTGAACCTTATTTTTTCTTATTTCTGCTCTAAAATATAGATTGTGGGTACTCGTTAGAACCGCCTCGATGAGGCGGTTCTAACGTGTACCTAAAATCTATATTTTCAGTCGAAATAAGAAAAATATTACATTTTTTAGGGGGTAAAATTCACAATGTATTTGTATAGGCGTGTTTTCGTAATGTTTACTTTGCACGTGTGTACTCATGCTTGTGTACTTGCTATATATCTGTTGCTTGACAAGACTATATGACTGCGACATATTTGTGAATGTCAAATCGCCTTGCAAGCCGTCACATGCGATTTATTCATGTAAACTGAATCGCTATAATACGTAGCAGATGTTGCAACTGCAACAATCACTTTAAACTGCAATCGACATGTCGCATTATTGTTTATGAGACAAATGACTTATCCTCATATCTGTTATTATAAATCTTACTTAACTAAAATGACTAATAAACAATAAATTTCACGATAGGATGGATTTTCTGCGTGAATCTGTTGGTGCATGCTTCAGTTTCAGATTACAAAAATAAATTACTAATTTTGCAGATGTTCGAAATAATATGATTGAAAATGTACATTGGGCATGCCATGATGATGATGATGATGATGATGATGATGGTGGTGCTTAAGCGTCACTGCAACACATAGGCTACGCCGATAATCTGGATCCCTAACTGTAAGAAGTTTTTTTTTTTTAAAGTTGATATATATGTTAGGACTTACTAGTGTCACGACGCAACTAATTACATGTATGATTACATGTTTCCGTGGAGTGTGGGCCATCTTTGTTGATGTTGGCTCGGTGGGGGGCGCCTATAAGTCCGCGGGTAGGCGTCTCTTGCCTGATGCCTCCAGTTGACCTGTCTCAAGAGCTACGTCGGTCGTGGGATGTCGGTTGCTCGGAGAGGGATGTGCTGTGTTTGCCGGGACTTCCGTGGAGGTTGGGCCATGTTTGCTGATGTTGGCTCGGTGGGGGACGCCTATAAGTTCGCGGGTAGCCGTCTCTTGCCTGATGCCTCCAGTTGACCTGTCTCATGAACTACGTCGGTCGGTGTGTGCTGGGAGGGGGATGTGCTGTGTTTGCCTCGGTTTCAAAACTTTGGGGTTGAGACACACTGATGAAGATTACATATCAGAAAGGTCTCTGTGTCACTATATTTGGTATAGTTACGCCTTAATTGCAAACTGCATGCTTTCTTGTTCACCAGCAAACGTCCCTATCCTTAATAAGATTACCTGCTTCGAAAAGCTTGGTCCAGCTGGCATCGTTATTTTAACAAACACGTTCACTCGTGTGGTCAAAATGATAAAGAAAACAGACAATACAATATCTGTGCGTTGTTTTTGCTATATAGAGGATTTTAAACGAGTGATCATTTGATATTAAATTATGAAACGAGCTTTCGGCGAGATACGAGTGTAAGATTCTGTTTATCATATGACCACTTTAAATTGGATTTCATCGCCTTAAATTTGACAAATTTTCAAAAAAAATGCATGGTTGACATGGACGTTGTCATGACGTTTCTTTATCCCGCCAGTGATATTACACGTGTGGTCATACGATTTTTATTACACGACGTTACCCACTGCTTATCAACGACGTCATATGATAAATTTAATTATCATATATTTAGTATAAAATACTTAGTTTTTGAATATGCGATACGAACGTGACACCAATGCACGTATCACGCTTGCACGTGCTGCCATATCGCATGGGCTTTATCATACCCAAAAAATCCATATCACAACCCTTTATCGCACCCCAAAGCCTTTATCATACCTCTGACGTCACCCTATTCGGAACACGCGGCGTTCTTCCTTTTGCGGCATTTCGCATTTGTTGTTCAGGACGCCATTTGCAATTTGCAATATTTTCGTATGTTCGAACTGTTTGGCAAAAAAAAAACAAAAAAAAACAAAAAAAACATGGCACGGCGCACCGAATACGAGAGGAAAATGGGCGAAAGAACGATGCAGGGGATTGCTGACAGACTTTTGGATCTGGATAATATTATCGCGAGCAAAGAAATTCTAGTGATTCGGTCAGCCCCGCTCATAGAGGCTTGAAGAAATATCTGGGCTGCTTGATGCTTCCACGCAGAGCTGAATCCGGCCCGCACACTAGTACTGGTAAACCGCTTAGAGGATCTAAGCCTGTCCAGGAACCGCGGTGCGAGGCGGACCGTCCATGCTAATAAACCCTATTGGTTTCATTGGGCGACAGGGCTTGAGATGTCATTTCATCTCAATGTCGGGTAAAAGTCCGACAAAATTGGAAGCAACTTCTCCAAAATGACCTTAACAGTGTTGACGGGGACGTTAAACCTCAAATCAAACAAACAAAACTAGTGATTCGGTAAACAATGGAAACGTGCACAATTTATTTTGAACATATTTTTTTTAAATGTAAAATGTATGATAAATAGATTATGATATGACATTTTTCATATCATATCATATATCAGCCCTCGACCCATATCAGCTCGGCCCTCGGGCTGATATGGGAGTCGCGGGCTGATATTGGGTATGATATGAAAAATGCCATATGATAATCTCTATTTATCAAAGTTTTGACAATACGTTAACTAACGACTGGACCATGGTAACAATCACGTATTTCTATCAAATATTTTTTGTTTCTCTGTAAGTTGTTATAGCAGTGTCAAACTCTTTTTTTCGTCTCCCAGAGAAAGGCGGAACTGCATTAAAAGGGTAGTAGAGGGAAAGCTAAGGTTACGAACGTGAAAAACAGAAAGAATGAACAAAAAAGAAAACATGATAATACACAATCCAAACACTATCTACTATTGCTACTACGAGCGCATCAGGCGTTACCCAACTGTTCTAACAGTGATTGATAGCCTAAAGTGGCCAAAGATACACATCATTTCGTCTCAGCAACCAATCCCTGATATTCCATTTCACACTACAATACACTTAACCCATGTACGCCTGTCTCCGTGGCCTAGTGGGTAAGAGCGCTGACTCTTAATCATTAGGTCTCTCATTGCTGTGAGTTCGAATCTGGCTCGAGTCACATGTGAGACGCCAAGTTCTGCAGCGGAAGGTCATTTGGTTCATCTCCGGGTACTCCGGTTTTCACCCACCTCTAATTAACAATCGGCCCGATAAGAGTGCAATAATCTTGAAAGATCCGTAAAATCAAACAAAAGGACAGTTATTTTTCCACAAAATAACCAATTGGCTATCCATAACAAAAATACATAAGCGATACGACACACACCGAAATACAAACTATAACAAAAATAAACCGCGACAGAAGAACCGCCTTGGAACGGTCAGTAAAATAGTAAAAATAAATTCACTTGGGATGGAGAGGCCTTAAATCGATTTTCCGAGGCCGCAATCTTTGCACTTGATTCCGTCGCGATTTAGATAAATAATGTGTTCAGTCAGCATGGAGGCTAACCAGTTCAACATCTCCGAGAACGCATAAATTAAACAACCACGGAGATGAAACAACGGTGATGACTCGACAACAGTAAACCACCGAAATATTGAAGCAAACCGAAACCAACAGTTAGACTCCGATGGACCCAACGAGAGACAGAGCATCAGCCCAAGATTACTTAAGTAAGCCTTTACCCTGGAACCGTCATAGAATCTGAGGCCTGGCTCAAGGCGTGCAATTAAAGAGCGCAGCAACGTTATCAACTGTGATTGGGTTAACTACCATGCATGCAGTCTGTCGTATAATATTTATGCTGTACCCAATCTTTTTATTTCGAAAGTGATTTTACGAAATTGGGTACTTAAATCATTGCAAGTATATTTTGTTTCTGAATTTAAATACCATAAAAATCGGGTTCTGATAGACATGTTACAGTAGAGATTTAAGTTCAACATTGAATTTTGAAATTTAATCGAAATTACGTCTTTAAAATTTAGAAAAGGCTTTGCGAAGTTTATGGTACTCGTACCGAAAGCCCTGATTAACAAGTTAAGCAGTTAACAATTTATTACGGGTGTTGTAGTCTTTGTTTTGTTTTAGTTTGATTTGAGGTTTAACGTCCCCGTCAATGCTGTAAAGGTCATTTTGGAGACGTTGCTTCCAATTTTGTGGGACTTTTACCGGACATTGAGATGAAATGACATCTCAAGCCCTGTTGCCTAATGAAACCAGTAGGGTTTATTACCATGGACGGTCCGCCTCGCACTGCGGTTCCTGGACAGGCTTAGATCCTCTAAGCGGTTTACCAGTACTAGTGTGCGGGCCGGACTTAGCTCTGCGTGGAAGCATCATGCAGCCCATATATTTCTTCAAGGTAGAAGTAAAACAAAGATCAGGAATTGATACAATTAACTTACTCCATCCATAAAAGACACCAAAGGGAAAGAAATACAAACATTAAGCGACCAGACCATAATGGAAACCTAAACAAAGGAAGGCCATATGGACAGTTACTTTCCCCCAAAATGGCCATATGGCCATCCAAAATTAAAAGACACAAGTGATACACACAGTAAGTAACAAACAACAACATAAATAAATCGCCACAGAAGAGCCGCCTTGGAACGGTCAGTGGAAGATTTCCACTGGGGGGCTTAAATCGATTTTACGTGGCCACAATCCTCGCCCTTACTTCCGTCGCGATTTAGACAAATAATTTGTTCAGTCTGCATGAAGGCCTCCTAACTCATCAGTGCAACATCTCCGTGAACATAGAAATCAAAGAACCACAGAGGTGAGACAACGGTGAGGACTCGACAGCAAGAAACCACTGAAATGCTGGAGCAAAAGAAAACCAACAGTTAGACTCCGATGAGCCCGACCAGAGACAGAGCATCAGGCACCAACCAACATTATCTCTTTAATTTTCAATAAGCCTTTACGTTGGAGCCGTCATAGAATCTGAGGCGGGAGCTTTGTAGTCAGTTGCATTACAAGACACTCCGGCAAAACAAATTAATTGCGAAATATTATCACCATAACATGCCAAACGAGGAATATCACCATCCAAGAAAGGAAACTTTAAAATCTCAAAATCAAAATCATCGCGTTTATCATAAACTTTGCAGGAAACAAACATATCTACAATTGTTAGAGGTAAATCCAAAAAAACGGGGCCTCGTCATCAGAAGAATTTGCTTTATTTAACTGAAGTTCTGGGGGTAAATTTGACTGATCAAACAAACGAAATAGGTATCAATATTTAATAAATCATCCAAATATCTAGAAGTCGAGCTAAAGGCTTCCATGATTAAGTCTATGGGAGCTCTTATTTGCCATAGCAATTAAACTAAAGAGCCTATTTTCATAACAAATCACAAACTTTCAATACACCAGAACAAGCTTACAACAATTGAAATTTGGGCCCAATCGGTCCAGTTGTTTCAGAGGAGATGTTGTTTGCAAGTGTTGTCGACTGGCGACGACGACGACGACAACGGAGATCTTCCTATCCTATAAGCTTCCCCGGAGCCTTCGGGTCTGGTGAGCTAAAACCTTGACAAAAGGCATGTGATACAGGCGAAAGTGTTGGCGTGATTTATTATAATGATAGCAAAATGTTAGTAGATCTTAATGGAAAGAACAGAATAATTTTTAATTGTAGTGTGTTAGAAAAGAAACAGTTCGACTCCAGCGTGTGAATTCCTGAGTGATAAATCACATTTTTTCGGGCAGATAAAAGTAGACAATTCGTTCGAGCTGTGCGCTTGAGATTAAATCTACTAAACAACTGACCTTCAATATGAGATTTATGACTCTTTTTTGAACAAATCGCTGACAGTGCTGATCAATTTATATTTCTTAACTGAAACTGCCCTACTGTTGTGTTTATTTTTGTTATTGGTTGTCTTAGGGCTGTGTATCGTTTATATTATTGTTTAGGATAGCCAACTGGCCATTATGTGGGAAAGTGACTGTCCTTTTGGCTTTCCGCTATTGGTGTTTTCGTTAGAAACTAGTTGTTTCATATTTGTGTTTCTTTCCATTTGGTGTCTCTGATTTGATCTGTGGATTAATTGTATCGATTCTTGATCACTGCCTTCAATTCAATTTTCTATTCATCATAATAGACGTGGAGGCAATGATCAGGAATCGATACAATTAACCCACAGCTCCAGAGACATCAAAGGGATAAAAACACATACATGAAACAACAGACCCTAATGGAAACATCAATAGAGGAAAGCCAAAAGGACAGTCACTTTCCCACACAATGGCCAATATGCTATCTTAAATAAAATAATATAAGCGACACAAATACCCAAAGACAAACCGTAACAAATATAAACCTCGACAGAAGAACCGCCTCGGAACGGTCAGCGGAAACGAATTCCACTGGGGGCTTAAATCGATTTTACGTGGACACAATCCTCGACCTTGCTTCCGTTGCGATTTAGACTGTTAAAACTGTTAAACGAAACTGTCGAAGTCCAAGTTCAGATCCTTTATTTCAGCCTGTTCTCAAAGAAAATTGACTCACCAGTGTTGTTAGTGCTTTATTTCTCTCTAATCAGTAGGTTCTATTCACTCTGACTATAATCCCTCATAATGCATCCAATTTGCATCAACGCTGTAAATGCAAACAAACCTTGAGCAAACAACAGGCTTTCCCTCATTCCAAGAGTTGTGAAATATAAACAGCAAGGAGGTATTTTTCAAGTGGTAAATGCTTTCTAAAATATGTTTTGCTGGTATCTTTTTTGTTTCCGTCCATTGACTTTTTTCTCAGCAGCCAGTATTTATGATGTAATTTTTCAGGCTCAGTCTGCGTACTGAAGTATAGTAGTGTAAAATTTCGATCTAATCTATTTTGCTCGATCTGACCGAATCTTATCTTCTGTAATGGGTTCCCAGAGGTTTGTTAAATAACGACAATAGATAAGTAATTCTGGCTGGCATATGTTGAAATAGTCTGGTAGTACTCATCACTTTGCTCGTGTGAAGAACGCCTTAACACTTGTAAATCCCACGTCGTACAGAAAAAATAGGAGTTAATTCGTTCAACACTGAGAAAGCGGAACTGGTCCGTCCGACACCTATGATAATCTGATTTTTTCCTGTGTATGAAGTTTCATGAGCGTAGGGTAAATACCTTTTGACGTTATGACCGAGATTATATTTTAGTTGAGGCGCGACAAACACACGGTTAAAAGCAATATATAATTGTAGCCCTTTGTTAGAATGTAAGTCTTGTGATGGTAAGTATGTATGCGAAGTTCCATGAGAGTAGGGCATGTAATTTTGAAGTTATGGCCAAGGTTAAGTTATTTTTGGTTTAAGGCATGGCAAACACACAGAGAAAAGCAATATAAAGATGGTCATTTGTCAAAATGTAGGTTTTGTGATGGCATGTATGAGTGTGAAATTTCATGAGAATGGGGCAGATACTTTTAAAGTTATGACCGAGGTTAAGATTACTGGTTAAGTCGTGAAAAACTCACGGACTGACTGACTGACGGATACAGGGTAATTACTATATGGCACATGTAGATGTACTGAAACCCCCGTAAACTCCACCTTATATTAAGACAATTGGTTTTGACAGGGGTGAACATGTCTTTCTTATCATTTCCGCTCAAAGACAAAGATTCTTGGTACTCAATTAGGTGGTTCAGACATGGACCAACAACCTTTACTCTAAACATATTTATTTCATTCTTTGATATACAACACAGATATACACAACACATGAAATAATGACAGGATAAGAACGGAAGCATGTAGGTACTTATAAGGTTCTTTGTTTTTGGGACATGTATATAAATATAGAAAGTGTCGATTTGGAGAAATGAAACGGTACTTTACGTCTCACGGATGTATTAATTTAATGGTGAAAGTAGTTACAATTAGGACTTGTGGTGTTTTGAGAGGCGTGTTAAAAAGTAAAGTTATTCTTTCTTTGCGCTTCTCCATCAGGGTCCTCTAAGAAGAGACCACATTTTGGACTGTTCTAATGTGTTCTTTAATATAGAAAAGAAGACAATGATCAGGAATCGATACAATTAACCCACAGCTCATATCAGAGACACCAAAGGGAAAGAAGCACAAACATGAAACAACCCTAATGGAAACATCAATAGCGGAAAGCCAAAATAACAGACAGTTTCCCAGAAAATGGCCAACTGGCTACCCAAAACAAAATCATATCAGCCATACACACACTCAAAGACAAACCATAAAAATAATAAACCGCGACAGAAGAATCGCCTTGGTACGGTAAATGGAGAGAATTCCACTGGTGGTAGGTGTGTGTGTGTGTGGGGGGGGGGGGGGGGCTTAAATCGATTTTACGTGGCCACAATCTTCGCCTTTATTTCCGTCGCGATTTAGACAAATAATTTGTTGAATCCACATGAAGGCCTCCTAACTCATCAGTGCAACATCTCCGTGAACACAAAAATCAAACGACAACAGATATGAAACAACGATGAGGACTCGACAGCAAGAAACCACTGAAATGCTGGAGCAAAAGAAGACCAACTGTTAGACGCCGATGGGCCCGACCAGAGACAGAGCATCAGGCACCAGCCAACATTACATAGAATTAGATGCTCTCATTCTCAGTAAGCCTTTACGCTGGAACCGTCATAGAACCTGAGGCCTGACCCACTGGCGTGCGATAAAAGAGGGAAGCCAAGTTGTCAACCGTGATTGGGTTATCTACCATGCATGCAGTCTGTCGTATTACATTAATGTTGTACCCAATCGTTTTATATCGAAGAATGATTTTACGAAATTGATTGCTGAAGTCATTGCATTTATATATTGTTCTGAATTAATATACAAAGTCACCATAAAATACGGGTTCCGATAGACCTCGTTGCAGAAGAGATTTAAGTCCAACATGGAATTTTGAAATTAAATCGTAATGACGTGTATGAAAGTTTGAAAAGGCTTTGCATACTTTATGATGCCGCTAACCCTGATTAAGAAGTTTAGCAGTTAAACTGAAGGAAAATCCTTCAAATAGAAGGCGGGTATACCAAAAGCCCAAAAGACAGCTATGCCTACAAAAAGCATCTTCCTCTATTATGTATATTGCTCCTTTTTTAGTTAGGTTTTTATATTCTGAGTCACCACCTGTATGGGAAAGAGCTGCTGACTCGGATTGCCAGTCAATGTTTAAAAATTACAGTCCACCAAATATTAACAAAGTTATCCCCCATTTGAAAAATTGACGTGAAGGCAATGGTCAGGAATCGATACAGTTAACACACAGCTCCCATCAGAGACACCAAAAGGATAGAAGCACAAACATGATATAACTAGACCCTGATGGAAACATCAATTATAGCGGAAAGCCAAAAGTTTCTTACTTGGTAAACTCAAAGCCATAGGTTGTGGGTACTCGTTAGAACCGCCTTAATGAAGCGGTTCTTTTTTAGCACAGCAACTTACGTTTTGAGTAGAAATAAGAAATATATCACATATTTTTATCATAAAATTTACCGTTTCTGAGATCAATCAAGTGTACAAGACAGTGGAATGAACACCATTAAACCCAAAATACCAATTTTGAACAGTTCAAAAAGGGTTTTAATATCATATAACCATTACTGTTATTTTCTGCATCGGTCAACGGGACTGAACGAGTAAAGGCGAATCTGGCAATTAGGCTACCCAAAGTCTATACGTTTGAACAGAAATCAGTAATTTTCCATGTATCTTTGCAAAGCTCTCTTCGTGTTATGAAGATGTATTCATTTTACTGTCTTGTAAATGCGGCGCTTGTCTCTGGTCGGGCTCATCGGAGTCTAACACTTGGTTTTCTTTTGCTCCAGCATTTCAGTGGTTTCTTGCTGTCGAGTCCTCACCGTTGTATCACCTCTGTGGTTCTTTGATTTCTGTATTCACGGAGATGTTGCACTGATGAGTTAGGAGGCCTTCATGCGGACTGAACAAATTATTGTGTAAATCGCGACGGAAGTAAGGGCGAGGATTGTGGCCGCGTAAAATCGATTTAAGCCCCCCCAGTGGAAATCTTCCACTGACCGTTCCAAGGCGGCTCTTCTGTGGCGATTTATTTATGTTGTTGTTTGTTGCTTGCTGTGTGTATCACTTGTGTCTTTTAATTTTGGATGGCCATATGGCCATTTTGTGGGAAAGTAACTGTCCATATGGCCTTCCTTTGTTTAGGTTTCCATTATGGTCTGGTCGCTTAATGTTTGTATTTCTTTCCCTTTGGTGTCTTTTATGGATGGAGTAAGTTAATTGTATCAATTCCTGATCTTTGTTTTACTTCTACTTTTTATGATTAATAACATACGGTGGGGAGAAGTAAAGTTGATGATTATGATCTTGGGGCAATTTTTACGTTCCTAATTATAACCCGGCAATTACCCGACGTTCCTTGCGTTATATCGTTACGTCGGCGTTGGCGACGTAACGCTCGGAACGTTGGTTGCTTGGTGAATAGTGTGTGCTTTGAAGAAGAAGTCGCGGTTTATCGTTAGGGACACGAGAGACGGACATTGTCGCTGATACATCGCAGTTTATAGTTAGTTTTTTGGTGTTTTCAACTATCAGGAAAGGCTTTACACCAACAAAGTGGTGGCAGAGCGAGGTTACTAGAAGAAAATCGGAGAAAACTGAAGAAAAATCGCGGATCTTCAAACAAGATGGCGTCGGAGAATAGGGCCAACGCTAAAAATGATGACGAAAATGACAATTCTGCCGGGAATTCGAATGATAATTCCGAAACAGAAACAAGGTTGAAGCGAGACAAAACCAGGACAAAATCTTTTTTCACTAGAACAAAAAATAAGTTGATATTTCTGATAGAAAAACGGAAGTCGCCTAGTGAAGAGGAGATTGACGATGCCTGTGAGAGACTAGACAGCGCGATGGGGAGCGTGATGGACGCAATGACAGCTCTATCGGACTTTTACTTAAAAAGTAAGGAAACGGAGAATAAGAGAGTTGTGCTTGAAATGGAGAGGATTGAGGAAGAATTCACATCAACGTATGAAGCAGCTAGACATTTCCTCCACAAACTCAATGAACAGTCAAGTGAACGGTCAGACATTTTATCAATAGACATGTTGAACAGAATGAACATTTCAAATGATAATGAAGAGCGGGAAAGTGCGCTTCCGGTTAGTTGTAAAGACTGTGAAATGCACGAGACATCGAGAAAGGTAGGACTTGAAAGCTCTATATCATCAAGATCGAATGATAGTTCATTTCCTACTACCGAAATACAGGAAAGTGACGTTTTGAATGAACTTTACCATATTCAAACTAGTGGTTCAATGCCGAATGCGTTACATGTGCAAACTGGAATGCAAAATACGAACTTACCAATAGCAAATCACGGTTTACAGCCAGAAGTAACGGAAAGGAAAATGAACGCTGAGGCTTTGCCTTTTCACCCAACCGCTAACACCACTCCATCGATAGGCCAAGATTAAGGAGACAGTTAAAGCTTGTACAAATTCCCGTCTTCACTGGAGAAAAACGTCACTACCAGAGTTGGAAAGCTGCCTTCCTCGCTTGTATCGACAGCGCGACAGCCACGGCGGAGTATAAGCTTTTGCAACTGCGTCAGTACTTGTCAGGAGAGGCGCTGAAAGTGATTGACAGTTTAGGCCATTCTGCAACGCCTTACGAAGCTGCCAAGGAGCGTTTAGAGCGGAAGTTCGGAGGCAGACGTCGTCAGATCACGTTGTACCTAGAAGAGCCAGAGCAGTTCCGCCAGATAAGACCAGGCAATGCTAAGGATATTGAGGAATTCGCCGATTTGCTTGACATTGCCATGATTAACCTACAAGAGGCCGGGCACCATCATGAGCTTGGGAATGGATCTCTCTACAACAATTTGCAGCGCAAGATTCCAGAAACAATGCTTGCTCGCTATCAACGTTGGTTGTTCGAGAATAAGAAAGAAGAGTCTGTCATTTCACTGCGAACATGGATTCTCCAAGAAGCAGAGTTCCAGACTATAGCGTCAGAGAAAGTGCGTGGTGTAGAAGGCAAGCTCTCAGATGGACCAACTCGATTCAAACCACGGCAGGGCAACCAAAGAACTTTCTTCGGTGACACAAATGAAGGTCGTAAGACCCAAAAGTTCCAATGTGAGGAATGTGGAAAGAAGCACGGCATATGGAACTGTCGGGACTTTATTAAGAAAAGTATGCCAGAGCGATGGATTTTAGCCAAACGACACCAGCTTTGCTTCCGGTGTTTAGGACAAGAGCACACAGGCAAACTGTGTCCACAAAGCCGGCCATGCGGACAAAATGGATGCACAGACCTACATCATAAGCTGCTACATAAAGCAGGGTCGAGTGAGCAGAAGCAGCGTTCGTCAGAAAACACGGAGGTGAATCGTACCGGTGGTCAGGACGTGCAAGCTCCAATAGAGCAAGCCACGGAGGGGAAGGTGCAGTCAGAGCAGACAACGATGGTAACCCAAAGGTATGTAAGGGCAGATTTTGTTGGACTGAGAACTGTTCCTGTTATTCTGCAGAATAGGGGCCGATCATTGACTGTAATTGCATTACTAAACGACGCCAGTACGAAGACTTACGTAAATGCTGACGTTGCAGCTGAACTAGGCCTGCAAGGTAGAACCGAAAGGGTGACTGTCAACGTGTTAAATGGTCAAGCTGAAACTTTTGAGACCAAACCAGTAAACGTCGAACTGAAGAGCATTACAGACAGTGTTAGCATGGTAGTAAAAGCATACACAGTCAACAGAGTCACAGGAGATATGCATGTCGTCGACTGGAACAAGTACAAGCAGCAGTGGCCACATCTACAAGACATTAACTTTCCACCATCACCAAAGAAGCCTATAGTCGACATGTTGATAGGCCTGGGTTGTGCAGACCTACTCTACGCCATAGAAGAGAGGAGAGGCCGACCAGCGGAGCCTATCGCCAGGTTAACACCTCTGGGTTGGACTTGTATAGGCAGGGGTAATCAGCAGGCAATACACACGAATTTCGCCTGCACATATTTCGTGAAAGATCAGTCTGATATTGAGAGGATAAATGTAACATTGAAACAGTTCTGGGACATCGAAGAGGTATCATCGCCACATGACACACCAATTGTGCGTATTGAAGACCAGCTGGCTTTGAAGAGGGTCGAAAGGTCGCTTACGTACGATAACGAGATGTACCACGTCAGCATACCGTGGAAAAGAAATAAACCTATCCTGCCAGATAATTGCGAGATGGCACTTAGCAGACTGGCGAATACAGAGAAAAGGCTCAAAAGGTCACCAGAGGTCGCCCATACATATAGCCAGTGCATCGACCAGTATGTTGAAGGGGGTACGTCAGAAAGATTCCAGACCGGTCGTCATCAATGTGGTACCTGCCACACTTTCCTATTCTCGCCCTGACAAAGATACGACCAAAACAAGAATTGTGTTCGACGCCTCCGCAAAATATGACGGTCACTCGCTGAATGACGTCATATACCAAGGTCCAAAGCTCCAGCGGGACTTGTTTGACGTGCTGCTGTGGTTCAGACGCCTTCCAGTCGCAGTAGTATGTGACATTGCAGAAATGTACCTGCGCATCGGCATTGCACCAGAGGACAAGCCTTTTCACTGTTTCCTGTGGAGGGGAATGCACCAAACTCGTCAACCGGAAGTTTACGAATTCGATAGGGTCGTATTCGACGTAAATTCGTCTCCCTTCCTAGCCCAATTCGTGTTGCAGCACCATGCAAAGAAGTACATGGGCAGATTCCCGATGGCAGCAGAGACTATTCTAAAGTCTTCTTACATGGACGATTCCATGGACTCTGTTTTAGATGAGAGAGAGTGACTGGAGCTACATAGACAGCTATCACAACTTCTATCAGTGGCTGGTATGCGCGCACGAAAATGGCTGTCGAACTGGGCCGGAGTGCTGAAAGAGATCCCAATAAAGGACAGAAAAGCGGAGGTTGATCTAGACAGAGATTATCTGCCGTGTACCAAGACATTAGGGGTGTGGTGGCGTGCCAACGATTACGTTTTCACCTTCAAAGAGAATGCACCAGGAGATGAAATGAAATACACCAAGCAGAATTTCCTGAGCAAGATCGTCACCTTATTCGATCCAATCGGGTTTTAAACTACGCTAAGCCTTTTCAAAATTTTACAGACGCCATTCTGATTTAATTTCAAAATCTAATATTGGACCCGCCAATTTCGTAAAATCATTCTTCGATATATAAAGATTGGGTACAACATGGATGTTATACGACAAACTGCATGCATGGTAGTTAACCCAATCACGGTTGGCAACTTTGCTTCCCTCTTTAATTGCACGCCGGTGGGTCAGGCCTCAGATTCTATGACGGCTCCAACGTAAAGGCTTATTGAGAATTAGAGAGATCTAATTCTTGGTAATGTTGGTTGGTGCCTGATGCTCTGTCTCTGGTCGGGCCCATCGGAGTCTAACTGTTGGTTTTCTTTTGCTCCAGCATTTCAGTGGTTTCTTGCTGTAGAGTCCTCACCGTTGTCTCACCTCTGTGGTTCTTTGATTTTTTGTGTTCACGGAGATGTTGCTCTGATGAGTTAGGAGGCCTTCATGCGGACTGAACAAATAATTTGTCTAACTCGCGACGGAAGTAAGGGCGAGGATTGTGGCCACGTAAAATCGATTTAAGCCCCCCAGTGGAAATCTTTCCACTGACCGTTCCAAGGCGGTTCTTCTGTGGCGATTTATTTATGTTGTTGTTTGTTACTTACTGTGTGTATCACTTGTGTCTTTTAATTTAGGATGGCCATATGGGCATTTTGTGGGAAAGTAACTGTCCTTATGGCCTTCCTTTGTTTAGGTTTCCGTTATGGTCTGGTCGCTTAATGTTTGTATTTCTTTCCCTTTGGTGTCTTTGATGGGTGGAGTAAGTAAATTCTATCGATTCCTGATCTTTGTTTTACTTCTACCTTAAATCTCTTCTGCAACAAGGTCTATCGGAACCCGAATTTTATGGTGACTTGGTATATAAATTCAGAAAAATATATAACCGCAATGACTTTAGCACCCAATTTCGTAAAATCATTCTTCGATATAAAAAGATTGGGTACAACATGGATATTATACGACAGACTGCATGCATTGAAGTTAACCGAATCACGGTTGGCAACTTTGCTTCCCTCTTTAATTGCACGCCGGTGGGTCAGGCTTCAGATTCTATGACGGTACCAACGTAAAGGCTTATTGAGAATTAGAGAGATCTAATTCAAGGTAATGTTGGTTGGCGCCTGATGCTCTGTTTCTGGTCGGGCCCATCGGAGTCTATCTGTTGGTTTTCTTATGCTCCAGCATTTCAGTGGTTTCTTGCTGTCGAGTCCTCACCGTTGTCTCACCTCTGTGGTTGTTTGATTATTTGTGTTCACGGAGATGGTGCACTGATGAGTTAGGAGGCCTTCATGCGGACTGAACAAATTATTTGTCTAAATCGCGGCGGAAGTAAGGGCGAGGATTGTGGTCACGTAAAATCGATTTTAGCCCCCCCAGTGGAAATCTTTCCACTGACCGTTCCAAGGCGGTTCTTCTGTGGCGATTTATTTATGTTGTTGTTTGTTACTTACTGTGTGTATCACTTGTGTCTTTTAATTTTGGATGGCCATATGGCCATTTTGTGGGAAAGTAACTGTCCTTATGACCTTCCTTTGTTTAGGTTCCCATTATGGTCTGGTCGCTTAATGTTTGTATTTCTTTCCCTTTGGTGTCTTTGATGGGTGGATTAAGTTAATTGTATCGATTCCTGATCTTTGTTTTACTTCTACTTGAAGCCCCATTCACTGTCAGGGCTAAAATCTTTTTACAAGAAATGTGGACCGCTGGACTTAAATGGGACCAAGAACTTACCGAGCCAGTGACCAGATCAGCACGTGCATGGTTTCATGAACTTAAGGATTTGAAGGTACGGATACCAAGATGTCTGATGGAAAAAGGCAAACGGGTAGAAGGGGTGACCTTGCATACATTCGTGGATGCATCTGAAGCAGCATACGGGGCTGTGGTGTATGCAAGATACTGCTACGAGGGTGGATCCATTTCAACTACATAGTAGCTGCCAAGACGCGGGTTACACCAAGTAAGGCAACAAGTATACCACGCTTGGAGCTAATGGGTGCCGTAACAGGAGTTCGCTTATCAACTAGAATATCGAAAGTTCTTGAGCTGAAGCCAAGTCAGTCAGTCTTTTGGTCAGACAGTTTGAATGTTCTTTGGTGGGTCCGTGGTCGCAGTCGGGAGTTTAAGCCATTCGTAGCCAACAGGGTTGGTGAGATACAGACACTTTCCCGTCCCGAGCAGTGGAGACATGTGCCTACCAAACTAAATCCAGCCGACATACTCAGCAGGGGTATGATAGCAACAGACCTGGTGGACTGCGACATATGGTGGTGTTGTCCAGAATTCTTGCACCAGCCAGAGTCTATGTGGCCGACAAGGATTCTCAATGACAAACATACAGGGTACGACGAAATGAAGGCACCTATTCGTCTACGAGAAGAACTTTAATCCCTACAGACGACAGCAGATACATGTAGCAGCTCGGAGTCAGTGTTTATCACAGTCGCTAATGATAAAGTGGATTTTCCGTTACACCCAACCAAGTATTCAAGCTGGTTCCGACTAAAACGGGTTTTGGCATGGATGAACCGTTTTATTACCAACTGCAGCAAACGTGCAGAACATAGATCAAAGGGCGAATTGATTAGCGACGAGCTGAAACGAGCAGAAATACAGCTTATCAGGTTTGCTGCAATTCCACTGACCGTTCCAAGGCGGTTCTTCTGTGGCGGTTTATTTATGATGTTGTTTGTTACTTACTGTGTGTATCACTTGTGTCTTTTAATTTTGGATGGCCATATGGCCATTTTGTGGGAAAGTAACTGTCCTTATGGCCTTCCTTTGTTTGGGTTTCCATTATGGTCTGGTCGCTTAATGTTTGTGTTTCTTTCCCTTTGGTGTCTTTGATGGGTAGAGTAAGTTAATTGTATCGATTCCTGATCTTTGTTTTACTTCTACTTTGCACAAACAAATGAATTTCGCGAGGAATGGAAGGCACTATCCACCGGAAAACCCTTACCGTCAGGCAGCAAGTTGTTAGGATTGCATGCAAAGTTAGATGACGATGGCCTGATGCGTTCGGATGGACGCCTGAAATACGCCGAGTTCCTGTCATATGACGTACGGTTCCCTGTTATACTACCACGCAACAGTGGGGTGACTAGACTACTCGTAAAGGAGTATCACGAAAGGGGAAATCATGCTACCGGAACAAATCAGACTCTAGCAGCAATGTCTTCACGGTTCTGGATCCTCTCAGGCCGAGAGGTTATTCGTGAATGGGAGAAAGAGTGCTCAGAATGCCGTAGACGGAAGTCCAAGCCCTGTCAGCAAATTATGGCACCATTGCCAGCAGCAAGACTGAAAACGTCGCTCCGAGCGTTTGCCAGATCAGCGGTCGACTTTGCAGGTCCATTTATCACTGTCCAAGGACGAGGGAAGCGGCGCGAAAAACGTTACCTTTGCTTGTTCACTTGTTTAGCTACGAGGACAGTTCATCTGGAAATGGCATTCGGGTTGGACACCGACTCGTTCCTGAATGCCTTTTATAGAATGGCTAGTCGACGAGGCCTTCCAGATGAGATGTATTCTGACAACGGGACGAATTTCAAAGGGGCGGATGCCGAACTAAAATCGTTGATAAGGAATCTAGATGACGTCAGAATAAACCAGTCTGTGGCAAACAAGGGAGTTACATGACAATTCAACCCGCCGTTGGCTCCACATTTCGGGGGTGTCTATGAGATAATGATCAAGGCAGCAAAGAAGGCGATACAAGCTATCCTTGGGAATGCGGACGTGACTGATGAGGAAATGATGACAGCGATGATAGGGGCCGAGGCGTTGATTAATTCTAGACCGCTGACATACCAGTCAGCAAATCCGGCGGATGACGTCCCACTGACGCCTAACCATTTTCTTCACGGGCAGATTGGGGGCCAGTTCGCTCCTACATCGTGTGACGAGACCGACTTCAGTCCCCGGAGAAGATGGCGCCGAATACAGGAGCTTGTGCGCCATTTCTGGAGAAGGTGGTTGCAGGAGTGGGTACCAACACTAAACGCACGGAGGAAATGGTACCAAACACATCGGGATGTCCGTGTAGGAGACGTGATGCTGGTGGTATCGCCCGACACATCAAGAGGGAAATGGCCGCTGGGACGGGTGCTCGAGGTGTATCCTGGGAAAGATGGCCATGTACGCGTGGCTGAGATCCAGGTCGGAAATGGGACATTAATGAGACCAGTTACCAAGCTGTGTCCATTAGAGCTGGAACTTTAGATAGATACATGTAGATGGAATTTTCTTTAAGTGCTTTGTTTAGTCTCAAACAGTTCGATATGTTTAGTTTAAATTGGAAGCAAAGTACGTTTTTTTAAATTAATTTCAAGTTAATACTTCTTCACTTCCTCTTTAAAAGCAGGTGCACGTCTCAATACTGGCATTTTAGTTTTAGTGCATCTTTCTTAATTGCGTTCGAAATTAATTCAAAATAAATGTATTTTGAGGAGGGGAAAATGGGGAGAAGTAAAGTTGATGATTATGATCTTGGGGCAATTTTTTACGTTCCTAATGATAACTCGGCAATTACCCGACGTTCCTTGCGTTATATCGTTACGTCGGCGTCGGCGTTGGCGACGTAACACTCGGAACGTTGGTTGCTTGGAGAATAGTGTGTGCTTTGAAGAAGAAGTCGCGGTTTATCGTTAGGGACACGAGAGGCGGACTTTTTCGCTATTAAACTGATACATCGCAGTTTATAGTTAGTTTTTTGGTGTTTTCCACTATCGGAAAAGGCTTTACACCATACGGTGCAAAGACATGTAAACGTCTTCATACCGAATCAATCTTGAGCATTAAACTGTCAGCGAACGAACTAGCTAAATGGTTTCTTGCACTCTTTAAATTATCTGCTTTCAGCGCTGATAAACAGTGTCTGCTTTCACAATAAATATCTGTTTGCGCCAATGCATTCTACAAGTTAAAAACAGTTAGGTTTTAAGGCAATTATCTGAGTGAAGAGAAAACGTTAATTTAACATCAGATTACTTTTCATGACTGTTATGGCTGCGCTTAATCTGCTAGTTAATAGAGTCTGTGATATGTGTTTTGTAACTATACAGTTGGTTCTTATTGTGCTATGTAATGGTTTGAAACCAGATTAATGCCATCAGTATCCTGTCTAATATGACGATTCCTCTACATATTCGGAAACAATATCAATATCCAGAGCCATCCATTCGTTTTGGAGAAACTTTAGTGATTTTGTACGGAAATCTCGGTTCTGTAGCATCTTTGCAAAATGGGTCGTCATCCAATTTGAGATTTGGAACCATGCAAATTACGGAGTACATATGAATCCCGGGTCAGGGTCATCAAAATCATACTTGCGGACTAAACAAATTATTTGTCTTAATCGCGACGGAAGTAATGGCGAGGATCGTGGCCACGTAAAATCGATTTAAGCCCCCAGCGGAGTTCGTTTCACTGGCCGTTCCAGGGCGATTCTTCTGTCGCAGTTTATTATTGTTATGGTTTGTCTTTGAAGTTAGGAGGCCTTCATGAGGACTGAACATATTATTTGTCTAAATCGCGGCGGAAGTAAATGCGAGGATTGTGGCCGCGTTAAATAGACTTATGCTCCAGTGGAATTCGTTTCCGCTGACCGTTCAAAGGCTGTTTTTCTGTCGCGGTTTATTTTTGTTATGGTTTGTCTTTGGGTGTTTGTGTCGCTTATATTATTTATTATGGATAGGTATTGGCCATTTTGTGGGAAAGTAACTCTCCTTTTGGCTTCCGCTATTGGTGTTTCCATTAGGTCTGTTCATATTTGTGTTTCTTTCCCTTTAGTATCTCTGATGGGAGCTGTGGGTTGATTGTATCGATTCCTGATCATTGCCTCCACTTCTATTTTGCAATGAAAATTCTCATATATGATACTGAGGAGTGATTATTTAATAATGCAAACTATTCTGCATTTTCTTTTTCATTTCACAACCATTACGAAAACACGCCTATATGATTCCGACCCCACATTTATATAGTAAAACTGGGGTTTACAGGGGTATACAGTATTTTTCTTATTTCTGCCCAAAACATAGATCGTGGGTACTCGTTAGAACCGCCTTGTCGAGGCGGTTCTAACGAGTACCCATAATCTATGTTTTAGGCAGAAATGTGAAAAATATTAGAATTTTTATCTGAAAAATTACATATTTTTGGTGGTAAAACTTTACCAATACATGTATATTTGAATTGGCATGCTTTCGTAATGATTCAACAACTGTATACACGCATACGCATCAAACCTTTTTTGTGTCAGAAATTATAAGGTATTTTCATAACAACATACGACATCAGTTTGGCAACACTTTTGACATCTGAATATTTTGACGAACTTTTTAGGGCCTCAACTAAGGACTTATTATTCAGATGCAGTTTCACGCAACTGTTTTTTCTAGTTTAAATTTCCTCCAAATGATCAGGAATCAATACAACTACCATTCACTTTACCAAAATACACTACCATGGCGTACATGCAAACGAAACCAGTGAAACATATACACACAACAGAAGCACCACCCGTTAAGTGTGTCAGTAAGCATTTAAATCATTTTACGTGACCACAGTCCTCGCCCTTAGTTATTCCGTCGTTTACAGAAGTACTTTGTTCGTTCCGTGGGAACTTCAAACTCACCATTGCAGCATTACCGATAACATAACATCACTAAAACACCCATATATATTTTTGATACCCCTTGAACCCCACATGTATATGATAAAACTTGGGTTTACAGGGACATACCTTATTTTTCTTATTTCTGCTCTAAAATATAGATTGTGGGTATTCGTTAGAACCGCCTCGATGAGTCTGTCCTAACGAATACCCACAATCTATATTTTGAGCAGAAATAAGAAAACAAAATCACAATTATTTATCTTAAACTTTTCTTTTTTCGGCAGTTAAGATTAATACAATGTATTTGTATAGTCGTGTTTTCCTAATGCTTTGTTCGTCCCGGGGGGGAAGGTTTCTAACTCACCAGTGCAGCGTTTGCGATAACATATATTCGAGCCAATTCAGAAATGAAACAACGATCAGACTCAAAGACAGAAAATAATTGCAATGACAAAGCATAAGAAAATAAACCCGATGAGCACAATCAGAGTTAGAACATCAAGCACCAACTCAGAATTCTACTGGCCGGAGCTATCTTAACTTCTGAGACTATGTTACGGGATGACAATATCTTAGATCTTTGAAAGTTGAATAAAATGACTGAAGCTGTGGAAAGGATAAATAAACCAGTAAAATGAAATATTGAACAAGGTCTAAACTTTTAGATGGTACTGCTTTAAACGTAGTTTAAGCCTTAATTGCACGACCCGCAGAAAAAGCGACCGACTGAAGTCGGTTGATTTTCTAGAGTGCCCTAAAATCACTGTGTCATTCTGTCATTCTGCCAGTCTGTCATTCTGTCAGTCTGTCTGTCCGTCCGTAACCCGTTTGTGAAATTGGTGATAGTGACTTTACCGCTTGGAATATTTAAACAATTTTTGGCATACTGATAGATATCAATGAGATCTAACCAATGAACTTGCGAAATATTACATTCCATTTAGTATAGCCTCGACGAGGCGTAAAATGTGAAAATTTTCGAACTGCTTCTCCTCGGAAACCGTTGGGCCGATTGAAGTCAAATTTCATATGGAGCCTCTATGGGATGCGGGAAATCAAACTTTGCTCATGGGGTCCAGGTCACATGACCAAAATGGCCGCCAAGCCATATATGGTCTGTCTGTCTGTCCGTCCGTAACCCGTTTGTGAAAATTGGTGATAGTGACTTAACCGCTTGGAATATTTAAACAATTTTTGGCATACTGATAGATATCAATGAGATCTAACCAATGAACTTGCGAAATATTACATTCCATTTAGTATAGCCTCGCCGAGGCGAAAAATGTGAAAATTTTCGAACTGCTTTTCCTCGGAAATCATTGGGCCGATTGAAGTCAAATTTCATATGGAGCCTCTATGGGATTGGGGAAACCAAAATTTGCTCATGGGGTCTAGGTCACATATCCAAAATGGCCGCCAAGCCATATATGGTAAAAATCCTTGAAAAATAGTCTTCTCCAGAACCACTGGGCAGATTTCCACGAAACTTAATAAATAGCATCTGGGACGTTGGCCCATCATAAATTGCTAAAATGGTGACCCTGGGTTGACCTTGACCTTCTTTGTGCCTAGGTCAAACTTTGACACATATGCTTTTGTATTGGAAAAGTGAGAATGCATTTTATCCTGCAAACGATTCAGAATACAGTACTAAAGTAATGAGGTCTAACCAATGAACTTGCGAAATATTACATTCCATTTAGTATAGCCTCGCCGAGGCGTTAAATGTGAAAATTTTCGAACTGCTTCTCCTCGGAATCCTTTGAGCCGATTGAAGTCAAATTTCATATGGAGCCTCTATGGGATGAGGGAAACCAAAATTTGCTCATGGGGTCCAGGGTACATGTCCAAAATGGCCGCCAAGCCATATATGGTCTGTCTGTCTGTCCCTCCGTGACCCGTTTGTGAAAATTGGTGATAGTGACTTTACCGCTTGGAATATTTGAACAATTTTGGCATACTGATAGATATCAATGAGATCTAACCAATGAACTTGCGAAATATTACATTCCATTTAGTATAGCCTCGCCGAGGCGAAAAATGTGAAAATTTTCGAACTGCTTCTCCTCGGAAACCGTTGGACCGATTGTATTCAAATTTCATATGGAGCCTCTATGGGATTGGGGAAACCAAAATTTGCTCATGGGGTCTAGGTCACATGACCAAAATGGCCGCCAAGCCATATATGGTAACAACCCTTCAAAAATAGTTTTCTCCAGAACCACTGGGCAGATTTCCACGAAACTTGATAAATAGCATCTAGGACGTAGGCCCATCATAAATTGCTAAAATGGTGACCCTGGGTTGACCTTGACCTTCTTTGTGCCTAGGTCAAACTTTGACACATATGATTTTGTATTGGAATAGTGAGAATTCATTTTATCCTGCAAACGATTCAGAATACAGTACTAAAGTAATGAGGTCTAACCAATGAACTTGCGAAATATTACATTCCATCTAGTATAGCCTCGCCAAGGCGAAACATGTGAAAATTTTCGAACTGCTTCTCCTCGGAAACCGTTGGGCCGATTGAAGTCAAATTCCATATGGAGCCTCTATGGGATTGGGGAAACCAAAATTTGCTCATGGGGTCTAGGTCACATGACCAAAATGGCCGCCAAGCCATATATGGTAACAACCCTTCAAAAATAGTTTTCTCCAGAACCACTGGGCAGATTTCCACGAAACTTGATAAATAGCATCTAGGACGTAGGCCCATCATAAATTGCTAAAATGGTGACCCTGGGTTGACCTTGACCTTCTTTGTGCCTAGGTCAAACTTTGACACATATGATTTTGTATTGGAATAGTGAGAATTCATTTTATCCTGCAAACGATTCAGAATACAGTACTAAAGTAATGAGGTCTAACCAATGAACTTGCGAAATATTACATTCCATCTAGTATAGCCTCGCCAAGGCGAAACATGTGAAAATTTTCGAACTGCTTCTCCTCGGAAACCGTTGGGCCGATTGAAGTCAAATTCCATATGGAGCCTCTATGGGATTGGGGAAACCAAAATTTGCTCATGGGGTCTAGGTCACATGACCAAAATGGCCGCCAAGCCATATATGGTAAAAACCCTTCAAAAATAGTCTCCTCCAGAACCACTGGGCAGATTTCCACGAAACTTGATAAATAGCATCTGGGACGTAGGCCCATCATAAATTGCTAAAATGGTGACCCTGGGTTGACCTTGACCTTCTTTGTGCCTAGGTCAAACTTTGACACATATGCTTTTGTATTGGAAAAGTGAGAATGCATTTTATCCTGCAAACGATTCAGAATACAGTACTAAAGTATAAGATATATTTTTGCTCCTTACGATAAGGCGCATTTATTGGGGGAACCGTTTTAGGTCCAGGTCACATGACCAAAATGGCCGCTTTACCCATATATGGTAACACTCATAAAGCTAAAAGTATCCGGCGGGTCGTGCCCTTCAGCTGAAGCACTGGTTTATGTTATGATTTCTATTTTGGAACACGCACAGTGATGTAGTTATAAATGTTTGCATATTTTGCTTTCCTAATATGCACAGAAGCCACTACGCCATAAATTTGTTAGTGGCCGTAAAAATAAGCAACATGAAGCAAAACTAATGTTCACCACATTGAGGTTTCTTTTCGGATCTGCCTGTTGCTACAATTATAAAGCAGAAGTAAAGGGAATGATAAGTTAGCAATACAATTACCTTACACCTTCTATCCAAGACACCAATCGGAAACAAACATCCAATACGCAAACACGCCTATACAAATAAATTGCCACCTTTATCGCCGAAAAAAAATGAACATTTTATGATGGCAAATTGTGACATTTTTCTTATTTCTGTTCAAAATATAGATTGTTGGCACTCGTTAGAACCGCCTCATTCAGGCGGTTCAAATGAGTACCTACAATCAATATTTTAGAGCAGAAATTAAAAAACTAAGGTATACCCCCGGAAACCCCAGTTTTACTATATAAAAGTGGGGTTCAAGGGGATCAAAATCATAAAGGCGTGTTTTCGTGATGGGAAAAATGCAACGTCTACCAAATTAAAAAAGCAAACGAAAACCCAAGTTTATGATACCGATTACCCTGATTAAGAAGTATCGCAGGTAACAATTTATTACGAGTGCCGAGTCAGCAACATGAATGGAGATTCTGGCAAATCGAATTAATTGTGAAATATAAAAGCCATAGGAGGAATATCACCATCCAAGAAAGGAAAAGGAAATTTGACAATCTCAAAATCAGAATCATCGCGTTTATCATAAATTTTGCAGGAAAAAACGCATCTATCATAGATAGATGTAAATCAAACACCGAGGTATCGGTATCAGAGGCATATGCTTTATTTCACTGCAGTTCTTTTGGGTAAAGACTGATCAAACCATTGAAATAGGTATTGCCAGTGTTTAATAAATCATCTAAATAACTAGACGTCGAGCTAAAGGCTTCAATGATTTCAGATTCATTTTAACGGAAAGGGGCATCATTAAAAATAGAAGTGGAGGCAATGATCAGGAATCGATACAATCAACCCACAGCTCCCATCAGAGACACAAAATGGAAAGACACACAAACATTAAACAACAGACCCTAATGGAAACACCAACTGCGGAAAGCCAAAAGGACAGTTACTTTCCCACAAAATGGCCAATAGGCTATCCAAAATAAAATAACACGAGCGACACAAACATCCAATGACAAACCATAACAAAAAATAAACCACGACAGAAGAACCGCCTCGGAATGGTCAGCGGAAACGAATTCCACCAGGGGGCTTAAATCGATTTTACGTGGCCACAATCCTCGCCCTTACTTCCGTCGCGATTAAGACAAATAATTTGTTCAGTCCGCATGAAGGCCTCCAAGCCTCAGACAAACCATAACAAAAGTAACTGCGACAGAAGAACCGCCTTGTAACGGTCAGTGAAACGAATTCCACTGGGGGTGGGGGGAGGTGGGTGGGCTTAAATCGATTTTACGCGGCCACAATTCTCGCCCTTACTTCCGTCGTGATTTAGACAAATAATTTGTTCAGTCCGCATGAAAGCCTCCTAACTCATCAGTGCAACATCTCCGGAACACAAATAATCAAACAACCACAGAGATGAAACAACGGTGAGGACTTGACAGCAAGAAACCACTGAAATGCTGGAGCAAAAGAAAACCAACAGTTAGACTCCGATGGGCCCGACCAGGGACAGAGCATCAGGCACCAACCAACATTACCTTGAATTGGATCTCTCTAATTGTCAATAAGCCTTTACGTTTGAACCGTTATAGAATCTGAGGCCTGACCCACCGGCGTGCAATTAAAGAGGGAAGCAAAGTTGTCAACCGTGATTGGGTTAACTATCATGCATGTAGTCTGTCGTATAACATTTATGTTGTACCCAATCTTTTTATATCGAAGAATGATTTTACGAAATTGGGTGCCGAAGTCATTACGGTTATATATTTTTCTGAATTTATATACTAAGTCACTATAAAATTCGGGTTCCGACAGACCTTGTTGCAGACGAGATCTAAGTGCAATATTGAATTTTGCCTCTTTCATAACAAATCAAGAACAGATCAGCCACACGATGTGCGTAATTCGTACATATAGGAATACCAACAGTTTGTCTAAATAACTTAGTATCAAATCTTATGTAAATATTGTCAAGTAGAAAGGGGAGAGCTTCAAACTCTTTCTGACATGACCATTTAGTATAATTCTTATGCTCTTCAGAAGTGAAAATAAGCATGTCTTACATTATGTGCAAGAAAGCGGGAATCTTCCCTATGAAATGTTCGTTCAATCAAATCATTAAGTTTTTCCACTTGTTTTACTTCAACTCTTTACCAAATTTTCGAGGGCCTCCCCTCTTCATAAGCGTAAAATGGACACCACACCTACATTTTACATGATTTTCCAATATGGCCTTCCAATGTTTGAGGCAGCAATTCAATGTCGTCATGACTTCACGACTTCAAAACGTCATGCAAACTTTGGCACGATGAGCCAGCGCACAACAAAACCAACGTTAAGGCTCGTGCGACATACGAAGACTCAGATCAGCCTGCGCATTCGCGCAGTCTGATCGGAGCCTCAGCTGATCGCATGTACCATCTGAATAGAAGTGAAGGCAATGGCCAGGAATCGATACAATTAACTCACAGCTCCCATCAGTGACACCAAAGGGAAAGAAACACAGACAAGAAATAACTAGACCCTATTGGAAACATCAATAGCTGAAAGCCAAAAGGACAGTTACTTTCCGACAAAATGGCCAAATGGCTATCAACAACAAAATAATAGGAGTGATACACACACTCAAAAGATAAACTATAACAAAAATAAACCGCGACAGAAGAACCACCTTGGAACGATCAGTGAAACGAATTCCACTAGGGATGGGTGTGTGTGTGTGTGTGTGTGGGGGGGGGGGGGGGGTGAGGTGGGCCTTAAATCAATTTTACGCGGCCGCAATCCTCGCTCTTACTTCCGTCGCGATTTAGATAAATAATTTCAGCCCGCATAAAGACCTTCTAACTCATCAGTGCAACATCTCCGAGAACACAAAAATTAAACAACCACAGACATGAAACAACGATGCGGACTCGACAGCAAGAAACCACTGAAATACTGGAGCAAACGAAAACCAACAGTTAGACTCCGATGGGCCCGACCAAAGACAGAGCATCAGGCACTAACCAACTTTACTTAAAATTAATTCTCAGTAAGCCTTTACGCTGGAATCGTCATAGAATCTGAGGCCTGACCCACCGGCGTGCAATTAAAGAGGGAAGCAAAGTTGTCACGCGTGATTTGGTTAACTACCATGCATGCAGTTTGTCGAATAACATTTATGTTATACCCTATCTTTTTATATGAAGAATGATTTTACGAAATTGGGTGCTGAAGTCATTGCAATTATATATTTTTTTCTGAATTTATATACTAAGTCACCATAAAATACGGGTCCCTATAGACCTTATTATGATAGTTGAACTCAGTTACATGACTGGACACTCTGGCAAATTTAATTAATTGTGAAATGTAAACGCCATAGGTTAATGGTGGACACTTTGAATTGATTTCTAAATATAATACCGGATTAAGGTCACGTTTGCGACAAGGCATGCAGGAACCGGAATTTACGTGACTTATTATATAGGTTCCAACAAATTGTTGGCAAAACTATATTTTCCGGTCATTTTCAGAAAAATTATCATCCGGAATAACACATGGGTCATTTTGTGGATGTGATGCAGTTGTCTGCTCGTTTGGTGGTTAACTCAGCCACGGTTTTCAGCTTTTCTGTCCTCTTCAATTGCACGCTTGTGGGTCGGGGTTCAGAATATATGATAGCTCTAACATCAAGCTACATATTTAGTTGATTGGAACTGGACACTCGTCCATTTCTTGGCCCAGCGCGGGTAAACTTCTTTTTTTTTTTTCTTTCGTTATTATGTCCAGTGGTGTAGCTGACGCCCCAGTGAACTACAAGTCCTTAAACTGTAACTGTCGAGTCCTCATCCTGCTGCCTTTTCGTCGATTTTAATGGTCATCTGTGATGACACATCTATGATATAGGAGACCTAGATGCGAATTCAAGAGAAATGATTAGGTATTGATATAATCTGATCACAAATTCTCCCCACAATAGCCAAAGAGCCAGCTAAATTGTGTCAACCGCGGCGGAAGATACGTTTGGAGGTTTGGGCTCCGTAAAACCGGTTGACTCTTCGCCACCCACACAACGGCCCGGTAATTATTACTGGCCTTCCCAAGACTGTATTTTCGTTGCGGTTTAATATGCTGTATGTTCGGTGCTGCTCAGTAATGTTAATGTTTTCCTTTTAAACCTTCAGTGTGTCCAAATTATTTAGTTCAGTAAAGTTAACTGATTTGCTTTCTGTTTAAATTCCTTAAAGGTTTATGGTGGACACTTTGAATTGATTTCTAAATATAATACCGGATTAAGTTCATGTTTGCAACAAGGCATGCAGGAACCGGAATTTAAGGTGACTTATTATATAGCTTCCAACAAATTGTAGGCAAAACTATATTTTCCGGTCAATTTCAGAAAAATTATCATCATGTACAAACACATAGGTCATTTTGTGGATGTGATGCAATTGTCTGCTCGTTTGGTGGTTAACTCAGCCACGATTTTCAGCTTTTCTCTCCTCTCCAATTGCACACCTGTGGGTCGGGGTTCAGAATATATGATAGCTCTAACAACAAGCTACATATTTAGTTGATTGGAACTGGACACTCGTCCATTTCTTGGCCCAGCGCGGGTAAACTTTTTTTTTTCTTTCTTTATTATGTCAGTGGTGTAGCTGACGCCCCAGTGAACTACAAGTCTTTAAACTGTAACTGTCGAGTCCTCACCCTGCTGCCTTTTCGCCGATTTTAATGGTTATCTGTGATGACACATTTATGAAATAGGAGACCTAGATGCGAATTCAAAAGAGAAATGATTAGGAATCGATATAATCTCATCCCAAATTCTCCCCACAATAGCCAAAGCGCCAGCTAAATTGTGTAAACCGCGGCGGAAGATACGGTTGGAGGTTTTGGCTCCGTAAAACCGGTTGACCCTTCCCCTCCCACCCAACCGCCCGGTAATTATTACTGGCCTTCCCAAGACGGTAATTTCGTTGCGGTTTCATATGCTGTATGTTCCGTGCTGCTCAGTAATGTTAATGTTTTCCTTTTAAACCTTCAGTGTGTCCAAATTATTTAGTTCAGTAAAGTTAACTGATTTGCTTTCTGTTTTGGAAAGAGTCGCTTGTGACTTGTTTTCTTTGTTCGATCTCCCCTTTGGTGTTATGTGTAAGCTTTGGATTCTCATTCGATCGGTTCCTGAAATATATATTTTCATTTCATTAAGAGATAATGGCCATAAAGGGAATGGGAAGGCATTGATGTGCATCGACAGGTATTTAAGCCGAACGTATACTCAGTCATGGGGAAGCAGCTCTTTCAAACATGTTTGGTCTCCCCCCCCCCCCCTTTAAACGGCTTAACTGTGATAGGAAAAAAAAACTGGCCTCTTCATATTCAGAGTGGACCTCTTTTGCCAGTTGGACTCAGTTCATTAAAACGCAAAACATCACGTGAACAAGTCCGTGAAATGAACACCCCCTAAACCCCACTTTATATAGAGAAAACTGGGGTTTACGGGGGTATACATTATTTTTCTTATTTCTGCTCCAATACATATGTTGTGGGTACTGGTTAGAACCGCCTCAATGAGGCGGTTCTAACGAGCACCCACAACCTATGTTTGAAGTATAAATAAGAAAAATATCACATATTTTCATCAGAAAAGTAGCCATTTTGGAGATGTGAGAAAATGCACTATGTCGCACCGGTGTGTTATCGTAATGAGAAAAGTAGTACGAATATTTTATAATAGGAAAGAACTAGCCTCTCCAAATTTTAAAATGGACCTCTTTTTAAATGGGACACAGTTTATTAAAACGCAAAAAGAAAGTACGAATATCATTTCTTTGTGTGAATGGTGGAAATTTGTCAAGTGTATCCAGTCTCCTTAAAACGTCATATGAGCCCCGCCAAGCGAATTTGTGTCTTCGAGCATTCCGTCATGACAAATTTTAACTGCGCATGCCCAGCCATTCAGAGGGGCCAGGGATATTGCTTTCTGTCTGAAGGTTCCTCTTGATTCATTGCTCGCATAGGCGATAAGTACCAAAATCGCTTGACGGCGCCCATATGAGCCAGCGCATGACAAAACTTACAATAAGACATGTGCGTCCGTCGAAGACTCAGATCAGCCTGCGCATCCATATAGTCTAACCAGTGACTTCTCTTGCTGCCTGAAGGAGCATTTTGACTTTAGCTATCCTTAGAGCGCACAACGAAGACTCTGATCAGACTGTGCGGATGTGCAGGCTTGATCTGAGTCTTCGTTGGGCGCACATGTCTTATTGTAGGTTTTGTCTTGCGCTGGCTCACATGTTATGACGCATGATTCCTGTAGGTCAAACTCCTATTCTAATGAGGCGCCATGTACAATAGATTTATAATTACAGAATGCGTCACGCTGCCTTAGCTTTATCTGTTGAGTATGAACAATTTTCTTCGCTTCATTTATCAATTACTACGCCTGGCAAGTCGAAACAAATCTAACCACATGCTGTTGTAAGTGATGCTAATTGACCTACTTCATTAAATACGGTCATTGAATAAATGAGAGTACTAAACATATGTTACCTGCAACAGAGATCTACAAAGTCGAAATTTACAGTTATACATGAATATGTATATGAAAGAGCATTAGGAACCGGTTTACGTTAATTTCCTTTTGTTTTCCATCGGCAAATTTAGTGTTAATGGCTCGAAATTAATATCGACTAATTATACATTTAACATCGCCATATGTCAACTTCTGTCTTGGCATTTCGACTTCTTTACGATAACACATCAGGGTCCCGCTGTTCAAAGCATCGTTAGCTTAACGAGCTCGTTAGTGGTCATATTGTTAACTGTTCTAGCAAGTACAATATCGTAAATTTTGGTATTTTTGCTGAAAAAAATGTGACACTTTTTCAGCAAAAATATTAGCATATTTGCCATAATGAATGATCAAAGTTTTAACGATATGTTAACTAATGACGTTGTTAGTTATGAAAAGCTGGTCCCAGTATGGTATATAACATTCTCTCACCTCCAAAACTGTTATATTTCTGATGACAAGTTGTGATATTTTTCTTATTGTTATTCCAAATATTGATTGTGAGTGCTCATTAAAACCGCCTCATTAAGGGGGTTCAAGCGAGTACCGAAGCCCCCGCCCATAGGGGCTTGAAGAAATATATGGGCTGCACGATGCTTCCACGCAGAGCTGAATCCGGCCCGCACACTAATACTGGTAAACCGCTTAGATGATCTAAGCCTGTCCAGGAACCGCGGTGCGAGGCGGACCGTCCATGCTAATAAACCCTATTGGTTTCATTGGGCGACAGGGCTTGAGATGTCATTTCATCTCAATGTCGGGTAAAAGTCCCACAAAATTGGAAGCAACGTCTCCAAAATGACCTTTACAGTGTTGACGGGGACGTTAAACCTCAAATCAAACAAACAAACATCAAGCGAGTACCTACAATATATATCACTGAGCAGAAATAAGAAAAATATGTTTACCCCCATAAATCCCGGTTTTCTTCATATACAGTGGGGTTTAGAGGGGTGTTCATTACACGGACATGTCATCACGAAAACATGCCTATATAATTGAGACCCCCTTGAACCCCACTTTTGTATAGTAAAACTTGGGATAAACCTTATTTTTCCTATTTCTGCTCTAAAATAAAGATTGTGGGCACTGGTTAGAACCGCCTCGATGAGGCGGTTCTAACGAGTGCCCTCAATCTATATTTTGAGCAGAAATAAGAACAATATTACAATTTTTCATCTTAAAATTTCATTTTTTCGGCAATACAGGTGGTGTGTGTGAGTGTGTGAATTCGGGTTTAACGTCGCTTTCAACAATTTGTCAGTCATATCACGACGGTGTCTGGTTGCGACAGGGAGCTCAATGCTCACTTTTATAGTGCTGCCTCACTGAAGTATCATGTCCCAGACACATTGCATGATACCACACCAAGTCACATTATCCTGACACTGGGTCGACCAGTCCTAGCTCTACCCCGTAAATCTGAGTGCCAAGCGAGGAGCAGCTAGTACCATTTTTAACGACTTTGGTATGTCGCGGCCCGGGATTGAACCCGTGACCTCCCGTTCCCCGGAGCGGACAGTCTACCAACTGAGCTATCAGGGCCGGTAATAAAGGTGGCAGGGCCGGTAATAAAGGTGGCAATGTATTTGTATAGGCGTGTTATCGTAATGTAACACGATCTGATAACCCGAAGTTTCGAATATGATCACGAAATGTTAACTTATTATCTGGGTCTTTCGCCATGATATAAAAACGCATATCTTTATATCCCGGCCTTTCGACTTCCTACGAAATAACGCAATGGGTTAAAACTATAAACGACTTAACAACTTACTATCTCAAAATATCTCTGAGTCAGTATTCAAAATTTGAAATTATAGTAGAGCAATACATAGGTCAAAGTATTAATTTTTGATAGTCGAATCCCCGAGAAAACATTGAGGTCTATTTTCCGACGAAATATCTTGATAATAAATTAAGATTCGAGTTATGTTCAGACAAAATTATCAGAAACCCATGAAATAAACATCGCGACAAGCAAAATGGAAAGTTCCAGTACCAACGTACGCGACATGTACCACAATCAAAACAGTAATTCAGACAAACGTTTATGAAATTTGACTAAAATATGTTCTATAAAAGGGTTATCCTTTGGAAGCAAGGAATACACCACAGAAGTGAAAAATATGGAGTGTACAAGTCCTTTTTGGTCTCTGAGCGCCTTACAGCGGCCGCGTAAAATCGATTTAAAGGCATTTATTCTGCAACAGTACGACACACCGTGTGTTCATAATTGTATTATTGCCCCCTGTGATATCCTGTCTGTAGCAGATCAAAAGCGACCCTTAAAAGGGTGATTAGTAGCTCTTGTTGAATCCCCTGCATGAGGCACTTACGGGGAAAATCAATAATGTACACTCTAGTCAACCTTTAGTAAACTATTGAGTTTACCCTACGTGGCCCCTTACCTGTTGAAAACAGAGGGGATCTCTTCAGTCAGCACTGAGGGCTACATAATATTATGTAATGAAATGATAGTCCTCAATAATCAAGGATAAATGCCTTTAAGTCACCCGATGAAATACTTTTCACTGACCCTTTCAAGGCGGTTCTTCTGTCGCGGTTTAGTTTTGTTATAGTTCGTCTTTGAATATGTGAATCGTTTATATAGTTTTGTTTTTGATAGCCATTTGATCATTTTGGGGGAAAATAACTGTCCTTTTGGCTTTCCTCTATTGGTTTGTGCATTAGGATCTAGTTTTTTCATGTTTGTGTTTCTTTCCCTTCGGTGTCCCTGATGGGAGTTGTGGGATAATTGTATCGATTCCTGATCATTGCTTGTACTAACAACTTAATGGCAGATTCCGTAAAACAGCAATTATATACTGAAAAGTTGATAAAAATTATATTTCTTACTTCTGCTCGAAAACAGAGATCTTTGATACTGGTCCAATCGTTCTCAGGGAGATGATTTATCGCATAGGCCTGTTAACTTATATGAAAGGGATCTAAGAAATGACTAGTGCATAAACACAGATTAATATTAAACTAGCTGTGATTAAAGGTTGTCACAGACGCATTCTGATCAATCCTGCTCATTGAGACGGTTCTGACCAGTACACACAACCTGCACATTGGAGCAGAATTCCGAAAACACGCCTATACAAATACATTGTAAACTTTACCGCCAAAAAAAAAAAGAACATTATAAGAGGAAAAATTGTGCTGTGTTTAATATTTCTACTCAAAATATAGATTGTCATCTTCTCATCAAGGCGTTTCTAACGAGTACCCATAAGCTATATTTTAAAGCAGAAATAAGAAAAATAAGGTTTATCCATGTACGAGTACCCCGGTTTTCCTATATAAAAGTGGAGTTCAAGGGGGGTCAAATAGCCCCTATGAGCCCCAGTTTTCCCCATATAAACTGGGATTTAGATGGGTGTTCATTACACGGGCTTGTTAACATGATGTTTTGTTTGTTAGATTTGACGTCAATACTGTATCGGTCACTTTGGAGACGTTGCTTCCAATTTTGTGGGAATTTTTCTCGACATTGAGATGAAATGACATCTCAAGCCGTGCAGCCCAATGAAACTAATAGGGTTTATAAGTATGAACAACCAGTTTTCCTGGCCAGGTTTAGAACCTCTAAGCGGTTTACCAGTACTCATGTCACAGGCTGTCGGTTTCTTGAAGTCCCGATGTGCGGGGCCGATTTTAACATGATATAAATGCCCATACCTTAACAGATATCAAAAGTTGGGCCGAGGTGTCTTTGGGGCCGAGATGTGTAGGGGCCGAGGTGACAGTGGGGTCGATGTATCTACGGCAGAGGTGACTAGGGCCGAGGTATCTAGGGCCGACATGGTGTTGGGCCGAACTGTCTAGGGGCCGAGGTGGTAGTGGGGCCGAAGTGTCTGAAAATCAGCCCGGGATTGATCCTGCGAACCCTCGTTTACAAGGCAAGTAGCATAATCACTATACTATAAAGGCTTCTAAGACGGACGCCAATGCGGCACACGAGTGTGTTATCACTGTGAAATACCTTGCGAGTAAAGCTAGTGATGTTGTTGACATTTTCCTGAACTGAAAGTTAAATTTACAGAACGCTGAACGCGAAGGACCCTTTCACAAGGTAGCTCTGCAATATACACAAAAATGAATAAAAAAGAAGAAAGAAACGTAAAGCGAGAAATGTAAAATCTGTGAAAAGGTAATCCTTTTGGACGCAAGGACTTAAACACAGAACGGAAAACTGGAGTGTGCCATTTTTTATTATTTAAGAAATAATCTCCACGTACCGTGTGTTATCGTGATTAACACACGGTGTTGGAGGGCAGATTGCGAAATATTAATTCACGACGGCGAAGTGAATTAATATTTCGCAATCTGCCCTCCAACACCGTGTGTTAATCACGATAACACACCGGGTGCGTGGAAATTATTTCGATTCTAACATGATGCTAAACTGAAATACAGTAGTAACAAAGCGTTATCTTGGGGACTATTTTGCAGCGGATGTCGACAGAAGGAAATGTTTACATGCAACGTCACGATGACGCCAAATTGCATGCACCACGTTGACGACGTGAATTATGGCATATTTGCAAACGCTGACGTTTCCACTGGGTTCAATGGGAAAAACGTTAACGTCATGTTAGAATTTTTGTTATTTTCTGGGCCAGCCTTAATAAGTTTCGGCCAAGAAGGCATCCTCGGTGGCCCTCAATTATTGTCAAAATACCGCAATGGAATCAATGATCCTCCAGGACTACAAAATATAACCCAAACTCTCTTTCAAGCCATATCTGTAAATTTGCCGAAGACATTTATTGATTGCCTTGCAAAAGGCAGTTAACACATTCAAATGTTATTTAATTTGAAAATGCAAGATTTTCCGCAGTGTGAAGAGAAATGTCACTGACTTAACAATTACTCCAGAAGAGAAATAAAAGTTATACGGATAATTGTAAAAAAATTACTGGTCGCCCAGAAACATTTTCTGAACTGGAATAACATTTACTTTATTCCATAAAATGTTATTGGCTGAGTTCGTTGAACTTTAAAACTATGAAAATTAAATAAAATAGTTCATTAGACTTGTTATATACTCTATAACTTACTTTGAAAAGAAGACGATCGAGACCAAATAAAAACCGACATTTTTCTGCCTCACGTAAACAAGGGCTTCGATTGACCAATTAACCTAGTAAATTCGATTTAAGCCCAGGGACCCACTCTCAGAACTCAGCGTCTAAAAGACCGACATGTTATCTACCGAAAGTATTTCATAACGAAAACAGGCCTATACAAATACATTATAAATGTTACCGCCGAAAAAAAAAAAAAACACGAAAATTTTAAGATGAACAATTGTGATATTTTTCTTATTATTGCTCAAAAAATAGATTGTGGGTACTCGTTAGAACCGCCTCGATGAGGCAGTTCTAACGAGTACCCACAATCCATATTTTGGAACAGAAATAAGACAAATATACCCTGCAAACCCCAGTTTTACTATATAAAAGTGGGGTTCAAAGGGGTCAAAATTATAAAGGAGTGTTTTTGTGATGATATTAAGGCTAACCACAAGGATAGAACATTAATGTAAAATAAAGCGTTTCCTTTTTCTAAAATGACTTGGTCCCTCATATAAATTTGGAATATCGACATTGTTGTGCAACCCTTTAATGACAATCTATGTATCAGCAATGTTATCGCAACCATTTGCTGGACTGTTGCTGAGTTCAAATGCTGTCGATTAGTATTTTTGGCTTAGAACTATTTATTGTTTCACCATTTCTGTATTTAATGATAACTTAGGCAGCCTCGATAACTCAGGGGTTAGCGCGTTCGACTTATGATCGAACGGTTGTGAGTTCGAATCTTGCTACTGGGGGGGGGGGGGGGGGGGAGGTATCCTTGGGCAAGACACGTAATGCCCCTGCTCCACCTAGGTGTAAATGAGTAGCAGTGGTGTAAAAGTCACTGCCTCTCTTCGTGATAACATCCGGAATGAGAGTTCGAGAGCGATTCAAATAAGCTTGAAGGTCCCAATAATCCACTAAAATAAATTAGTATAAACAAAACATTTCAATCATTTTTAATGAAATGATTCTTGTGAGGTATTCATGATCTTTTTTAAGATTTTGGACGCGCTATGACGTGTCACTTATTATGCAGTCCTTTTTAATGGTTTGATTGTAATTTGAGTTTAACGGCCCAGTCAAAAATATTTTTAAGCCGGTCACTTTACCTAGATCCACACCTTTCCTGGGGAGGCTTATACGTAAGCAGTTAACCAGTACAGTGCACAGAAACTTACAACTACCCTTCTTGCCTTCTTGCTGGGGCCTAAAAATAACAGTATGCTGATATGCGCTTGGAATGTCAATAAACTGAATGAATTTCATATTGGTTTATTACAAAATGACAGCTTTTCAGATGCATGCGATGTCTGTGCTTCTGACCCTGCAATACACTAACTGAACTTCTTGAAATTACGTTATTAACATCAAGAAAATCTAAGAATAATTAAGCTTTTACTTGAAAGCATATTTGAAAGGGTTCATTGGTTCATTTATTCTTTGTGTGTGTGTGTGTGTGTACGCGCGCGCGCGCGCGCGCGTGTGTGTGTGTGTGTGTGTGTGTGTGTGTGTGTGTGTGTGTGTTTTCTATGCCCCGTCTCCTCTAGTAAGAATGCACATTTGGAAATGTTCAAATGTGGTTTAAAGACTGCTTTTGAAAATGAAAAACTAAGGTGATAATATAGAAATTATAGGGGTGTTAACTGCCGTGTGGCGGCTGTAAAAATCTCCCCGTGCTTCATCATAGTGCAAATTATATTTTCTTTGCCTTTGGGATCATTGAGCACATTCTGGTTACATTGAAAATCGAATAGCGCTGCAGTCGGTGCTAAGGGGCGTATACAGCCTTGCCCGAATTTTATGGTGACTTAGTATATAATGTCAGAAAAATATATAATCGCATTGACTTCAGCACCCAAGTTCGTAAAATCATTCTTCGATATAAAAAGATTGGGTACAACATAAATTTTATACGACAGACTGCATACACGGTAGTTAACCCAATCACGGTTGACAACTTTGCTTCCCTCTTTAATTGCACTTCGGTGGGTCAGGCCTCAGATTCTATGACTGTTCCAACGTAAACGCTTATTCAGAATTAGAGAGATCTAACTCAAGGTGATGTTGGTTGGTGCCTGATGCTCTGTCTCTGGTCGGGCCCATCAGAGTCTTACTGTTGGTTTTCTTTTGCTCCAGCATTTCAGCGGTATCTTGCTGTCGAGTCCTCACCGTTGTCTCACCTCTGTGATTGTTTGATTTATTGTGTTAACGGAGGTGTTACACTGGTGAGTTATGAGGCCTTCATGCGGAGTGAACAAATTATTTGTCTAAATCGCGACGGAAGTAAGGGCGAGGACTGTGGCCACGTAAAATCGATTTAAGCCCCCCCCCTCCAGTGGAATTCGTTTCCGCTGACCGTTCCAAGGAGGTTCTTCTGTCTCGGTTTATTTTTGCTATGGTTTGTCTTTGGGTGTTTGTGTCGCTTATGTTATTTTATTTTGGATAGCCTATTAGCCATTTTGTGGGAAAGTAACTGTCCTTTTGACTTTCCGTTGTTGGTGCTTCCATTAGGGTTTGCGGTTTCATGTTTGTGTCTCTTTCCCTTTGGTGCCTCTGATGGGCGCTGTGGGTTGATTGTATCGATTTCTGATCATTGCCTCCACTTCTATTTTGCAAACTAAATTGCTGTGTTTGAAGAGACTCAATAAATCCGAGTCTCCGATGTTCATTTCCAAAGCAAGACTTGCTTTTTATTTTTTTATTTCACCTCGCTGCAGCTGGTGGCGGGTGTAAAAAGTCCCCCGTGCTTGATTATAGCGCAGATTATAGTTTATTTTCCTTTGGGATTATTGAGCTCATTTTGGCCACATTGAAAATCGAATACCGCTGAAGCCGGTGCTAGGGGGCGTATACAGCCTTGCAAACTACATTGCTGTGTATCAAGAGACTCAATAAAACCGAGTCTCCGATTTTCGTTCTTTTGTGAGTGCTTTGTTTCCAAAGGCAATATTTAGATTTTTAATTTAACGTTTAAAGCAATAATAAACATTTGACATGTCCATTCTTGTCAATTTGTTAGTCATAAACATTAGCAGTATGGCAAATAATGTAGAGTTTGATGAGCAGGCTCGTTATGATTCGTCCAACCTGGATCTAATCTGTTTGAAGGCCTGAATTTACACTACCGAACCATAATAAGACCATCCTAAATATGTTGAATTCAACAGGGAAAGAGCCCGATATCTCCTGTTCGACCCTCCGTGATCTAACTGGTGGTTTTCTTCTGTTCTAAAGTCGGATTGTTGTCCAGAATCATGATTTTATTAATCTATACATGATCGTTTTAGTGTGTATTTCATTATGAATCACTGCTGATCTAGGAACAATTTGTTATTGTTATTATGTTTGATACTGCACTGGAACTGAGATGGGGGAGTGAAGCCCCCACCCACCCCACTTACCCCCATCCCCCCCCCCCCCTGCGAAGTTTTACTACTGACCGTCCGAGGGCGGTCGCTCTTTTGCAGTGTATCTTGTTTGTTTATTGTCTTTATGGTTCGTCGCTTATTTTTGTGGCCTTCCTGAGTGACATTGTATAATTACTTTACAAGACGTCATGTGCATAAATGCAGACTCGAATCACCTACGCACCGAAGCACTAAGTTCCATTCCCTACCCGTATGCAGCAAATGGACTATCCGGAAAACCATAATCGAAGACTGGCCAGATTGGCTGGATGCGCAGACAAATCTGAGCCATTGTCGCGCATGTCTAACCAAATATTTTGCTGTGCAGTAACTGACATTACGAAAGTACGCCTATACAAATACATTGTGAATTTTGCCGCAAAAAAAAGCGAAAATTTTAAGCTGAAAAAATATGATAAATTTTCTTATTTCTGCTCAAAATATAGATTGTGGGTACACGTTAGAACCGCCTCGACGAGTTCCCGCAATCTATATTTTAGAGTAGATACCCAGTAAGAATGCTAGCAGGGTATGAGAATGATAAGGCTTACCCCTATAAAACCCAGTTTTACTATATAAAAGTCGGGTTCAATGGGGTCAACATTATATAGGCGCATTTTCGTGATGAATACTATTCAGTCAGGATGTTGCGTATGTATGTTATTTAAAGTATCTGTTTGACCTTCACATTTGATTGGAATATAAATGAATTTCGCGACAAGCGAAAATGTGTCTGGACCTGCGCTCAGCGGTGACTCAAACCAGGATCATAATGCAGCCTTCCAAGTATATATGAAGAATTACAGGGTCAACGTGTATTCACGTAGCGCATAACATATGTTCTGATCAGCGCATGCGCAGGCCGATCAGAGTTATGTCCCATGTCGCAGTTTTGTTTGTCGAGTCCTGTTAAGATGGGGAACAATATACTCATTTTTGGAAGTGCCAAGGGAGCTTTATGATGAGTATTTTGTAATAGATGTAGTAGATTTCAAATCTCTACAATCCACACGCAACAAATCACCGTATCGCTTATTCATCGAATATAAATCCTTTGATACTCATGTAAAATCATAGGCTTCTTCAATTTGTACATTAAGCCATAAAACACCAGTTTAAAGTATATAACGCGGTCCATGATGACACAATATAATTGCTTGCATAATTTACCACTTTCTCAGGAGAAATAAATAATAACCTACTGACCTTTATGTCTGTGGTAACGGGAACGACTCGCAACATGATGAGCAGCGCCACCAAAATAGTCCGCTCATCACGAATTAGAATTCGATGTACAATTATAATGTGCGCTAGTCAATACATACAATAAGACATGTGCGTCCATCGAAGACTCAGATCAGCCTGCGCATCCATATAGTCTAACCAGTGACTTTTCAAACGAAGACTCCACCCCTAAACCCCTCTTTATATAGAGAAAACTGGGGTTTATAGGGGTATACATTATTTGTCTTATTTCTGCTCCAAGACATAGGTTGTGGGTACTCGTAAGAACCGCCTCAATGAGGCGGTTCTAACGAGCACCCACAACCTATGTTTGGAGTAACAGTAAGAAAAATATTACAATTTTTCATGAGAAAATTTCCCATTTTGGAGATATGAATGAATCACTATTTCGTACGGATGTGTTATCGTAATGCAATAGCGATTTCATTTTTTGTTTCATGTACATGTAACTTGATATTCGGGTTATCCATGTACATGGTAATTGCTTGACCGTTCATCTACAATAAGTCGTTATGATCGGTTGTAAGCTTGTAGCCCAACTCATGGGACAATGTTTCAGTTTGGCAGTTTGAACAGTGATGGCTATCTGGTGTGACTGGCTCTTGTAACTGACAAATGAGCCCCGCCAAGCAAATTTGGGTCTTCGAGCATTCCGTCATGACAAACTTTAACTGCGCATGCCCAGCCATTCAGAGGGGCCAGGGATATGGCTTTCTGTCTGAAGGTTCCTCTTGATTCAATGCTTGTATGAGCGAGCAGCGAAGGTTCTGGCGAGACTGCGCGGATGCGCAGGCTCGCCTGAACCTTCGCTGCTCGCATAGGCGATAAGTACCAAAATCGCTTGACGGGGCCCAAATGTTTTGGAGTTGCAAAGAATTTATTTATGGATGTGACATGGATTATATCTTGTTATCTTTCTTTATAGTATACTTCCATCTATTTTGACGGACACTGTGGCCTAGAGGTTAAGAATACATTAGGTCTGTTGCCTCTTTGGGTTCGAGGCTCGTTCGGGGCAAGATGTGTACTTTTAGCTTTATGAAACCTCGTGTGTCATTGAATCCTTTAATAAAGCTGAATGAAGACTTCCTAAGCTTTCCTGAAAAAAAAAAAAAAAAAAAAAAACACAACCAAAAAAAAAAAACATTCATCAAGTTAATCACGCTCAGGCTGTGAAATAAATATATAAATAAATACACCACGTCCGTAAATACAAGTGCGTGAAATGAACACCCCACTAAACCCCACTTTATACAGAGAAAACTAGGGTTTAAGGGATAACGCCATATTTTTCTTATTTCTGCTCCAATACATAGGTTGTGGGTACTCGTTAGAACCGCATCGATGAGGCGGTTCTAACGAGCACCCACAAACTTTATCTGCAGTATAAATAAGAAATTTATCAGGGGTTTTCATCAGAAAAGTAGCCATTTCGGAGATGTGAAAAATGCACTATGTCGCACGGGTCTGTTATCGTAATGAATTAAATAAATAAATAAATAAATAAATAAATAAATAAATAGTTCGGAAAGGCCACGGCATTCTTACACGATTTCTGATCAAGTCAAGCTGCTGCTTAAGACGTGCGTGCAGTATTCAATTTGCCTGTATATTACCATGATTACATTGACCTGATTTTCAATATTGACAACAAACTTGCAGACTTGAGTAGCCATCACTTGTATGTAATATCTCGACCACAAACAGGGCCGATAAAATTATTATTACAATTTGGTTTTACGTCCCCGTCAACAGTATTTAGATCCTTTTGGAGGCGTTGCTTCCGAGTTCGTGGGTCTAACCCGATATTGAGATGAAATGACGTCTCAAGCCCTACCGCCAAAAGAAACCACTAGGGCTAAAGGACTCGCACTACTTTTTTCCGGGCAAGCTTACACTTTCTAAACGATTTACCAGTACTCGAGTTCGATCGGGTTCAGCTCTGCGCGGAAGCACCATGCAGCCCGATAAATTACTGGAAATAGCGTCTGCTTTGACCATAAGACCTTTGTTCGTATGGAAATTTTGATATCATTTTTTTTTGCAACCCCATAAACAACACATACAATGTTTGGGCATATCACCTTCAATTTTGCGAGGCGGTTGTTTGACAAACAATCGACCCAAAGTTACTAAGCACAGAATTTTTTCGATGTTGATGTCCTGGCGACTATCACTGGTTTGTAGGAAATCCAGTTTGAAATAGCCCCGCTATTCCTATCGCTATAAGTCTGAGTGTTGCGTAACAGAGTTATCTTTAGTACCTGAACTGGAATCATGTGTTTGGTTTGCCAAACGGTGTATACCCAGCATAATGCGAAGTCTGATAAGGGTTTACACTGCTTACAGTAAGGGAATATATGTCTTGCTTAAAACACCAATGGTACAATCATGTAAGGGCATGTCCTGGCAGACATTGTGGGCCTCTATCAGATTGCTGCTATGGCGGCAGAATGATCGAGATCCCATGTGCTCACTAAACTCATTCCTTATGACTTTCTGACAGTGTTTTTGGTTTAAAACGTTTGGTCTTGTTATCTAATAGTGATAGTCACATATTAGCAACACTTAAAATTACCATTTATAAAAATACTGAGTCGCGTACAAATAATAATAATAATATTATTATTATTATTATTATTATTATTATTATTTCCTCTAGATATTTTAAATGGACTTTTGTACCATATTTTATTCGTTAAGTCTTTGTGCATTGTTCAGCAGATGACCGCTAGACAATGAGGATCCTGATCAGAAAATAACATATATGTCCATTGTTTGCATCCTTGATGTCTAAGCCCAAGTTATGGGTGTTGGGCCTGCTTGGGTCATCATTTCAACACTACATTCAACTCTAGCTGATCTCAAACTCCTGCTTAAAAACCTCATTTCTTGCTGCCATTTTAAGGTTATAAGTTTGATCAAATTTAAACATATATAGATTTCTGATGCTCATGATGTACCAACTTACTAACCAACGATATTGACTTTTACTTGTCATTGTACATGTATTTGTTGTTTTGTTATTCTCTTTATTTTTCTTTCGTTTATGTATTCATGGTAACGGTACTCAAACCTAGTATTTACATATTAATGTTTAATCGTCAAATACCCTTGTGTTCAGCCAAGCTGCCCTATTTACTAAAATCTTTGTACACTATCTCTCCGAATGGGGATTGACATTGAAACTTACAGGGCAGCTATTGGGATATTCTATACTTCTTCCCACAAATCATTGAATTTACCTAAGAAGGCGAATAATTTTAACCTTCGTTTTCATTTTTACTGTACTCTGGGTATATTTGCCATATTGTTATTAGGCTGTTATCTAAAAAACGACAAGTTTACATTTTATAAAATAATTTTGCTGATGATTTGTATGGATGTACACCCAAACCCAGGCCCGAACAGTACCAGTACAATATGCACATTAGACATCATGCATCTTAATACTCGGAGCATACGTAACAAAATAAATTATATCTCTAATTTGTCTGACTCATACCAAATTTTATGTTTCTCTGAAACACATTTGGACGATTCTGTTGACACTAGCTCACTGCAGTTAGATGGTTTTGATGTGCCTGTTAGGAGAGACAGAACGCATAATGGTGGTGGTGTCATGATTTATTTATCAAGTATGTTGAGTTACAAACGACGCCCCGACTTAGAAAACCAACGTTTAGAAATCATTTGGACTGAAGTGAAATTAAAATCCCAAATTTTACTTATTTGCTGTTTTTATCGCAGCGATTTCAGTGTCTCGCAGTCTGTTTTCATAAACGAAATACAACCTTCCATTGAACAAGCGTTAGATTATACTCCAAACGTCATTCTATTGGGCGACTTAAATATAGATTTTATAAACCTTACAAACCATGAACTGCATGACTGCTTAACAATCTACAATCTTAGTAACATAATCAAGGAACCGACTCGAATTGTAGGTAATTCCAGAACTTTAATTGATCCTATCATCGTAAGTGACGGATGTCAGATACTCGATTCTGGCACATTTGATGTCGATCACAATATCAGTGATCATAAGGCTACGTATGTTAGTATTAAAACCGAACTATCCTTTGGCCGCCCCTATTACAGAAATATATGGAACTATAAGAATGCTGATTTTGAACAATTAAACCATAAAATTATTCAGTTTAATTGGGATAATATAATTAACCATGAAACTACTGTTGACGAAGCATGTTTTAATTTTACCGAAACATACATCAATTTACGTAAATCATGTATACCACGTAAAAAAGTTTTAATCCGACCGACAGATAAACCATGGTTCACGTCAGAACTCAGATACAATATACGAGTAAGAGACAGATTGCGCCAAAAAGCATTAAAGTCAAACAATACAAGAGACAAGGATTGCTACAAGAAACAAAGAAATAAGGTTAATAATATGAAGAAGTATGCTAAGGAAAATTATATGAACAATTACGAAGATATGATATTAAACAAAAATTGTGGTAGTAAAACATTTTGGCAGCTTATGGGCAGATTAGTAGATAAACAACCAAAAACTAGTACTCTTCCTCCATTACACAACTCGAATGATATTTTTGCATTTACTGATGATGAAAAGGCTACTTTACTCAACGATTATTTTTGCACAATATCTTCGCTTGACGACTCAAATATCGAACTCCCAGATTTTATTAAAAGAACAGACTCAAGTCTAACTAGCATAACTATTAACACGTCCGAAATTATAGATGTTTTAAGTAGTCTTAAGCTAAACAAAGCATCGGGCCCTGACGGCATCAGTCACCGTATGCTAAAATATACATCTAAAACAATTGCAGTACCTTTATGCAAACTATTTAATATATCACTTCGTTCAAAATCGTTTCCAGCTTTATGGAAACTTGCACATGTCATGCCCATTTTTAAAAAAGGAGATCGGTCGGTTGTGAGCAATTATAGACCAATATCACTTGTAAGCTGCGTTGGTAAAGCATTCGAAAGAGTTGTATTTAAATATGTATATAATCACCTTATCACTAATTCAGTTATATATCAATACCAGTCAGGATTTCTACCCGGTCACTCTACTGTACATCACCTGATTGAACTGACTCACCAAACATGTTTAGCGCTAGAAAAATATGAAACCAATTGCCAAATTTTTTGCGATATTTCTAAAGCGTTCGATCGGGTCTGGCACCGAGGTTTATTACTGAAATTGGAAAGTTATGGAATTGATGGGCACATGTTACACTGGTTTGAAGATTATCTAAACAACAGACGACAAAAAGTTTTAGTTAATGAAATATGTTCATCTGAGAAACTTTTATCGGCAGGTGTCCCGCAAGGATCCGTTCTCGGTCCACTGTTATTTTTAATTTATATTAATGACATTTCAGATGATTTAAATGGCTTAGCCAGAATGTTTGCAGATGATACTTCCTTGAGTTACTCGTCCGCAAACCTACAGCAGATCGAAATTGTATTGAATGAAGATTTACGCAAACTTAGTGAGTGGGCAAAGAAATGGCAGATACTCTTCAACCCGCTTAAAACAGAAGTCATGTTAATTTCGAACATTTTCCATGATGATAACTTTGAATTGACCATGGATGGCACAATCTTGAAAATTGTTGAAATTCACAAACACTTAGGAGTAAACCTATCATCAACAAATAAATAGTCCAAACACATCGACATAATAATAGAATCAGCATCTAAGCAAGTATCATTTTTAAGGAAAATTAAATATCGTTTTTCTAAAGACACTCTTAATACCCTTTATTGCTCGTACATACGGCCGCTTTTAGAGTATGCCAGTGAAGTTTGGGATGGCTGTACCAAAACGGATGCAAATAGACTGGAACAGGTCCAATTAAATGCACCCAGAATAGTTATCGGCCTACCAATTTTTGCTTCTCTTAACTCACTTTACGCAGAAACTGGATGGGAAACCTTATCAGTGAGAAGAGTAAATAAGAAACTTTCATTAATGTACAAAATAGTAAATCATGAGGCTCCAAGTTATCTCATTAATCTCATGCCTAATCGAGTAAGTGAACAAACACCATACCAGTTAAGAAATAATCAAAACTTCGATGTCCCCTTTTCTCGATTATGTTCATTTGAAAATTCCTTCTTTCCATCGACTTTACGACTATGGAATGGTCTAGACCTAGAAACAAGAAATTCATCTTCGCTGATGGAGTTTAAACGGAAAATAAAAACCATACAAGAAAAACCCACAAGCTACGTTTTTGTCGGACAAAGAACCCACGAAATATCCCTAGTACGAATCAAACACAACTGCAGCAGCTTAAATGCCGATCTAAACCGAGTTAATATTGTCCCGAGTACATTTTGTACCTGTGGACCAAACACTGAAAATGCTTATCATTACTTTCTTAACTGTCCATTGTACCTGATTCCCAGAAACCGATTAATAACGTCGCTACCCCAGGTGGATATCAACATTGACTTGCTTATTAATGGTAATGAATTCTTAAAACCAGAAACAAATCGTCAAATACGTAAGTCTGTGCTACAATTTGTAAAGGAAACGGGAAGATTTAAATGAATCACATCCATATGTTTACATAGGTTTTTGTGCCGTTACCACTTGTCTTACTGTTGGTTTTGTATCTCATTTTTATTATTTTCAAAACATTCCTGTCACACCGTTGTACCATATGTGCTGTTATCTGTTAATGTTTAGGGAGAGGATTTACTAATGTTGTATAACTTGTATCCAATCCCATTGTGTTTCATGCAATAAAATATGTTTAATCTAATCTAAGGGAATATAAAGGTTAAAAGGACCCGTCTAAGCATTACGATAATCCACCCGTGCGACACAGTGCATTTTTCACATCTCCAAAATGGCTACTTTTCTTATAAATACTGCAAACATAGGTCGTGGGTGCTCGTTAGAATCGCCTCGTTGAGGCGGTTCTAACGAGTACACACAACCTATGTCTCGGAGCAGAAATAAGAAAACTAATTAATTTCCCCTTAAACCACAGTTTTATCTATATAAAGTGGGGATTAGGGGGTGAGGGTCTTCATTTCACGGACTTGTTCACGTGATTGTCACCGTTCAAAACCAAGGTAGTCTTTATCATGCATTCCTTCTAAAGAAAGCTGATCCTTTTTTTCCAGTCAGATGCTCAAAGCCATATTCAATACAGGCATTTTACATGTAGTGCTAAATTTGAAATGAAAACCAGTTGTTGAGTTCTGAAAACTGTAGCAGAATGTAAACATTTCAAGACTTTTGATACGTAATAGATATATCCATTGTTTTTGTGAAATATTGGTAAATATTTGTACTGATTGATATCTGTACAGGATAATTTGACGAGCCCGCCAGGGCGAGTCTAATTATCCTGTACAGATGTCAATCAGTACAAATATTTACCAATATTTCTCAAAAACAATTGGATATATCTGTTTTAATCCACAGCTTATTGTAACTTCCACTTAAAGGTAATAGATAAAACCTATTAAAGCATATTTGTTTTATTAACTGTTAATTTCAATTTCTTTTATTTGACCTGATTTACCCCGTCTGGAAAATGGATTGTCCTGTCTGAAAGGACACTGTCAGCTTCTCTGCTTCATTAATATTCAATTGGATTTGATTGGTCTAAATCCAACTGACCATCGGTTATATGACCATGCTTTTTTAACCTGATGTTTATCACCGGGGCATTTTAATGCTGAACCTTCAAGTGAGATGTGTGCTTTTGCTGCATGCAAATGTTTTATAAAATGTTTGGCACCAGAAAATGGGAGTGTATTTTGTGATAATTCAGGGATATTTTTTCTCCATAAAAGGTATGTCGTGGGTACTCATTTGAACTGCCTCATCCCACAAAAACATGTTGTGGGTACTCGTTGGACTTGCCTAGATTAGGCGGTTCTAGCGAGTACCTACAATTTGATTTCGTGGAGAATTGGAGAATCTTAATCAGAAGGAGCAGTCTGATCAGGGTCTGCACTGATTCGGCAAAAGCTATTTTAAATGTGGGTACTCATTCAAATAACCTCGGCGAGGCAATTTTAATGACTACCTACAATGTTAACTTTGTCATGCAGAGCTAGAAGCCCCTTCCCATTTTAAGATCAGAAGGAGCAGTCTGATCAGGGTCTGCACTGTTTGCCATTAAGTAAAAGCTATTTTAAATGTGGGTACTCATTCAAATAACCTTGGCGAGGCTATTTGAATGAATACCCACAATGTTAATCTTGTCATGCAGAGCTAGAAGCCCCTTCCCATTTTAAAATCAGAAGGAGCAGTCTGATCAGGGTCTGCACTGTTTGCCATTAAGTAAAAACTATTTTAAATGTGAGTACTTATTCAAATAACCTTGGCGACCCAATTTCTAGAATACCCACAATGTTAATTTTGTCATGCAGAGCTAGAAGCCCCTTCTCATTTTAAGATTAGAAGGAGCAGTCTGATCAGGGTCTGCACTGTTTGCCATTAAGTAGAAGCTATTTTAAATGTGGGTACTCATTCAAATAACCTCTGCGAGGCTATTTTAAGGAATACCCACAATGTTAATTCTGTCATGCAGAGCTAGAAGCCCCTTCCCATTTTAATTGTAGCTCAGCTGATTGGTCAATTCAAAACTGTACATGATATCAGTACATGATATCAGTACATGATAACAATACATTTATCAAAATTTATTAGTACTGCCAACATCAAAGGAAAGTACTGGGAGCTGTGGATTAACATTATGTTGACATCCTGAATGTCCATTTCATTAAAAGTTGATCAAGGGCATTGACACTTATGGCTGCTGAAATATGCACATCACGAAAACACGCCTACATGTATATAATTTTGACCCCCTCGAACACCACTTTTATACAGTTAAATTGAGGTTTACAGGGGTAAACTTTATTTATCTTATTTCTGCTCCAAAATATAGATTTCGGGTACTTGTTATAACCGCCTCGGCGGTTCTAACGAATACCAACAATCTAAATTTTGAGCAGAAATATGAAAAATATCAACTTTTCATCTTAAAATGTTCGTATTTTCGGCGGTAAAGTTTTCAATGTATTTGTATAGGCTTGTTTTTGTAATGTCTAGAGAGAAACAGAAAGGTGCTGGGCGAAAACAAAAACAAAAACCAAAAAAACAAAAAAAAAAAAAAAAAAACATGCCACAGAAGATAGGCCAAATAGTTCGACTGCAATGCACATGCTATCTTATATTAACCATTTTAGTACCAAATGGAATCTCCCGTCTTAAATATAACATGAGTCCATTTCAAAATTTAGGGGTGTCATATTATGTTTTCTTAAAAAATTATTTGGAAAGTGGCTGAACTTTTTGCAAAGAGTGTAGGCTCAGATCAGACGCCGCGTTTTGCGGCGTCTGATCTGGGCCTGCACTGTTTGCCACTTACCCCTTATGGGGTTTCCAGTACCAAATGGGTTAAGCAATGATTGGTAGACTGAGACAGCTAATAAACTCTAGGATGAGAAAAGACATCACTCACTCTCGTACAGTCAAAAGGATATTCTAGTCTTGTGCCATGTGTGTGAAAATTGCATCTTTTAGATCACTAGAAGTAGCATTTTTCCAGATTAAAATGTTGGATATGTGCCTCCTTTCTGGTCTAAACATAGATTGCGGGTGCTTGTTAGAACCGCCTCACACAAGAACCAACAATCCATGTTTTTCAGCAAAAACAAGGAAAACGATGTACATCCATACAGACCCGGCTTTTGTCTAGGTAAAATTGGGTTTACAGGGGTTTTGATTTTACGAAGTCGTTCACCTGTTGCCGATTCTAAGCATAGCCAGAAAATAGAATTGGCCCTGTAAATACTTTCTGTAATAATCGTTACATAAATCGCAGGATGTAATTTATACTACGTAATTGATTTCGATTGTCGAACTCAATTTAGCTATGTCACATCATTTTCAATGATTTGTTCAGCGCTCATCAATTTGATGGTTTATTCTGGGAAACTTCATTACAAACGGCAAAAATCCAATCATTTTAATGTAGAAGTGACAGTTCACAGACGGTATAAATGTAAAAGATGGCTGTTATGTCACAAGCTGATGGTCAATGAAAACGTATTTGTTGTAAATCAAATTTGAAAGCTCTCACAAGGCTTCCGTTAGGAAAACACGCCTATACAAATACAGTATACATTGTAAATTTTAAAACCGAAAAAAAAAAACACGAAAATTTCCAGATGCTAAACTGTGATATTTTTCTTATTTCTGCTAAAATATATATTGAGGGTACACGTTAGAACCGCCTCGTTGAGGCGGTCCTAACGATTACCCACAATCTATATTAACTATATTTCCGAGCAGAAATAAGCTAAATATGATTTACCCCTGTGAACCCCAGTTTTACCATATGAAAGTGGGGTTCAAGGGGGTCAGAGTTATATAGGCGTGTTTTCGTGATGAAGCGTTTGATAAATCTTGCTTTCGATTCCACTTTTCCCACCGGTTTGTTTTCGGTTTTCGACTGAAATAGGGGCACCAGAGGCTTCGTTAGCCTAACGAGCTCATAAGTGGTCAAAGTGTTAACTGTTCTAGCAAATAAAATAGATAAAATTGGTGCATTTTGCTGGCAAAATGAGTAGCTGTTGAGTTTACAAAATATACTCACATTCTGCAGCCAACATATCAGGGTATATGTTATATTTATCATATGACGTCGCGTTTGAGAGTGTAATAACGCCATGTAATAATTTCGATAATCCACCAGTGGATTAAATATGCAAATGAGTTAGATATGACCCGTAACGTTAAATATACGACGTCCTTATCGACGTCGCGTTTACTAATGGCGGAATATTGACATTTTTGTAAAACAATCGTGAATAAAATGCGTTTTAAATGCCATATGATAAATAGAATCTAACATTTGTGTTCATGTATTATTGAATTTATTTTACTCGTTGAGGAAAAAGGATAAAATGCTCGGCAGAGCCTCGCATTTTATCCCTTTTCCTCAGCTCGTTTAATTAATTCAATTATACATGAGCACTCCTGTAAGATCCTCTATTTGATAGGCAGGATTTTTTTATTTAACTTAACTGACAATGTCGTTAGGTGTGAACAACTGTGCCCTTGTGTTGCAAAGTTGCAAATAACCCATATATGATAATGGAATCTTCCACCTTATAAGTTTGGAATGGTCCAGTTTTAATTAAAGGGGTGTCAGGCTTGTTTTGTTTATTGTACATTGTACAAAAATGTATGCTCATTTAGCAAATAGTGTAGATGCAGCAGCGTGTTGTGGAGCGTGAAGAGCATGGCACGGCACTAAAGCAGTCATGGTCATCCACTGCATTCGGGCTTAGCTCCAGATGTCTCGACACTGTCTTGCCTCTGGATCCAGCTAGGTCAGGACAATAGAGTGAGGTTGACCCTGCGCGCCTCTCCCTCACTAGAAACCAATTCCCAGCGCATGCCATCTTAATCATATTCTGGTTTGACGAGAATGATGAAGAAATCCAGGGACTCCTTGAAGAGAAGCACCAAAAACACAGGGCATGCCTCGGTGGTACCAGTTCAGTATCTTACAAGGCGGCCTATTCTGATATATGCAATACAGTCCAAACAAGACTCAGAGACATGCAAGACTCCTGGCTAAGCAATAAGGCTGATGAAAACCAGTTCTTTGCAGACAGAAAGGATATGAAGAAGTTGTTTGAGGCACTAAAGAAGTTTATGGACCCCAGAACTCAGGAACCACTCCTCTCCTCAGTTCAGATGGAACTAGTTTTCTGACTGACAAAGAGGCTATCTTGAAAAGATATGCTGAGCATTTTGATAGTGCTCTCAATCGGTCATCCTCTATCAAGGATGATGCTATCAACAGCCTACCACAGGTTGAATGTAATCTGCTGCTTGACAAGTTCCAAACCGTTACTGAAACAGTGAAAACAATAACACTTTTGGCATCCGGCAATGCTCCAGGACCAGATGCAATACCTGCTGAGATTTACAAAGCAGGGGGTATTCCAGTTGCTAAGAAGTTGACAGTTATTTCACATTAGGTCGATAAAAGAAACCATCCCTCAAGAATTCACGGATGCGTCAATTATCAACCTGTTCAAACGGAAAGGGAACCCTCAGATCTGTGACAATCGCCGTGGCATCTCTTTATTGTCAATTGCTGGGAAAGTCATTGCAAGAGTCCTACTTAACCGACTAAATGAACATCTTGAACATTCAGGGCATCTACCAGAAAGCCGGTGTGGGTTTATGAACGACAGAGGAACAATTGACATGATCTCCACAGCAAGACAGCTGCAAGAGAAATGCCAGGAACAGAACATGGGCCTATACAGGACCTTTGTTGACCTCCCCAAAGCATTTGACACAGTCAGTCGTGAGGGCCTTTGCAAGATCATGGTGAAGTATGGATGTCCAACCAAGTTCATAGCAATGGTGAGACAGTCCCACGATGGTTCACGGGTCCAAAATGATGGTGAGTTTTCAGATCCATTCCATGTGACATACGGAGTCAAGCAAGGCTGTGTGTTAGCCATGTTCAGCATAATGTTTTTTGTCATGCTCACAGATGCTTTCCAGGGTGGAGACACTGGCATACCTATTAGGTATCGCTTTGATGGAAAGCTTTCATATCTCAGAAGGTGGCAGGCCAAATCCAAGGTGCAGCCAGAGGTGCTAGATGTGTTCCTCTATCCTGATGACATGACCAAAGGTGCTCCTACAGACGAGAAGGTATAGATCAAGTATCCGACTCCTGTGATAGCTATGATCTCACAATCAGCATCAAAAAGACTTAAGTAGTCTATCAGCCAGCACCTGGTAAGTCTTACAAAGAGCCCACCATCCCTGTGAAAGGTCAAAGATTGCAAGTAGTAGACAAGTTCACCTACCTTGGGAGCACACTGTCAAGAGCCGTGCACATTGATAATGAAGTCAATGCTAGGATTGCCAAAGCTAGTGCAGCATTTGGCCGACTACGTGGTAGTGTCTGTGATCGAAGTGGAATCAGACTTGACACAAAACTTAAATTCTACAGAGCTGTGGTGCTGCCAACACTATTGTATACATGTGAACCATAGACAATTTACCAACCGCACGCCAAAAGTCTGAATCACTTCCATACTTGTTGTCTTAGAAAACTCTTAAAGATTAAGTGGCAAGACACGATTTCAAACACAGAAGTCCTGAACAGGGCAGGGATGCACAGTGTACATACTCGTCTGAAATTAGCACAGTTAAGATGGACAGGCCATGTTATCAGAATGCCTGAGGAACGTTTGCCAAACAGAATTCTGTATTGAGAACTTAAAATGGGCACACGCTCCCAAGGCGGTCAATATAAGCTCTACAAGGACACCCTCAAAGCCTCCCACAGGGACCTCAACATTCCAACAGAGTCGTGGGAACAAATTGCACAGGACAGAGCAAAGTGGCGAGGTCTCATCAAAAGGGGTGCCAATGAATATGTGGCAAAAAGAATCAGTGAAGCTGAGCAGAAACGCGCACAGCGCAAAGCCGGAGCTAAGGCATCACCGACAGAGCTGTCTTCCTCTGACCTCTGTTGCTCTGTTTGCAACAGACAGTTCAGAGCTAGAATCGGTCTCATCAGCCATCTTAGAACACACAAATAGTAACATTTCTTAACATATGATTAAGATTGGTCACTGTCAGTAATGACAGACGTCTATAGTGTAGACGCAGATCAGACGCTGCTATCAGCGATGTCTGATCTGGGTTTACACGGTTTGCCAACGTCCTAGAAAGGCACGGTTAATATATATTAACTTAACACGGAACGAATTACGCTTATTTATTTAATTTTTAGGAAGTAATATCTTCAAAACCGACCGCACACGAGTACTGGTAAACTGCTTAGAGGATCTAAGCCTGCCAAGGCAAAGCGGTGCCCAGGCAAAGCTGCCCAGGCAAAGCGATAAACCCTTCACGCTTATAAACCCTATTGGTTTCATTGGGCGGCGGGGCTTGAGATGTCATATCATCTCAATGTTGGGTAAAAGTCCTGCAAATTTGGAAGCAACGTCTTCAAAATGACCTTCGCACTAAACAAAAATATCTTCAAAGCACAAAAGTTTATATAGAATATCACGAGACTAACATGTTATTCTATTCTGATAAAATACATCGGTTGTGCATACTCGTTAGGACAATCTATAGAGGCAGTTCAAACGAGCACCCACAGCCTATATTTAGGTGGTTCTAACGAGTATCAATAACCTAAGTTTGGATTATAAATGCGTCTCAATAGACAAAAGTGTTCTAACGAGAACCCGCAACCTATGTCCGCAGAAATTGACAAAATAATGTATACCTCTATAAACACCAGTTTTCTCCATATTAAGTGCGGTTTACAGCGGAGTTCGCTACACCGAAATGTTGATGTGTTAATGAGCCTGATTAATCTACATTGTTCTTTCTTTATCAGGCATAAATTTTGCATGTTTTTTTTTTAAATGCCTCTAATACAACAGACATATCTTTTGCTCACAATGGCAATATCAGCCCGCAATCGGCGTCTGAGTGCAAAATCACTTATGCAGACGCACTGTAAATCTGAAATTTGGCGACATCAATGAAAAGAGAACTTTAATGAATAAAAGAATTAACAAGATAAAGGGATTCTTATTTGTACAAGGTCATAGCAGAAGAGACACAATGCATCAAACGACAAGTGATTGCATTATGATAACACATCTGTGCGACATAGTGCATCTTAAAAATGCTACTTTTCTGATGAAAAACCGTGATATATTTCTTATTTTACACTGCAAACATAGGTTGTCGGTGCTCGTTAGAACCACCCAATTGATGATGATGATGATGATTTCGTGTTTAACGACGCGTCAACCCTCTTTGTGGGTCATAAGCGTCAAACGGTTAATGGTTAAACGGCAAGAATAATTATGATGATATTAAAAGTAAAAAGTCAGAATGATAATGTATAAAAATCTGAAACAGTTAACCACCCAATTGAGGCGGTTCTAACGAGTACCCACAACCTATGTCTTGGAGCAGAAAAAGAAACATTATGTATACCCCCTTAAACCCCAGTTTTCCCTGTACAAAGTGTTTTTTTTTTTAATATATAGTAATTGATGTTTAACGTCCCCGTCAACACTATAAAGGTCATTTGGAGACGTTGCATCCAATTTTGTGTGACTTTTACCCGACGTTGAGATGAAATGACATCTCAAACCATGTCGTCCAATGAAACCAATATGGTTTATGAGCATGGACAGGCCGACTCGCACCGCTTTGCCTGGGCAGGCTTAGATCCTCTAAGCGGTTTACTAGTACACGTGTGCGGGTCGAATTCAGCTCTTCGTGGGAGCATCATGCAGCCCATTTATTTCTTCAAGTCCCGATGGGTGGGGGCCGATAGAGTGGGGTTTAGTGGGGTCTTTATTTCACGGACTTGTTCACGTGATAGTCAGTATACCGACTGTGAACTGTCACGTCTGGGTCACTGAGGCCGGACCGCGGTCTTAATGATATGTTTTCTTCTTGTTCGTTTTTTTATAACTCCTTCAGAAGCATGGGATTCACCACTGAAGGAAATGCACATTCATTTCTTTGAAAACTATCTAGTCTCGGCCATTACGGCCTCGTCAGTGACCCTCAAATATTCGACAATGGAGTGTGTGTGTGTGAATTCGGGTTTAACGTCGCTTTCAACAATTTTTCAGTCATATCACGACGGTGTCTGGTTGCGACAGGGAGCTCAATGCTCACTTTTATAGTGCTGCCTCACTGAAGTATCATGTCCCAGACACATTACATGATACCACACCCAGTCACATTATCCTGACACTGGGTCGACCAGTCCTAGCTCTACCCCGTAAATCTGAGTGCCAAGCGAGGAGCAGCTAGTACATTCGACAATGGAATCAATGGTCCAAAAGCAATAGAAAATGTAATTATCACTCCAATGAAGGACATGGAGTCTTTTTATGCCTGCCACACATTCCCTTATGACCACCTGCATTGAGGTTAAATATGTTCTATGGAATGAAGCTACACATATTGTCTCCTGATCCATCGTTGTTTTCTGCGATAAGTAGTGATGTTAACGCTTAAGATGCCGAGAAAACCTACATCTGAAAATGTCGTCTGCTTATGTCGTCCGCTGTACATGTGTCTTCTTGCAAACATTTTAGAAATATTTTTTTTTTCATACAGGCAAACACAGTGGACCCAGATCAGACTGCTCCTAGAGGAGCAGTCTCTAGGAGCAGTCTGATCTGAGTCCACAATGTTTGCAAAAGTGACCTTTAAAGTATCCGACAGACGACAAAGCAGACGACAATTGTCATGATTGGCGTTTTATGAATTAAGACCTGAGAACATGCACTTGCAGAAGATTACAAAAGGTGATATACTAATTTCATTTTGCAGTTTGCATTCCTTTGGGCGCATTTTTAAAGAATGGCGGCTTCAATGCGTGCTTTCTTAACAGGCATGATAAATGGATTGAAAATGGCCATGAATACAATAGCGGGTTGGAAAGAAAATTAATTTCAAAATAGAAGACCCAGAGGTACAAAAGTACCATATAAGCTTGGGGAAATCTGTATTTCTGAATGCAAACACGTATGTACTGCTCAGCCTGCACAAATGCACAGTCTTATCACGAAAACACACCTATATAATGTTCACCCCCTTTAACCCAACTTTTATATAGTAAAACTGGGGTTTACGGGGTAAACATTATTTTTTTTTTATTTCTGCTCTAAAATATAGATTGTGGGTACTCGTTAGAACCGCCTCGATGAGGCGGTTCTATCGAGTGCCCACAATCTATATTTTGAGCAGAAATAAGAAAAATATTATAATTTTTCATCCAAACATTTTCATTTTTTCGACGATAAAGGTGGCAATGTATTTGCATAGGCGTGTTTTCGTAATGGATTATCAAATAACTTAAGAATACAATACGCACTTCCAATGCCAATATCTAAAATGACAAATCTCTTCTTGCCAGTCTGTGTAGCTAAGTCTTGCCCGGATTTTCCATTAGGCAAACACGCCTATATAAAAATACATTGCCACCTTTATCGTCGAAAAAATGAAAATTTTATGATGATAAATTGTGATTTTTTTCTTATTTCTGCTCAAAATATAGATTGTGGGCACCCGTTAGAACCGCCTCATCGAGGCGGTTCTAACTAGTACCCACAATCTATATTTTAGAGCAGAAATAAGAAAAATAAGGTATACCCCCGGAAACCGCAGTTTTACTGTATAAAAGTGGGGTTCAAGGGGGTCAAAATTATATAGGCATGTTTTCGTGATGATTACAAACACTTGCCTATACAAATACATTGTAAATTTTACCGACGAAAAAAATGAATATTTTACAATGAAAAACCGCCTTTAGGCGGTTCTAACGAGCACCCACAACCTATGTTTGCAGTATAATTAAGAATAATATCACGGATTTTCATCAGAAAAGCAGCCATGTGAAAAATGCACTGGGTCGCAAGGGTGTGTTATCGTAATATTTTTCTTATTTCTGCTCGATATATAGATTGTGGGTACACGTTAGAACCGCCTCATCGAGACCCCTCATCGAGGCGGTTCTAACGAGTACCCTAAATATATATGTTGGCACAGAAATCAGAAAAATAAGGTTTACCCCTGTAATCACAGTTTTACTATATAAAAATGGGGCTCAATGAGGTCCGATTTATATTGGCGCGTTTTCGAGATGAACTCCAAAAACAGTTTTTGTCGTGAGGGGGTTTCTTATTGCACCAACGCCAGATTGACTGTATGTTTTAAATGCACATTGAATTGCATTTTCAGAACTTAAATCACTAAAATGTTATCAAGAACTTCTACTGACAGATGTCACTGCAGCTCGTGGTGCTGAATATCTTTAACTCAAGAAAACTCGATACAATTGAGAACAAAGCGATATTCTCTCAGCCAATAAAACATTGTTCATAATGGAAATATTTTATACATGTATGATTCTTATAGAGGATCTTACATGAGTGTTCGTGTATTATTAAATTTATTAAACGAGTTGAGGAAAAGAGATAAAATGCGAGGCTTTGCCGAGCATTTTATCCCTTTTCCTCAACGAGTTTAATAAATTCAATAATACATGAGCACGCATGCAAGATTCTATTTATCATATGACATTTAAAACGCATTTTATTCACGACTGTTTACAAAAAATGTCAATATTCCGCCGTTAGTAAATGCGACATCGTTAAGGACGTCGTATATGTAACGTTACGGGACGTATCCAGCTAATTTGCATATATAATCCACTATTGGATTAGCGAAAATATTGCATGGCGTTATTACACTCTCGGACGCGATGTCATATGATCAATTCATATTCAAAACTAAGACAACTTTAATGAGGCGTTTTATTGACCTTCCAGACTATATTTACTTGGAACGGGACACCGTCCTTTTCCTATACCACCTGAAGCTTATCGTCTTTGTACATGAACACATCAGGTTTACAAGTCCATGTAGTGAACAGCCTTGTGCCCCCCCCCCGCACCCCCGTAACACACAAAAGAAGAAAATCAGTACTAATGGATGTAAACGTTAGACACAAGTAAAAGCTAATGCTTGTTCAGTCTGCAAATATTACCCTTCAATGACCTAGCACAGAATTAAGGTTAAAGTCCAAATGTTACTTTTCTTTAAATTATTGTGAGTGAAATAATGAACGGATATGACCATAATAGAATATGTAGATAAATATTACCCTTGTATAAGCCTCTCCCTAAAGCCAATTGGTGTACACTGGGTCAGATATATGAAGATTACAATGGCGGCAGATTTGTACAGATACATTTTCAAACAGATTAGCTCCTGACGGCTTATGACACATTGCGGAAACACGCCTATGCAAATATATTGCATTTTTGCCACCAAAATGTAAATAAAATAAAAATTGCCGATAAAAATTCCGATATTTTTCATATTTCTGCTCTAAACAATGATTTTGGATACTCGTTAGAAACGCCTCGCGGAGGCGGTTCTAACGAGTACCGAAAATCTATGTTTTGAGCAGAAATATGAAAAAAAAAAATGATTACCCCTGTAAACCCGAGTTTCAATGTATATAACATGGGGTTTGAGGGGGTCAAAATATATAAGCGTGTTTTTGTAATGGTTTACGATTCGGTCAAAGATTGACTACAACACACTTTTGTCTAGAATGATGAAAAAGTCCGCTTTTGAAACTCGGTGATGAAAGTGTTGATTTTATTTTTTTTCCATGTGGATAAATGTAGCATATAATATATTGATGATTAATTAAAAACATATTTGTGTGCGCTATAACCGCCACAGTAAGGCATTTAATTGAGTAGCGACAATATAAGTGCATTGGGAGCCTCTTTCCAAGCTCCGTATGGTGCATGCAGTGGCATACTAGTTTTAACTCCACGGAACTGAGTGTTATTTATACAATGTAAATGTAGTGAACATCCTATACCTAACAAAGCATACAACTTTAGAGTCTGATACCGGAATATGCAAGGTCCCTCGCGCTTTTTACCGCAGTTTTGCAATCTCAGAAGTTTTGTGCAAGTTGTGTTTCAAAATGTAGCTTCCGTTTAAAGCCATTCAATCCAAGAAGGCACGCGGTGTGAACTTTTTCTGTTAGGCGGTTTGTAGGCAAGTGTTGCCTAGAAATCTACTTCGAAGCTCAATCTATATTGTTTCAGACACTAGTATAGTAAAATTCCTATATTAAGACCACCTTTGGGACTGTTCAAAAGTGGTCTTGAAGACCACTTTGAACAGTTCCAAAGGTGGTCCCTGACCAAAGGACACTTTGGACAGAAAACGCAAAGAAATATCAAGTGCACCCTTCACAATAAGCTTCTTAAAGCAAAAATAGTCTTAATTTTAGGTGGTCTTAACCCTTGTCCTGCTGAGCCCGGATATGCCTTATTTTCCAAACAATGAAGATCCAGATCAGATGGCTTCTGACGAAGCCATCTGATCAGGATCTACATTGTTTGCCATTCAGATTATGAATTTGTGGCAATAATTTGCATCAAGTAATCTGATTGGTTGATAATGGGTAGTGGGTGTGACATATATAAATATTCAGCAGGACAAGGGTTAATAGTGGCATTTTACTGTATTTAGTTGTTTCGACAGTCTGTATTCTCTAGTAAGACTACTTTGAAGGATTGATTTTATTTATTTTGTCTGACCCAACAGAATCAAATAACCTCTGCAATAGATATTCGTAGTTTTGTAAAGAAATGACAAAAACTATGGCGGGATGTTGTCAGACTAGTCTATTTGTAGTGACACTGTTAGATTGATAAATAGGAACGAGAGATGAAAGGGAATTATTATGTACAGATAGGTAGTTAAGCCTTACGGAATCTTTTATTTAAGGCACGTGTAATCAGGTTAATTTGTTTTTGTCATACCACATTCAATGTTCAACAATTTATGTTCTCATCACCCGTAACACACGTTGGCGAAAAACGAAGTCCTGCATAATAATACAATCGAACTTCAATGGCTCGAACACCTTTGGGACCTCGAAAATATGTTCGAGGCAGGGGTGGTTCGAGCCACTGAGGTTACTGTCAGGAGGCATTACGAGGTACTTTTAGACATCTTTTCGGTGCTCTATAAAGAAAATGTATGCTGTGTGAACCCATTAGAATCGCATCGAAGCGATTCTAATGAGTACACACAGCATACATTTGCAAGATAATAGACTAAAATCTCCTTAATTATCCCACACTATTTCTTATGTAGAGGATTTCGCTAGGGGCTCAAGAATGGGTTCGACACATCCATGGTAAACGAGCCATCGCTGTTCGAGCCATCGAAGTTCTACTGTAATGTGTTTCTGGTTTAGTAAAATTCTCGTGCGCTCTTTCTTCAGCTAGTCTTAGAAAGAAAGGCTTAATATTTGGCACTGTACTTCGACTCACTAACTATAATAATAATAATAATAATAATAGTGATAATGCTAATAATTTTATTTCAAGAGGACAGCATATTTGGCACGAGTGCAAGACTTACATATGGTCCCCATTGAAACAACTATCATAGTATTGGGAAAAAAAAGTACACATGAATTACGAAAAAGCAAATGAAATATAAGTGAAGGCAATGATCAGGGAGCGATACAATTAACCCGCAGCTCCCATCAGAGATACCAAAAGGAAAGAAACACAAACATGGAATAACTTGACCCTAATGGAAACATCAATAGCGGAAAGCAATAAGGACAGCAGTTACTTTCCCACAAAACGGCCAATTTGCTATCCAAAACAAAATAATATAAGCAATACGCACACTCAAAGACGAAACATAATAAAAAATAAACCACAACAGAAGAACCGCCTTGGAACGGTCAGTGAAACGAATGCCACTGGGGGTTCGGGTGGGGGGTAGGGGTGGGTCTTAAATCGATTTTACCCGGCCACAATCCTCGCCCTGGCTCCCGTCGCGATTTAAACAAATAATTTGTTCAGTCCACATGAAGGCTTCCTTACTAATCAGTGCAACATCTCCGAGAACACACACACAAAAAAAAAAATAACCACAGAGATGCGGACTCGGTGAGGACTCGACAGCGAGACCACTGAAATGCTGGGTTAAAAGAAAACCATCATTTAGATTCCGATGGGTGCGTCCAGAGACAGAGCATCAGGCACCAACCAACATAACATAAAATTAAATTATAATTTGCAGTAAGCCTTTACGTTGGAACCGTCGTAGAATCCGAGGCCTAAAACACCGGCTTGCAATTAAAGAGAGAAGCAAAGTTGTCAACCGTGACTGGGTTAACTACCACGCATCCGGTCTGTCGTATACCATTTATGTTGTACCCAATCTTTTTATATCGAATAATAATTACGAAATTGGGTGCTGAAGTCATTGCGGTTATTTATTTTTCTGAATTTATATACTATTTCACCTTGTTGCAGAAGAGATTTAAGTCAAACATTGAATTTTGAAATTAAATCGGAATGACGTCTATAAGAGTTGGAAAGGGATTTGCTTAGGTTATGGTACCGATAACCTTGATTAAGACGTTTAGCAGTTAACAATTTATTATGAGTGTTGAAGTTGGTTACATGACTAGACACCTTGGAAAATCGAATTAATTGCGAAATTTAAACGCTATAGGATGCCACACGAGGAACATCATCATCCAAGAAAGGAGTTTTATAATCTCAAAAACTAAATCATCGTGTTTATCATAAATTTTGCAAAAAAAAAACAAACACATCTACTATCGATAGATGTAAATCCAAAAACGGGACCTCGGTTTCAGAAGAATTTGCTTTATTTAACTGAAGTTCTGTTGTGGGGAGGGGGGGGAGTAAGGGTGTAAATGTGACCGATCTAAACATCGAAAAAGATATTATCAATATTAAAAAATCGTCCAACTTTCTAGAAGTGGAGCTAAAGGCTTCATTGATTTCAGATTGTTTTTCAACGGAAATGGACATCTTGATGTCTCTTTCATAACAAAACAAGAACAGATCAACCGCAAGGGGTGCGCAATTCGTACCCATCGGAAATCCATCAATTTGTTTAAATATCTTGCTACCAAATCTTATGTAAATACTGTCAAGTAGAAAGGTGAGAGCTTCACACACTTTCTGACATGACCATAAAGTATAATTGTTATGTTTGTAAGAAGTGAAAAAAGCAACCCGTACATTACATGCAAGATAGAGGGAATCTTCCCCGTGGAATGCCCATTCCATTCAATTATTAAGTTTTTCTTCTATAAGATTATGAGAAAGTGTAGTGTAAAGGGTTGAAAAATTATAAGTAGACACAGAAGATTTTTTTAGAACAAGTCTGATTTCTCCCTGATCTTTCAAAGACGTTGTCGCAATATTTAATCATATGATTTTGATGGCATTTAAACATGAAGTTAATATTTTGGAAAGTTTACTGATGGTACAAGAGCTTGAATTTGCGATAAACCGTGCTTTGTATGGAATTTTATTAAATTTAGGTAACCAACATATTGTAAGAAGTTTGCTTTGGCATTCTGTAACACATACAGCAAATTTGGTGGCTGAATGACAAATGTGGTAATCACCTATAGCCCTCTCTAAAGCCCAAGTCTGCAGTTCATAGGCCTTTGTACCATCAAGCTCATGCTGAAGAGTGTTGACATAGTGGCGCCGTCAAACAACTACGACATTATTTCGCCCACCGCCCATGAAGAAATACAGACCAGCTACCGGTATTAGCAAATATTTTCTTCTCCGCGGTAATAGGCTTTTTTTCTCGGAGAACAAGCGATTAATTTCTCCGAGAAGAAAAATATTTCGCGTTCCAAAGCGGTTAATTTCTCCGCAAAACACCGCGAAATTTCTCCGCGAACATCGCTTTTTTTTCTCGGAGAAAACCAATTAGTACAGGTGAAGACGTTCACGGTGTTTCTCCGAGAAAAAAAGCCTATACCTACATGTATATTTGTTCATGTGCATGTATTTATTTTTTCATGCATTAAAATTTGGTACACAAAGTTTGATGCATATGACGAAATGCATGTTCTTTGTACAAAGATCGACAACTCTAGCGATCGTAAAGTATGATTTTGGTCCGGTTGGAATCATAATGATTTGCATCTTATGCACTTTACAATGCAGTATGAACATGATGCATGTTTTCTGTGTTCCTTTTTTTTACTGTTGTGTAAACGCTTCATAAATTGAAAACTGTTGATTTTCTATCGGTTCAGCATATTGGAAGTACTTTATTTTTTTCTCAAGTAAATACTTTAGAAAAATCAATCTCAATGTATATAATAACGGGGATCCTGCTTGTACATGTATGTGTGGGCGCTGATCTCACTCTACATTTTGGTTGATCCTTTTCTTACACTGCGAGTAATTGAACATCACTGATGCTTACACGTAAGCTCACATATAGCCCGAATGAGAAATCTAATGTTTAAGAGTAGGCCACGGTGGCCCGCTTGTGTTTCTGGCCTTTACAATGCAATTTTGCTCATACATTTACCCATTTCAGACTGGAAACCCCTAAACGGGTACTGTGGCAAACAGTGCAGACCCAGATCAGACGCCGCAAAACGCGGCGTCTGATCAGGGCCTACACTGTTTGCAAAAAGTTCGGCCATTTTCCTAATAAATTTTGAAGAAAACACAACCTGAAACCCCTAAATTTTGAAATGGACTCATGATTTATATAAGAGGGAAGATTCCGTTTGGTACAAACAGGCTTAATATGGGGAAATTGCGCGGCAAGCATTCCAGGGCTGCATATAAGTCTGATCTCTAACTTGGAGCAGAACTACAAAATTATCCAAGATAATCAGCGAAGTTTGTACAGACATGCAACCTGGGTATCTTGTAAGTCTACTGTATACCCCGAAGGTAACAGGCTCCCGTGTTCTAATGGGTAAGAGCGCTGACTCTTAACCCGTTCAGTACCAGAAACCCATAAAGGGGTACCTTGGCAAACAGTGCAGGCCTAGATCAGACACCGCAGAACGCGGCGTCTGATCAGGGCCTACACTGTTTGCAAAACGTTAAGCCATTTCCCGAACTAAATTTTTAAGAAAAAAAAAATAACCTGACACCCCATAAGTTCCAAAATGGACCCCTGTATATATAAAGAGGAAGATTCCAGTTGGTACAAAAAGGGTTAATCATCGGGTCATTAGGTCTCTCTGCTGTGGTTTGCGCCTCGGTCGGGCCATATATGAGACGCCAAGATCTGCAACAGAAGGTGGTCTTACTCCGGTTTTAGCTCAACTCTGATTAGCGGTCCGTTCGAAATAAGTGAAATAATCTTGAAAGTGCCGTAAATCCACTAAACACCCCGAGGATAACGGGCATCCTTAAAGCGTATTTATTAGTTAGGGGTGGGTGAGGGGTCGGGGAAGAAGACTTGGTAGCGCAAATAATGCGTGCGAATGCAAAGTGCCATGTCCTTCTTCACGTGCCTGCATGAAGCCTGGCGCGATATAGGTGTCTGGTTTTTCGTCCGTTCGTCCGCGACATAGACCTAGCCTGCGGTGGAATTCATGTGTTCCTCTTTAACTGGTCACTAACTTTGCATTCAAAGCACCGCTTGCTGTACCAATTTGACAGTTTGTAATCATAAATAATGAGGCGAATCTGAGCTTTTGGCTTTGTTTGTTTGAGGTTTTACGTCCCCGTCAACACTGTAAAGGTCATTTTGGAGACATCGCTCCCATTTTGTGGACTTTTACCCGACATTGAGATGAAATGGCATCTCAAGCCCTGCCACCCCATGAAACCATAAGGGTTCATAAGCATTGACGGTCCGTCTCGCACCACTTTGCCTGGGCAGGCTTAGATCCTGTAAGCGGTTTACCAGTACTCGCATGCGGGTCGGTTTCAGCTCTTCGTGGAAGCATCATACAGCCCATCTATTTAATCAAGCTGAGCTTTTGGTAAATGTCCCACATCATTATGGTGTTAATAACCTACATGTACGACTCAATATGAGAACTCTCCTATTCAAATATGTTGTAAATTTTTACCACTAAAAACGGAAAATTTTCGGATAATGATTCTGGCATTTTTTTCATATTTCTGCTCAAGATTTTGGGTACACTTTAAAACGACTCGGCGAGACGGTTATAACTAGTAACCACAGTCTATGTGAGCAGAAATTAGATAAATAATGTATACCCCTGTAAACCCCAGTTAAAAGTGGGGTAAAAACGGGTAACAAATAAATAGGCGTATTTTTGTGATGTGAATAAAAGTTGTCATGAGACTTTTAAAAATGGATTATACAAAGGAGAAATAAATTACTAAAATGAATTTGTGTTACATGAAAGAATATTTGATTATGATTTAACAATGACTACCATTTGCCTTCGTTTATAAAAACAACGCCAAACAAACGAAGAAATAATAATGAGCCGAAAATTTCACGTAAGCCCAGTTGTATTTTTTTCTTCGCGAAACGCGGGTAATTTCATTTTCAATGAAAGCAATCGGTCAAATTTTCGCCGAGAATCTCCGAGAATTTTCTCCGCGAAACCGGGAGAAATTTCAGCGAGAAATTTCTCGCTCATTTTATCTTTTCTCGCTGTTTTGCGGAGAAAATAGCCGATTTCGCGTTAGGCCGTTTCTCCGCGAAACGAAAAAAAATGGGTTATAACCGGTAGCTGGTCTGTATATTGGCTGCATGATGCTTCCACGCAGAGCTGAAACCGACCCTCACAGGAGTACTGGTAAACAGCTTAGAGGATCTAAGCCTGCCCAGGCAAAGCGGTGCGTGTCGGCCCGTCCATGCTTATAAGGTCTATTGGTTTCATTGGGCGACAGGACTTGAGATATCATTTCATCTCAATGTCGGATAAAAGTCCCACAAAATTGGTAGCTAGGTCTCCAAAATGACCTTTACAGTGTTTACGGGGACGTTAAACTTCAAATCAAACAAACGACATTATTAGCTTATATCAATTATATTAGATAATAATCTATAAAATTAAAATCTATTAATATGCAAAGAACATTTGCGTAATATAGTGTGTCTGTCTTGGTAAAAGTTCATCATTATAGAGATAACTCAGTCTTAAGGTTTATCACATACAGTCGAACTTCAATGGCTCGAACACCTTTGGGACCTCGAAAATCTGTTCGAGACAGGGTTAGTTCGAGTCACTGAGATTACTGTCAGGAGGCAAAACGAGATACTTTTAGACATCTTTTCGGTGTTCTATAATGAATATGTATGTTGTGTGTACTCAAAAGAATCGCCTCATCGAGGCGATTCTAATGAGTACACACAGCATACATTTGCAAGATAAAAGACTACAATCTCCTTAATTATCCCCCACCATTTCTTATGTAGAGGATTTCGCTAGGAGCTCAAGAATAGGTTCGACTCAGCCATGGTAAATGAGTCATCGGTGTTCGAGCCATCGAAGTTCTACTGTAGATGCACATCGAACAAATTTAGTTTTAAGATCGCATCGCAATAGACTCATACGTGTCCACGCTTTTATATTTGTCATACCTTAAACAGTGTCAATTATCATCGATCCATGTAACATCACAAAGAGAAACGAGTAAGAAAAGGCCTATCACGCAAACACGACAATATAAATTTGACCCGCTAGAACCCTACTTTTTATAGTAAAACTTGGGTTTACAGGGTAAACCTTATTTTTCTTATATGTGCGCTATATTTTAGAGCAGAAATAAGAAACATATCACAATATTTCATCTAAAAATTTTCTTCTTTTTTTTTTTTTTTTTTTTTTTCATTTTTTATTTTGGCGGTTAATTTTACAATGCATTTGTATAGTCGTGTTTTCGTAATGCACTCAGGAAATGCAACAATCACGCAGCCATCTCAAACGACCTAAAGAAAGAAAGTGACATGAAGACACATACAAAAACAGACGAAACATAAACAAACGGCACGAAGCCAGTTAACAAATACGAGACTGCAAAAAAACGATCGCCATGGGAAGGTCAGTGATCGACTCCGGTCTTTATGAAAAATCAAACCTCGCCCTCAGGTCCAGGGCAGTATAAAACATAATAACACTAACCAATGGGCCAGCATTGAGGCTTTCTAGCTCAACAGTGAGTCAATATAAAATAGTAAAATGGCCATGTATAGATTAATACTGCCATGAATCAGGGTTGGCGACTAAACAACAATCCCACGTTAGAGCAGAAGAAAACCAACTAATAGATCACAGACGGTCGAACCCCGGAAATATCAGGCTCCAACCCCCTTGGCTTCAAAAGATTTAGGATAGGACCGCCATAGAGACCGAAGTCCAGCCCACCGCAGTGCAACCGAAGAGCACAGCAACGTTGTCCACTGCAAAAGGGTAAAAAAAACAAACACGCGGTCTGTCGCATAGCAACCATACTATAACCATTTTTTGTGGTTCGCAAAATGTTCCTGAACTGTCCAGCAAAATTAGCGCTACCTAGTACTCTTCTGATTTTATAAACTAAACTCATTAGAAGAAGAACGGCCTTGGAACGGTCAGTTTAAAGATTTTCAGTGGGGGCTTAAATCGATTTCATGTGGCCGCAATCCTCGCCTTCACTTCAGTCGCGATTTAGACAAATAATTTGTTCAGTCCGCATGAAGGCTTCCCAACTCATCAGTGCAACATCTCCGAGAACACAAAAACCAAACAAAATATTAAAGGAAAGACCCAGGGAGCACCACAAACATATGACGAAGCCTACTCTCGACACAAAGAGGAAGGACAAACACACACAAAACAATTACGAGTGTTTATGAAATGGAACAAGCAGACCATGGGAAAACACAAAACAATAACTCACAACAAATTCGCAGACATACAACAAGAGGGCCATGATGACCCTGGATCGCTCACCTGATCCATAGAGTAATAAGTGGGCCCCGGGGAGGGCCATTATTGACACAAGGGCTATAATGGGCATAATGTTGAGGGAGGTCTAAAACGGTTAAGGTTCAAACCTAATATCAACAAAGTCTATAATTTGAACAATCTTGGCAAAGGTCCAATAGATGAAGCTACACACCAAATATCAAAGACCTGGGCCTTGGGGTTTCAGAGAAGAAGATTTTTTCAAAGATATTCCCTACATAAACCTATGTAAAACCAAATGGCCCAGGGGCGGGGGTATTTTTGGCCTCAGGGCTATAATTTAAAAAATTTTGATAGAGGTCCACTAGATGAAGCTTCACACCAAATATCCAAGACCTGGCTCTTGCTGTTTCAGAGAAGAAGATTTTTCAAAGATTATCTCTATATAAGTCTGTGTAAAACCAAAGGGCCCCGGGGCTGGGGCATTTTTGGCCCGAGGGCTATAATTTGAACAATTTTGGTAGAGGTCCACTAGATGAAGCTCCATACCAAAATATCAAAGACATGGGTCTTGCAGTTTCAGAGAAGACTTTTAAATATTTCCCTATATAATATGTTCTATAAAAGGGTTATCCTTTGGAAGCAAGGATTACGCCACAGAAGTAAAAAATATGGAGTGTACATGTCTATGTAAAACCAAAGGGTCTCAGGGCGGGGGCATTTTTGGCCCCAGGGCTATAATTTGAACAATCTGGATAGAGGTCCACTAGATGAAATTTCACACCAAATATCAAAGACCTAGGCCTTGTGGTTTCACAGAAGAAGATTTTTCAAGATTTTTCTTATATAAGTCTATGTTAAACCAAAGGGCCCCGAGGCGGGGTCATTTCTGGTCTCAGGGCTATAATTTGAACACTCTTTGTAGAGGTCCACTAGATGAAGCTTCATACCAAATATCAAAGACCTAGGCCTTGTGGTTTCAGAGAAGATTTTTCAAGATTTTCCCTATATAAGTCTATGTAAATATCAAAAGACCTAGGCCTTGTGGTTTCAGAGAAGAATATTTTTCAAGATTTTCTCTAAAGAAGTCTATGTAAAACCAAAGGGCCCCCGAGCGGGGGCATTTTTTGGCCCCCAGGCTATAATCTGAAAAATCTTGGTAGGGGTCCACAAGATGAAGCCTCATACCAAATGTCAAAGACCTGGGCCTTGCGGTTCCAGAGAAGAAGATTTTTAAATATTTTCCCTATTTAAGCCATTGTAAGACCAAAGGGCCCCGGGGCGGGGGTATTTTTGGCCAAAGCACTATAATTCGAACAATCTTGGTAGGGATCTACTAGCTGAAGCTTCTTACCAAATATCGAAGACCAGGGCCTTGCGGTTTCAGAGAAGAAGAGTTTTAAAGATTTTCCCTACATAAGCCCATGTAAAACCAAAGGGCCCCGGGACAGGGGCATTTTTGGCCCCAGCACTATAAGTTGAACAATCTTGATAGAGGTCCACTAGATGAAATTTCACACCAAATGTCAAAGACCTAGGCCTTGTGGTTTCAGAGAAGAAGATTTTTAAAGATTTTCCCTATATAAGTCTATGTAAAGGGCCCAGAAGCGGGGACATTTTTGGTCACAGGGCTATAATTTGAACAATCTTGGTAGAGGTCCACTAGATGAAGCTTCATACCAAATATCAAAGACCTAGGCATTGTGGTTTCAGAGAAGATTTTTCAAGATTTTCCCTATATAAGTCTATGTAAAACCAAAGGGCCCCTGAGCGGGGGCATTTTTGACCCCAGGGCTATAATTTGAACAATTTTGGTAGAGATCTTCACGATGAAGCTTCATACCAAATATCAAAGACATGGGCCTTGTGGTTTCAGAGATTTTTAAAGATTTTCCCTATACAAGCCTATGTCAAACCAAAGGGCCCCGTGGCGGGGGCATTTTTTGGCCCCAGCACTATAATTTGAACAATCTTAGTAGGGGTCCACTCGATGAAGCTTCATACCAAATAGCAAAGACCTGGGCCTTGCGGTATCAGAGAAGAAGATTTTTAAAGACTTTCCCTATATAAGCCAATGTAAAACCAAAGGGACCTGGGGCGGGGGTATTTTTGGCCCCAGCACTATAATTTGAACAAGTTTGGTAGGGGTCCACAAGATGAAGCCTCATATCAAATATCAAAGACCTGGGCCTTGCGGTTCCAGAGAAGAAGATTTTTAAATATTTTCCCTATTTAAGCCATTGTAAGACCAAAGGGCCCCGGGGCGGGGGCATTTTTGGCCCAAGCACTATAATTCGAACAATCTTGGTAGGGATCTACTAGATGAAGCTCCTTACCAAATATCGAAGACCAGGGCCTTGCGGTTTCAGAGAAGAAGAGTTTTAAAGATTTTCCCTACATAAGCCCATGTAAAACCAAAGGGCCCCGGGACAGGGGCATTTTTGGCCCCAGCACTATAAGTTGAACAATCTTGATAGAGGTCCACAAGATGAAATTTCACACCAAATATCAAAGACCTAGGCCTTGTGGTTTCAGAGAAGAAGATTTTTAAAGATTTTCCCTATATAAGTCTATGTAAAACCAAAGGGCCCCGAAGCGGGGGCATTTTTGGTCTCAGGGCTATAATTTGAACAATCTTGGTAGAGGTCCACTAGATGAAGCTTCATACCAAATATCAAAGACCTAGGCCTTGTGGTTGCAGAGAAGATTTTTCAAGATTTTCCCTATATAAGTCTATGTAAAACCAAAGGGCCCCTGAGCGGGGGCATTTTTGACCCCAGGGCTATAATTTGAACAATTTTGGTAGAGATCTACACGATGAAGCTTCATACCAAATATCAAAGACATGGGCCTTGTGGTTTCAGAGAAGATTTTTAAAGATTTTCCCTATACAAGCCTATGTAAAACCAAAGGGCCCCGTGGCGGGGGCATTTTTTGGCCCCAGCACTATAATTTGAACAATCTTGGTAGGGGTCCACTAGATGAAGCTTCATTACAAATAGCAAAGACCTGGGCCTTGCGGTTTCAGAGAAGAAGATTTTTAAGGACTTTCCCTATATAAGCCAATGTAAAACCAAAGGGACCTGGGGCGGGGGTATTTTTGGCCCCAGCACTATAATTTGAACAATTTTTGGTAGGGGTCCACTAGATGAAGCTTCATACCAAATATCAAAGACCTGGGCCTTGTGGTTTCAGAGAAGAAAATTTTTTTAAGGTTTCGGTGAAAAAAAAAATCTATTTTTGGCTCGATTAGGGTGTTGTTCCCAACAACAATCATTAAATATTCGGTTTGCGTTATGATTTCCTAACACAATCAATGCATCATCACAGAGCCAACTGTGTTACAAAAAGGGTTATAATATTATTTTTACACTGTTATAAACACTTCAATAAGTTTTGAAAGCAACTGTATTATTTGCTTAGGTCTTGCTTAGTTTCGCAATACTGTCTAACGTGTATCTGATTTCGGAAACTACCAGCTTTGTCTCAGAAGATAAAATTAATAATATAATGCATTCGTTTCTGAAATGTATAAATCTGGCAGTTTTAGCCTCAACATACATATTATTTGAGCCAATTCATACGAAAAAGTTTCTCGGAGCTGTCTGGCTAAGCAATCTTCAGATACACATGTCCAGGCACCTGAAAAGGCAAGAAGCATGGTTCTTTGCTTAAAGCTTCATGTATTTTAATATACTTTTGTAAACAGCAAAGGCTCTGATCGCACAGGCTCGTCTGAGCTTTTGCTGCTTATCTTGGTGCTAAGTTTCTTTTCTTACTTGCTGGTTTATTTGGTGATCAATGAAATAAACTTATTCATGTATTTATTGAACCCCTATATTTTATCCCATGCAACGTATATTCCTGACAAAGGCATAACATTTTTGTCCCATCAATAACTATGGTCAAATAGATCATCTCAATTCATAGACATGTCCAGTTTGGTGAACCCCAAGTCAGACCGCTATTTTAAGGCTGTAAGGTGTGACGTTAAATGAAGAGAGGAGAGGGGTCAACCATGGATCAATGCAGTCCTTTTCTGTATACTATTGTATACTATATATATGATGATAGGATTTAAGTGATCTATCTATCTATCTATCTATCTATCTATCTATCTATCTATCTATCTATCTATCTATCTATCTATCTATCTATCTATCTATCTATCTATCTATCTGCTCTGGCAGAAATAGGCGGGGATAAAACGAAAACAGAAACTGTGTATTTATGTATGCGAGTTAGTTTCAAAGTTAGAATTTCAACAGTCAAATTCAACATTGTTATCGATTTTTTTATTATTTTATCATATGTGGTAAACCTTCCGTGACTCACGCTGATGGCTCGTTTTTTTTTTATTAGAAAATGCATGTTATGACCACCATATTGAGACGCATCGATGTGTACACGCATCAAATATTTTGTTACTCCTAAATTATTTACATAAAGCATCCTGACCTGTGATTTATCCATACTGGCTCGAACTACCGCTATTTAAGTCACGTTTTATAGTCACAGGTGTGTTCGAGCCATTGCCTATTCCCAGTACTTTCTAGAGTTTCGTACATGTAGAGTCGAACTTCAATATTTGAATACGTTTGGGACCATTGAACATTGTTAGGAAAAAGGTTATTTGAATTTCCATTCTATTCAACGACAGTAAATCATCCGCAAGTTTTGGACGAAAAAGCGGTCCCTGGTTAACCATTGCACTTTAACGGTGATGACGGCATGCTCGGATTGACTTTCCGGTATTTTTCCTGGCCGGGCATTCCTAAAAATTAGTAATACCACTTTTGCGCTTCGTCCCCCCCCCACAAGGGTCTAAAATAGAAGTGAAGGCAATGCTTGCCCAGGCAAAGCAGTGCGAGTCGGACCGTCCATGTTTATAAAAAGTAGAAGTAGAGGCAACAAACCTATTGTTTATTTCGGAGACAGTGATTGAGATGTCATTTCACCTCAATGACGGATAAAAGTCCCACAAAATTGGAAGCAACGTCTCCAAACTGAGATATAGAGTGTTGACGGGGACATTAAACCTCAAATAAAAAAAAACTTTTGCGTCAAACACTGCCAGTCATGTGACAATTTGGCAATGTTTCCCATGAGCAAATGTTGATGTTGACGCAGATAACACGCTCGATAGCGATGCTTAGACAATAGCAAAAAAGAACTCGTAAGACGATTCTTCTCAATGTTGGCACTTGGCAGAAAGGTAGAGTGAGTGAGTGTTTGAGTTTTACGTCCCACCAACAGCTAAGGTCATACGGAGACGGGACCTCGGTTTAAAGACTCATCCGAAAATCAGTAGAAGCCCGGGATCGATCCTGCGACCCCTGGTTTACAAGGCAAGTAGCGTAACCACTACATCACGGAGGCTTCTATGCAGAATGGTAGAACATATGTCAGTCCATGACACTATCGTGATTTTAGCATCAAAATATACCGATAGCACTGCGACCGTCGAGCCGACCGTCCTCCCAAAAATTGAGATTCGTAGCCTAATTTGATAGTTTTACGTTCCATTTCATAACTATTCGGTTCCGAATCGAAAACCGTCGAACACATAAACGAATGCTGTTTTTGAATACCATGCTTATTCTGCTTTTGGTGACGATGATGAATGCCAATTGTGTGATGTTTAACTGATGAAGTCATGCAAGTTGTGTTTGTGTTTTGTGTGTTGGATAGAATAACCATCCATAATTAAGTAAAACAATATGGATGAATAAACCGTACGATTTTTTGACAATTTTGTCGGATGGAAAATCCATCCATTTATTATGAATGGTAAATCCAGCTCCCATTAGAGACACCAAAGAGAAAGATGCATAAACATGAAACAACTAGACCCTTATGGAAACATCAATAGCGGAAACCCAAAAGGACATCTACTTTCCCACAAAATGACCAATAGGCTATCCAAAACAAGATAATATAAGCGATACACACACTCAAATACAAACCATAACAACAAATAAACCGTGGCAGGAGAACTGCCTTGGAACGGCCAATTCAACGAATTCGACTGGGGATGGGGGCCTTGAATCGATTTTACGTAGTCACAATCCTCGTCCTTAGTTCAGTCGCGATTTAGACAAATTATAGTTAAAGGTTGGATGGTTTAGGGTCGTGTGTGTGTGTGTGTGTGTGTGTGTGTGTGTGAATTCGGGTTTAACGTCGCTTTCAACAATTTTTCAGTCATATCACGACGGTGTCTGGTTGCGACAGGGAGCTCAATGCTCACATTTATAGTGCTGCCTCACTGAAGTATCATGTCCCAGACACATTACATGATACCACACCCAGTCACATTATCCTGACACTGGATCGACCAGTCCTAGCTCTTCCCCGTAAATCTGAGTGCCAAACGAGGAGCAGCTAGTACCATTTTTAACGACTTTGGTATGTCGCGGCCCGGGGTCGAACCCCAGACCTCCCGTTCCCCTAGGTTTAGGGTCGTGGCATGTACTGATTACTGAGGAAGAATCATAGCGTCTGGTCATGAGGCATATCATGGATGACTCCGAGATATCTTTACAATCTCATATAAAATGAAAAAATTTACATCACGAAAACACGCTTATATATTTTTGAGCCCCTGAAACCCAACTTTTATATAGTAAAACTGGGGTTTACAGGGGTATATAGTATTTTTTTTCTTTTTTTTTTTCCCCGCTTAAAAACAGAGATAGTGAGTATCCGTTTTAACCGCATTGTCGAGGGGGTTCTAACGTGTAACCACAATCTACGTGTCAGCAGAAATATGAAAAATATCAGGATTTTTTATCTGAAAAATTCTACTTTTCGGTGGTAAATATTTAACAACATATTGGAACAGGCGCGTTTTCGTAATGTGTTTATACACAACGTACCTTTTCGATATGTTAACCAACGTCTCAGGGCTAGGCTTTAGTACGTTTTTAAACGTAGCACAATTGCAATAAACCAAGTGCAACGTAGTGAACATGAATAACATACGGCTATATATGGCTACATAAGCCACAGTTACTATCACCTATTGAGACTTGGTTTAACTACTTAGCTAAACGTAACGTGACCCGGGCTACGTTTGTTTTGACATTTTTAAATCATACCTGACATTTCATATCGGTATAAGTAGTAAACACAGGCAGTAAAACATACTGAAACGTAGACGAAACGCATTCAGTATGTATCACAAAAAACGTAACAGGCAATATAACTGAAGGTCTTCCGTTTATTACTTGGCATTACCTACGGTTTCCTAATTCTTAATATGTTTCGCTAGGTTATAATCTAAGTTTTATTACGTTCCAGTATATTTTAGTTGGTATTGCTAGGTATCACTTCCCTTCAAGTGTTGGATGGGAAACGTAGAAAAGATAGCCCCCAGTACGTGACATGGGGACTGGGGCTTAAGCAGAAAAAAATCTCTATATGGATATATGGGAACAATTCTCTTGAAACTCAAGGCGAAGTAGAAGTAAAACAAAGATCAGGAATCGATACAATTAACTTACTCCACCCATCAAAGACACCAAAGGGAAAGAAACACAAACATTAAGCGACCAGACCATAATGGAAACCTAAACAAAGGAATGCCATAAGGACAGTTACTTTCCCACAAAATGGCCATATGACCATCCAAAATAAAAAACACAAGTGATACACACATTAAGTAACAAACAACACCATAAATAAACCGCCACAGAAGAACCGCCTTGGAACGGTCAGTGGAATGATTTCCACTGGGGGGGGGGGCTTAAATCGATTTTACGTGGCCACAATCCTCGCTCTTCCGTCGCGATTTAGACAAATAATTTGTTCAGTCCGCATGAAGGCCTCCTAACTCATCAGTGCAACATCTCCGTGAACACAAAAAATCAAAGAACCACAGAGGTGAGACAACGGTGAGGACTCGACAGCAAGAAACCACTGAAATGCTGGAGCAAAAGAAAACCAACAGTTAGACTCCGATGGGCCCGACCAGAGACAGAGCATCAGGCACCAACCAACATTACCTTGAATTAGATCTCTCTAATTCTCAATAAGCCTTTACGTTGGAGCCGTCATAGAATCTGAGGCCTGACCCACCGGCGTGCAATTAAAGAGGGAAGCAAAGTTGTCAACCGTGATTGGGTTAACTACCATGCATGCATTCTATCGTATAAAATCCATGTTGTACCCAATCTTTTTATATCGAAGAATGATTTTACGAAATTGGGTGCTGAAGTCATTGCGGTTATATATTTTTCTGAATTTATATACTAAGTCACCATAAAATTCGGGTTCCGATAGACCTTGTTGCAGAAGATTTATGTCCAATATTGAATTTTGAAATTAAATCAGAATGGCGTCTATAAAATTTTGAAAAGGCTTTGCGTAGTTTATGGTACCGATAACCCTGATTAAGGAGTTTAGCCGTTAATAATTTATTACGAGTGTTGAAGTCAGTTACATGACTACACACTAGCAAATCGAATTAATTGCGAAATATAAACGCCATAGGATGGCGCACGAGGAACATCACCATCCAAAAAAGGAAAATTTACAATCTCAAAATCAAAGTCATCGCGTTTATCATAAATTTTGCACGAAACAAATCTATCTACAATAGATAGATGTAAATCCAAAAACGGGGCCTCGGTATCAGAAGAATTTGCTTTATTTAACTGAAGTTCTGGGGGGTAAATCTGAATGATCAAACCATCAAAATAGGTATTATCAATATTTAATAAATCATCTAAATAGTTCGATTTAGCCATGGTCAAAGAAGTAATCACGTTGGAGTTATCGAAGTTTCTCAGTATCTGTTTACAACCCCCCCCCCCCATACCGACATTTCTATCGTTTGCTGTAAATTCGATTTTTGCAACTTCTGTCCTTCCCCACTTATGGCATTCATATCGCATTCTCTGGGTTTACATTGTCTACGAAAAGTATTAACTCTATTTGAAGCAAACAACAAACTCATTTGTTTCCCTCCGTCGGAGGCTAATTGGAATAGACAAAAATATTTATCTGAGCTAATGAGGGTATAAGTCCAATTAATTAGATATTATGTAAGCAAAACCGCCTTTGTAATGTGTCTGAGTGCCGTAACACAAAGCAAAGCATCAATTGTGCAATTATGCATCATTATTACATTGGCAGATAAAATCATATTACTGAAAAAAGAGCGGCTCAGCAGCTAATTTTCTACTTGAATCCACTAGCTAAGTAATCATCAACAATTCATTTGTTTTTCTTTGATTTTATTTTTATTCCCATTTTTGTTTTGTATTTGTGTTGTTGCTAGAGCAAGGAATGCCAAATACTGCCGTGCAAGGTACGTTTATATGTCATATTCCAAACACGGAGCTTGTTCAGATGACAATTGTTGATTTTCTTTTCGTATTCATGCCTCAGACATAGATGACATGGCTCTATATAATATGTGAAAACTGAATGGATTGAAATTTTGTTAAGGTTTTGATTTCATCAAAAGAGCACCATGTTCAGCAGTCCGTGTTCTAAACACTATTGTATATTATGAACAATTTCACGGAACTCTATATCAGCCACAACTGAAGTAAACGTAGAATCCCAGCAGTTCTTATTCTGACAGCCATAGAATACAGCGGGCACAGGTCAAGGATGTCACATATAACCATTCACATGGCATAAAACTCAAGGTGGTAGAGAAAATGCAAACCTGTATATGCGTCTGTAGGAAGTTGTATTTAACTGACGCCATACACACGGGGTCCTTCGATTTATGTTTTGGAAAAATTATGATGAATAAGGGATAGTATTTTAAAAACGTATATGCATAACGTCCCAAGAAGGGGACACTTTAAAACAACAGAGATACTGATCAGACGACAGCGACGCCTGATCAAGGTCTTAACTGTTTACTAAAATATAACAGTTGTGTAAATAGTGCAAGGCATAGACGTCTCAAATTACTTCCGATATAATTGGACGTGTCCCGTATGTATTAGATGGAACGGTATAGACGCCAGTCCGATTTAATTTCAAAATTCAATGTTACACTTAAATCTCCCCGGCAACAAAGTATATCGGAACCCGAATTTTATGGTGACTTAGGATATAAATTCAGAAAAATATATACCTGCAAAGATTTCAGCCCCCAATTTCGTAAAATCATTCTTCGGTATAAAACAATTGGATACAACATAAATGTTATACGACAGGTTGCACGCATGGTAGTTAACCAAATCACGGTCGACAACTTTGCTTCCCTCTTTAATTGCACGCCGGTGGGTCAGGCCTCAGAATCTATGACGGTTCCAGTGCAAAGGCTTACTGAGAATTTGAATTTAATTTTATGTAACATTGGTTGGTGCCTGATGTTTCTGGTCGGGCCCATCGGAGTCGAACTGTTGGTTTTCTTTTGCTCCAGCATTTCAATGGTTGCTTGCTGTAGAGTCCTCACTGTTGTTTGATCTCTGTGTTTGTTCGATGTTTGTATTCTCGGAGATGTTGCAGTAATGAGTTAGGAGGCCTTCATGCGGAGTGAACATTGTTTCTGTCTAAATCGCGATCGAACTAAGGGCGAGAATCGCGGCCGCGTAAAATCGATTTAAGTCTCCTTCCCACAGTGGAATTCGTTTCACTGACAGTTCCAAGTCGGATCTTTTGTCGCGGTTTATTCTTGTTACATTTTGTCTTTGATTGTGTATCGCGTATATTTTTTTGTTTTGAATAGCCTAATGGCCACTTGGTTTGAAAGTAATTGTCATTTTGGCTTTCCGCTAATGATGTTTCTATTAGGGTCTATTTATTTCACGTTTGTGTTTCTTTCCCTTTCGTGTCTCTGCTGGGAGCTGTGGGTCAGTTATATCCAGGTGTATCCTTGGGCAACACACGTAATAACACTGCCCCCACTCTACCCAGGTGTGAATGGGTAGCAGTGGTGTAAAAGCCACTGCCTCTCTCTCTCGCGCGCGCGTGTGAAAACGCCCGGAATGAGTGTTCGAGAGCGATTCAATAAGTTAGACCCTTTTAATCGCAATCAAACTTAAATAAATTACTATAATGTAATTGTTTCGATTCCTGATCCTTGCATTCACTTCTTTTCTTTTCACAAACCGGTCCAAGATTTCTTCTGTCGCGGTGTCTTTGAGTGTGTATATCACTTATATTTTTTTTGATTGGCCATTTTGTTGACATGTAACCGTCCTTTTGAATTTTCGCTATTGATGTTTCCATAAGGTCCAGTTATTGGATGTTTGTGTTTGTGTACCTTTGGTGTCTCTGATGGGAGGTGTGGGTTATTTGTATCGATTCCTGATCACTGCCTTCACTTCTATTTTACTAAATGTAAAGAGTTAAAACCAGCTTTATCCGGTAGAACTTTTTTTATAGAGTTCATTGCAAGGACATATAGACGTTGTTTAAACTTTGATGCCATTCCATGTTCAATATATGATTAGTAGTCTGATTGAACTCTTCAGAAAATCTGAATCATCGAAATGTTCGTTTCTTCATTTAAACACTCATTTTAATCCATAACTATTAGACCTGGCCGTCCGCCGACTTCTCCAGCAAGTCCCATGGCTCTGCGACAGTCAGTTGAAGACTGTGATTATTTGCAGAAATTTGCAAAACAAAGAAATGAGACCACAGAATATGTCCAGTCGACGATGATTGTCAGGTGAATTAATAAATATTTAAATCCAGGTGACGCACTATATAAATAGATATGTAATCACGGCGCACCTTACATTTGAATGGCTAGATAGAGGCTCACAAGGAACGGGGGCCTCTAGCAAGTACATCCTTTTTCTTTATACGTTTTCTTAGTCCTTTCGTTTACAGACGGAGGGACGGATGGGTGCAGAGGGGCATTACATATTACAGCCGTTTTTCAAACCGGTGTATAAAATCACTGATAAAATGGCATCTTTTAGAATATTTGTCTTCTCTAATAGTAGAATGTTTTTGTTTAAAAGAGAAAATATCATTGGATGAGTTGTCTCCTTTCATAGCATTCGTTTGAGGAGCCTCATGACTCATGATGAGATAATACGTAATTTCAATTGCAATACCTTGCAATTATTCAGAAACGAAACGATATAATTTGAAAGTATTATGCTTTCACAAGGAACCGCTCAAGCATATTAAATGATTTATCCTTGGTTTGCTTTTTTCAATAAACACTTTATTTGTCTGCATCTGTAAATGATAATGCAGTTTCAATGTGTTAAGGCTGTTTTATAGACATGCTTTTGAAACACACATTCCCGAACATAGACTGGTTTACACTACTCATGAAATGTATCAAGTATTTTGACTAGATGGGTCGAATCCCTAGTGATAAGTAAAATTCATAAAAGGTTGTTTCGACGAACGATGCAAAAGAGCAAAAATTATATATGCTGGTTCAGGCCTGAAAATATGCTGTTTCCACTAAGATAACGATGGGTAGGTAGGTGTCAAAATGTTTTTATTACTTTGTCAAAAATCTATTCGATGGAAAAAAGCCAAACAAACAAAAAAAAAAAAAAAAAAAAAAAAAAAAACATCAAAACGGCTTAATTGTAACTATCTACACTACTAAATAAATAGATTATCCAATAAACTGCAAAAACACCGATCAGTTGGTGATTTTTTTTTATATCGAGTCACAATTTTGCTTTTATATATACTTTTGATTTATGAACTCTATGATTTGCGTTTATTTTGTGATTTTGGGGTTTTAGACAATTGCCGAATTTAAAATTCTCCCAACCATTTTCTCAGAAAACCTGCAGCGATTGGTCGTTTTTTTTTTTTGTTGTTTTTTTTTGTTTTGTCAACAAGCGTTTACATCGTAGCGACTTCGATTGGTAAAGTAGAAGTAAAACAAAGATCAGGAATCGATACAATTAACTTACTCCACCCATCAAAGACACCAAGGGAAAGAAACACATACCTGAAGCGACCAGACCATAATGGAAACCTAAACAAAGGAAGGCCATAAGGACAGTTACTTTCCCACAAAATTGCCAAATGACCATCCAAAATAAAAAGACACACGTGATACACATAGTAATTAACAAACAACAACATAAATAAGCCGCCGCAGAAGAACCGCCTTGGAACGGTCAATGGAAAGAATTCCACTGGGGGTGGGGGGGGGGGGGGGGGGCTTAAATCGATTTAACATGGCCATAATCCTCACCCTTACCTATGTCACGTTATACACTAATTTTGTTTAGTCCGCATGAAGGCTTCCTAACTCATCAGTGTAACATCTCCGAGAACATACAAATAAAAAAACTACAGAGATGAAACAAGGTTGAGGACTCGACAGCATACAACAACAGAATTGCTGGAGCAAAAGAAAACCAACAGTTAGACTCCCAGGGGCCCGCCCAAAGACGGAGTACTTCGATTGGTCTTAGAGCGCTAATATGCGATGTCGAGTCGTTTCGCCACTGGGTTGTTTTAGACATTTTTGAAGTACGTTTCGATTATTGGACCAAATACACTACTGATACCTTCACAAAACAGGTACAGGTACAAAACATGAATTCAAAGATAAGTGCTCGCGTCTGAAAATTGGTAAACTATTTGTTGTTGCTGCTACACAATCACAGAACTGATAAAACGACTTGAATTTTGTTATCAAGTAGTCAAACTCGACCAAGCAAATCAAGCACGTGGTCACAAAACATGGCTTCTGAAACTTTTAACCCAAAAAAAAAATAAAATTTTCAGAGGAAAATAAAAGAGATTTTCATTGTTTCTGCTTAAAACATTGATTTTGGGTACACGTTAGAAACGCCTCGACGAGGCGGTTCTAACGAATGCCCACAATCTATGTTTTAGAGCAGATATGAGGAAATAATGGATACCCCTGCAAACCAAACATTTTCCTATTTAAAGTGGGGTTTGCAGGAGTATTCATTACATAGGCGTGTTATCTTGATGTCCCGTGCGTAAACTTCAAAATGAATATCCTGATATCTCTCAACTTTAAACCACTAAAGTATTGTTTTTCTATAAACTTGGCATCAAGTATACCCGCGCTTGTGCGTTTTTTTTCTAGTATTACCTGAAAGTTTTCAAATAACGAGGTTGAAAGCATCAATGAAGCAAAAGAGCAGGGTTTCAACTATAAGTCTATCTTTTTTGACTGTCGCGGTTTATTTTTGTTATGGTTTGTCTTTGGGTGCTTGTGTCGCTTATGTTATATTATTTTGGATAGCCTATTGGCCATTTTGTGGGAAATTCAATGTAACTGTCCTTTTGACTTTCCGCTGTTGATGTTTCCATTGGGGTCTGTTGTTTCATGTTTGTGTTTCTTTCCCTTTGGTGTCTCTGATGGGATCTGTGGGTTATAATTGTATCGATTCCTGATCATTGCCTCCATTCTATTTTATGATCAAAGTGCTAGAAAGCATTAAGGTCGGTTGGTAAGAAAATCTGTTTTGTATTGTTCTAGATGGTAATAACAATTGCAGGGTCGGCACAAAAATGAGGGTCGGTCGGGTTAGCGAAAACAAAGCTATTTTTAGGCCTCATATTTTCAGTAATATGCGAGCAGAGTAATGTTAAGGCAAAGGTATACCTGTTAAATTTCCCATCATTCCAGAAAGGAGATAAAGCTGTGAAACTAAAAAGGATCTTCAAGTATATTCGCCCGGTGAAGGCTTAGAACAGTTTGTGCTTCCGCCTAGCCTGACCAGTCTTTGCAATGCAGTTTATTGACGACCTTTTGACACAAAGCTTCCATTACGTGAACAAGTCCGTGAAATGAATACCCCCTAAACCCTAACCCATGGGGTTTACAGGGGTATACACTATTGTTCTTATTTCTGCTCCAAGCAATAGGCTGTGGGTACTCATTAGAACCGCCTCAGTGAAGCCGTTCTAACAAGCACCCACAACCTATGTTTGAAGTAAAAATATCAAAAAAATATCATTTGAAATGTAGCCATTTCGGGGATGTGAAAAAGTGCACTATGTCTCACGGGTATGATATCGTAATGTTCATGTTGTCTGGGCAGGCCATATTCTGAATGAAAGGATAAACAAATTTACTATGATACATCGTTCAGCGCATCTGTTGGAAGACCCCTCTTCGCGTGTCGCTGCCAAATTAGTCTGGTTTGATTGTCTGCAACTAAGTCCGTTTGATAACAAGATTTAATTAAATAAAATTCGACCCAAAGCAGGCAATTTAAAGATACTAGAGACATCTTTATGTCACTCGTGTGACATAGCCTATATTTGCATGGCACCGGATAAAATTATATTTTTCTCTCTTTTTATTTGTCTACATCAAATATTTGCGTGCTCCTTATTACGGCCGCGTTGACATGATTGTAAAGGAAACTGTATTATAAGCAATGTTAAAGGCGATAGTTATTCCATTGTAAACAAGAATTGAAAGCAATGACCAAATAACACACACACCTCCCATCAGATACACCAAAGGGAAAGAAACACAAACATAAAATAAAAAGACCCCAATGGAAACATCAATGTGTGTGTGTGTGTGTGTGTGTGTGTGTGTGTGTGTGTGTGTGTGTGTGTGTGTGTGTGTGTGTGTGTGTGTGTGTGTGTGTGTGTGTGTGTGAATTCGGGTTTAACGTCACTTTCAACAATTTTTCAGTCATATCACGACGGTGTCTGGTTGCGACAGGGACCTCAATGCTCACTTTTATAAGCCTCACTGAAGTATCATGTCCCAGGCACATTGCATGTTACCACACCCAGTCACATTATCCTGACACTTGGTCGACCAGTCCTAGCTCTACCCCGTAAATCTGAGTGGCAAGCGAGGAGCAGCTAGTACCATCTTAACTCATTTTTGATTTTTATTTGGTATGTCGCGGCCCGGGATCGAACCCTTGACCTCCCGTTCCCTGGAGCGGACACTCTACCAACTGAGCTATCGGGGCCGGTAGGAAACATCAATAGCAGAAAGCCAAAAGAACAGTTACTTTACTTCAAATTGGCAAATTGACTATCAAATAAAAAAGGTATGCAAAGACGAACTATAACACAAATGAAACCGCGACAGAAGAACCGCCTCGGAACGGGGTGCTCAAATCGATTTTACGCGCCCGCAATCCTTTCCCTTTCTTTGACAAATAATTTGTTCAGTCCGCATGGAAGCGCCCTAACACATCAGTGCAACATCCCCGAGAACGCAAAAATCATAACAAACACAGAGATGAAACAACGGCGGGGACGCGACAGCATCAAAACTAATTGAAATGCTGGAGCAAAGGAAAACCAAAAGTTAAGACTCCTGTAAGTTTTAAAACGGTGTTCATTGCACGTGTGTGTTTATGTGAAGAGATTACGCTTTCATTATCCTACACTGCACTCCGGGAAAGAAAATAAATTTTCCATTGTTTACATGTACGTGATGTATTATTTAAATGCACTGTATGTTGCATCCAAGCAATTGTAATTAAAAGAGAAGAATTGCTTAATGCCAAAGTAATGCATATATTCGTCTTAATGCCATTTTTTTTTAATTTAGCCTGCCGGCAGCACACAAAACGTGATACGATTTAGAGCGTTGGTACTGTCCTGTTATTGTTCGGAATTATTTACTTTATCTATAAACATGCTACTTGACATTGAAAGTAAATTTAAAATATCCAGGCCTCAGTTGTTCAAAACTGTTAATGTAATTTGTTTACCCATTTTATCTACACTTATGTTCACATAATACACATTTTATCTACACCAATGTTCTCATAAGGCGTAAAAATAGAATAGCTGTGTCTCTTCTAACATGCTGAAAACAAAACTGGTCGGTAGGAAGGACAAACTTTTTTCTATTATTTGAGCCCCGCCAAGCGAATTTGTGTCTTCGAGCATTCCGTCTTGACAAATTTTAACTGCGCCTGCCAAGCCATTCAGAGGGGCCAGGGATATGGCTTTCTGTCTGAAGGTTCCTCTTGAATCACCGTTTGAATGAGCGAGCAGCGAAGGTTCTGGCGAGACTGCGCGGATGCGCAGGCTCGCCTGAACCTTCGCTGCTCGCATAGGCGATAAGTACCAAAATCGTTTGACGGGGCCCATTTTATTTTTTCTCCGGAAAAAAACACAGGGTCGGTCCTCTGTTTTTATGTTTTTTTGTCAATAAAAGTGTAATGTTGAGACTTGCACCGAATATCATCATCCATTTTAGATGCTCAAAAGGTCAGCTACGTAATTTGGAAGGTTCTAAATGGCAAAAAATACAAAAATATTCTAAAAGCGCGAAATCATAATGGGAAAATGCAATAGCGACATTGGGTAGGGTCGGATATTGAAAATGGTAGGTTCGGTGTTTTAATTTTTATTTTTGTCTCTTACTGATGAAAGAGCAGAGTCGGGCGGGGGGAGGGGCGGGGGCGGGTTGAAGCAGGGTGGGGGTGGGTTGAAGCAGGATTGGTCGGGTGAGCGGAAACACAGTGATTTTTAGGCCGAATAGGATATTGTTTTTCGGGCAAAATATGCGTAGCAAGCTACTAACATTATGTTTTCAGCGAATAATATTACTGAATCGGGTATTGTAATTACTAGACCAGGCGCCGAGGTTATAAAACTTCTTTCATACTCAGCTCAGCTGAATATGAAATGTTTAAAATTAAATTGAATGCAATGATCAGGAATCGATAAAATTAACCCAGAGCTCCAATCAGAGACACCGAAGGGAACAAAAAACAAATTTGAAACAACTAGACCCTAATGGAAATATCAATAGCGGAAAGCGAAACTGGCAGTTTCTTTCCCACAAGATCGCCAATTGGCTATCAAACAAAAAATAAAAATAAGCAAGCGATACACATACTCAAAGACAAACCACAACAAAAATAAACCGAACAGACAAATCGCCTTAGAATGGTCAGGTAAACGAATTCAAGTAGTGTTTGTGTGTGTGGGGGGGAGGGGGGGGGGGAGGCTTAAATCGATTTTAATGCTCACAAGTATTCAAATAAAAAAGGAATCAGGCAATTTCCTCTCAGATTTGCACACAATGGCATGCTCATCAATTTTAATGTGCCAATATTTGTTGGCATTTCATTACGCAAACACGCCTATACAAATACATTGCCACCTTTATCGCCGAAAAAATGAAAATTTCATGATGAAAAATTGTGATATTTTTCTTACTTCTGCTCAAAATATAGATTGTGGACACTCGTTAGAACCGCCTCATCGAGGCGGTTCTAACGAGTACCAACAATCTATATTTTAGAGAAGAAATAAGAAAAATAAGGTATATCCCCGGAAACCCCAGTTTCACTATATAAAGTGGGGTTCAAGGGGGTCAAAATTATATAGGCGTGTTTTCGTAATGTTAAAATTTATGACGCGGATAAATTTCAGGCTCCAGTGAGTGACAATGAAAAAGTTCTATAACATCGGAGCAAATTAACAATTTGACCGTCAGCGAGCTAGAGGTGAACAACTTGGCCATACTAGCTAGTTTCGGCAAATTAGGCCTCATCAGTAACCCTCAGATATTTGCAAATTCCACAATGGAATCAATGATCCCAAAGGACAAGAAAACCTTTTTGATAAAATGGCGGAGCTTCTCCTCTTGGATGTGTTGATCAAATATAAAAAATAAAGCAAATTATTGCCGAAATATGAGGCAAAAAAATAAGTATCGACATTAGGCTGTAACTTTGGAGACCAAAAAGGGTGGAGGTTATTTGCATGCTTTTTTTTTATTATTAAATTGGGATGTAATAAAATGCTATCAGTCTATTATATTATCAGTTTGCACGTCTATTATATTTCTGTGCTAGTAAACCAGGGGTCGCAGGATCGATCCCGGGCTTCCCCAGACTTTCGGATGAGACTTTAAACCAAGGTCCCGTCTCCGTATGACCTTGGCTGTTGGTAGGACGTAAAACTCATACACTCACTCACTCTGTGCAAATAAACGTGTCATTAAGCAATGTTGGTGTATCTTGTACTATTGACCAGCGACATTTCCCTAAAACTTTGTTAAGAAATTCAAATTGCAGTTTACAATTGTTAACGCCATTTCCCCCTATATTTAGTTTCGCTACAATTGCTTTAATTTTGTTTTGGATAGCCGACTGGCCATTTTGTTGGAAAGTAACTGTCCTTTTGGCTTTCCGCTATTGATGTTTCCATTAGGGTCTAGTTGTTTCATGTTTGTGTTTCTTTCCCTTGATGTCTCTGATTGGAGGTGTGGATTATTTGTATCGATACCTGATCATTGCCTTCACTTCTATTTTGTAATTTACACATTTAAAACAAATAATCGTTTTATATAATCTGTACAGTGAAACCATGGGATATGCACAGGCGTGTCAAATATGTTCTATAAACTGGTTATCCTTTGAAAGCAAGGAATACACCACAGAAGTGAAAAATATGGAGTGTACATGTTTTCTTGGCCAGACAAGCTAGTTTCGGCCAATAAGGCCTCATCAGTGACCCTAAGATATTTTCAAAATTCCACAATGGAATCAATGATCCCAAAGGACAAGAAAATATAATCTAAACTATGATGTAGGGCAGGGAGACTTTTTACCGCCGCCACACATTCCCACACACCAGCTGTAGTGAAGTTAAATATGTTCTATAAAAGAGTTATCCTTTGGAAGCAAGGAATACACCACAGAAGTCCGGTCCTATCATTCTCCGATTTCGACTGTTCCGGTGAGCTTCTCAGCATATGCAACAGTCCACATACTTACCCCCATACACAGATAGTCCGGTCCTATCATTCTCCGATTTGACTGTTCCGGTGACCTTCTCAATATATGCAACAGTCCACATACTTACTCCGTTATCTTTGCTTTGTTTTAGATTATAAAAATATCTGTACGCACCATTCACAGTAGAACAGAAAGTTATAAGTTTATTTGACCGCTGTGGCACATAAAACAGCCATGTAAGCAAAAGACCATTGGATTTGATATGGCATCAATATCATTGAAATAGAAAACAATTTATTACATATTTTGACTTGGCAGATGTTTAGAAGTTTCGTCAATTAAGTTTCCCTTGGGAACAATATATGCAACCAAACGTTTATGGCAAAAACTAAAGAGTCTAGACCAGAGTGACAAGTATTAAGTTGCAGTTCCGAATAACGATAAAGTAAACGCATAACCTATTTGTCAATCTTGGACAAAAATTATTTGTTGAAGCTTATCTTAGCTTGAAAGACTGACACTACGTTTTGTGTTCCGTTTGAATGCGTGAGACGGACGTGGGTTGTTTTCTGTCATTTATCTAGTAAAAACATGGTTAGTGTCTTTAATAATAAATATAATCGGTGAATCTTAGACAATTTTATAGGGGCGAGCTTTAGCGAGCCCCTAGAAAATTGTCGGGGCGAACCGATTATATTTTATTATTAAATACACTTATCATGTATTAAGTTTATACCGCAATTCAAAACAATCAAGGGTTTTTGCAGTAAAATAGCAAATTTAAGCAAAAATGACAGGAGATAGAGTGGCGTGTTACACGACATTCAGTGCCATGGCGCGCACACGTTGTATAAAGTGACGTCAACGTGTGCAAAGTTTCTGACGTCACCGCGCCACAAAGACGTAGGAAACAACATGGACGCTCCAATAAAAGTTTCTCAGCGCTTTAATCTGCAAATAAATAGTTTATATTAGCTATAAAAATTATTTTCGAGGTTGCGACGCAACTGCAGTAGCAGTGCGCAGTTATTCCAACGGGCCATTCAAACCAGGAAAGGCAGAGAAGGTAAGAGTTTAGCTGAAATTTCCGAAAATCTGTTTTAAATTAAATAAATAATGCAAAGATTTTAACTTGCAGTTTCGTTGTTCCGCTGTATAAAATGTTGCATGTTTTTGTTTACTCTGGTAAATTGGGGACCTGAAAAGTTGATCCGGTCTAGAAATTGTCACTAGACGTATTAAAGGTCAAGAGAAGGTATTATAGGTCACTATCGATTATAGCGTGCAGTTATTCGACCCCCCTTTACTAGGTTACAAGAATGCCTGATTGCGGTATAAAATCATTTCCGTGTTCGCCAGTTGTAAAATGGAAGAGAAGGCGGTGTTCCGGAATATATTAACCTCACACCTCCCATCCAAGACGCAGAGAGAAAGGAACACAAACAGAAATTAACTGTACCCATCACGTGAACAAGTCCGTGAAATGAACAACCCATTTAACTCCACTTTATATAGAGAAAACTGGGGTTTAAGGGGTATAAATTATTTTTCTTATTTCTACTCCAAGACATAGGATGTGGGTACTCGTTAGAACCGCCATATTCAGGCGGTTCTAACGAGCACCCACCGCCTATGTTTGCAGTAAACATAAAACGGATTTTCCTAAGAAAAGTGGCCATTTTGGAGATGTGAACAAAATGCGCTATGTCGCACGGGTGTGTTATCATAATGACAATGGAATAGCGGAATCCCCAAAGGACATTTACTTTCCCATAAAATGACCAAACAGCTATCCAAAATAAAAAAAAGTTGTTAGACATGCATGCATGCAAATACGAACTAAAACGATAATAAACAACAACAGAAGAACCGCCTTGAAACACAGGTTTTCGACGCCTTAGTCATTTCTTTTTCACAATTTCAGGATGATTTAACAAATACATAGTACTTAGTTAGCATGGACGGTCTGCCTCGCACCGCGGTTCCTGGACAGGCTTAGATCCGCTAAGAGGTTTAGCAGTACTAGTGTGTGGACCATATTCAGCTCTGCGTGGAAGCATCATGCAGCCCATGTATTTCTTCAAGTCCCTATGGGCGGGGCCGCATAGGAGGGCAATAGTTTTTGCACTGTCCGTTTGTGGGTTTGTGCGTTTGTAAGGCCGCTACTTTTTTGTGATGCGTACGTCCACATTTCTTCAACGATGAGTTGAAACTTTCCACATACATTCCTTGTTAGGTGAAGGGATGCCTAACCCAATTTTCACGTTGGTCCTATCCTTTTCGAAGGAGTTACGGCCCTTTATTTTCTAAAAAATGTGCAAAAACTTTGTGATGCGAACTACTTCAACATTTCTTCATTGATTTCAACATTTCTTCATTGATTCAGCTGAAACTTTGCACATGCATTCCTTGTGAGGAGAAGGGGTGCCTAACATAATTTTCACATTGATCCTATCATCTGTGACGGAGTTACGGTTCTTGATTCTCTGAAAAACGCGTTAAAAAACCTTGTGAAGCGAACTACTTCCACATTTCTTCGCCGTTTGAACTGAAACTTTGCACATGCGTTCGTTGTGAGGTAAAGGGGTTCTTAAACCTTGTGACGCGAATTACGTCCACATTTCTTCGACAATTTTGTTAAAGTTTTGCATATGCATTTGCAATGATATGTAGATGTGCCTAACTTAAAATTCATTCTGCTCGGATGAAACGTTTTGGAGTTATGGTCATTTATTTTCTAAAAATTGCGCTAAAAGTCTAGTGACGCAAACTACCTCCACATTTCTTCACCGATTGAGCTGAAACTTTGCACATGCATTCCTTGTGAGGTGAAGGGGTGCCTAACACAATTTGCAAATTGATCCTATCACCTGCGACAAAGTTACGGCCCTTGATTTCTGAAAAACGCGTTCGAAAACCTTGTGACGCGAACTTCTTCCACATTTCTCCACTGATTGAGCTGAAACTTTGCACATGCATTCCGTGTGAGGTAAAGGGGCGCCTAACATAATTTTCACGTTGCTCCTAGCATCTGCTTAGACGTTACGGCCCTTTATTTTCTGAAAAAATGCGTTCTTTAAGCTTGTGATGCGATCTACTTCCACTTTTGTTCGACAATTTTGTTAAATGTTTATGCCCCCGTAGGAGGACATATAGGTTTTGCACTGTCCGTTTGTTTTTGGGTTTGTGTGTGGGTTTGTGGGTTGGTCCGCTCTTTTTTTGCTCAAATTTGCTTCCACGGGGCATTGCTCACTTAAAGTGACAGCTCTTGTTTCCATTTAACAAGTTTAAGACATCTTAGAGGTGTCAGGGGGCTAAACATGTGTTGTTTAATAGCAAAATCAGAATCAGCGAACGTGTGTATTATTCATAGCAACTATTATTTTGGCAGAATATCGCAAATCGTGGCAAATTTTGTCTTTGAGCCAAAAGCAGCGCAAGCGAGTATAGTCATCTGTCATTTTTTTTTTCAAATAATCCGCCGATGTTTTCATTAAGAGTGGTCAGAGTACCAATACCTTTCACCGTCACATTTAACCAGTCCAATATTCAATGCGGCTTTACAGTTACAGCAAGAGCTGTTGACCGCTTTGAGATGTCTTACAAAAAGATGTTTTCGGCTATACATATAGAATACAAATGGGAAAGGAATGATCAGACATGGATGCAATAAGTTACACCTTCCGTTCAATACATCAACGGGAAAGAAGGAATGAAGGACGCAAAAATGTGTCGGCATTATATATTAACTGAAACGGTACGATTAGTAAGCCTAAAGGACAGTTTCTTTCCCACAAATGGCCAAACGGCTATCCAAAATAAACATAAAATAAACAGGACATACATGAAAAACATTCGATATCAATAATAAAATACAACATGTAGTATAATTTCTGCCGACTGACTAGTTTCATTTTTGTACACTGAATCAATTCCATATAAAACGCGAAGGCCTTTAAACGAACTAAGCTATCTGTGAAACGTTTTGGCTTTCCGCTATTGATGTTTCCAATAGGGTCTAGTTGTTTCATGTTTGTGTTTCTTTCCCTTTGGTTTCTCTGATGGGAGCTGTTGGCTAATTGTATCGATTCCTGATTATTGCCTTCACTTTGTTTTCTCTATATCAAATGTTTATTAAACGTAGTCATTTATGGAACTTGTTTAAGATAAAGGACAACTGGCAAACGCAATTTGAACAGACACAATGGGCTTTAAACAGGTATTGTTCTATTATATTCACCTATTTATACCTCCTGTGATACATATTTAAGCCATCTTATGTGGAAGCAGTGCTTTTCTCAGGAAGCAGCAGAGGCCTAGGCAACTCAGCGCACACACTCAGTCCCTCTACAGCCAATGCACGCTGACTCTTAATAACTAGGTCTCTCACCGCTGTAGGTTCGAGCCTGTCTCGCGTCACTTGAGATGCCAAGAGCTGCAACGGAAGGTCAGGTGTTTTTTTTTCTCCAGATACTCTGGTTTTCGCCCACCCCTGATTAACGATCGGCTCAATATGAGTGAAATAATATTGAAAGGGCCGTAAAACCGAAACAAAAAAAAAAAAAAAAGCCAATGCTGCTGGAAGAGGACAATTATGCGTCTAGCTCTATTAATTGTTTAGTTAGTAGAATCAAAGAATTTGAGGGCCCTGATTAATTATACGCAGTAAACGGTCTGATGTATTACATAAACTAATTCTGTTCCATTAATGGGACAACTCCCTTGACGAGGGTGTTAAATGAGTAACTACCATCTGTGTATCCGTGCAAACACAGAAACTTAATATAGTACAGGTTATTGTAAACTTCCTTTTTCATTGTATAAACTGGTGGCCACATGAGCATTTTTTGTGTTACATTTCTGACATATCTGATGTCACAATCTCATATAACACCGGAATAGTACAACGTAGTCTGTAGCAGAGACTGCATCTTATTCCCAGTCGACAAAGCAGGAGTGCTTTATAAATGTGTTTGCTTGATGTAGGTGGCAAGGAGACCTTTATTGGCTTAATGCACTCAATTAAACATATTGCATGAATTGATCGCCGTGGCAAAGTCGTTTAGGGCTCTTCATCGAGAACACAATGCTTCTCCCGATCTTGAGATCCAGGCATCTCGAGCCTTATGCCAGACTCCATTTTTTACAACTGGAGTTTTTTTTTTTCAGATTTTCCGGATTTCGCTTTTATCTGACTGCAATCCGTTCAGTATGTAGCTTGCTAGAGTGTGGAAATCTTGAATGTACCGTTAAATCCAAACAGAAGCAGCATGAGGAAACAGAAACTGATTACGAAGTTGTCATTTTACCTACAAATGTGTATGGGTAAAATTATAACAATGTCAATAGATAATTATAGATGGTCATGCAAAGGTATGTTTTGCTAGTGACTGAACTGGGTGCGTACTTAATAAGCCTACTTCAAATTTGATTTTCATGTCCAATGCGTTTGCGATCATTAATCTGTCTGGTATGGTAACGGCTGGCATACTGCATCGTAGGAATGGTAAAATGATACGATCAGCAATGTTTTTTTTTGGTGCAAAAATGTATCACGATGGATATGCCTTGTTTTTTAGACATTTGTGTGTTGATCATTGACAATTCAAGGAATAATTGGACTAAATAGTTTGCATTATATCAAAACACTGAACGCCATTACAACATTACAGGAATGTAAAAGAAGACATGCAGTTCTATCTCGTTCATGACCGTATAACTGCAATGTGATATAATAGTATCTTTCATGATCACGGAACTGGTAATTTCAATAAGAATATATATTATTAAAGCACATAGTCCATTTAAAGAATTTGCGACCACCCGAGCGCTCACCCAAATGGTCAAGTTTATTTCTCAAGAACTAAAGCGCTTCATGAATGACACTTGTATCTGGGGATGGCAACTTAAATGCAAGCACCCATATTTGACATTTACCTACATTTTATAGGTCACGGACTTTGTAAGATATTGTTACCACCCTAGCGTTCACTCTACTGGTCAAGTTTATTTCTCAAGAACTATAAGAGCTTCATTAATGACCCTAGGCACAAACTTGTATCTGGGGATGGCAATTTAAATGCAAGCATCCATATTTGACCTTGACCTACATTTTATGGTCACTGACTTTGTAAAATATTGCGACCACCCTAGCGTTTACCCTAAAGGTCAAGTTAATTTCTCAAGAACTTTAAGAACTTCATTACTGATATTTAGTACAAACTTGTATCCCGGGATGGCAACTTAAATTCAAGCATCAATATTTGACCTTGACCTACATTTCATGGTTCACTGACTTTGTAAAATATTGCGATCACCCTAGCGTTCACTCTGATGGTCAATATGTTCTATAAAAGGGTTATCCTTTGGAAGCAAGGAATACACCACAGAAGTGAAAAATATGGAGTGTACGTATTTTCTGGGCAAGACTAGCTAGTTTCGGCCAATTAGGCCTCATCAGTGACCCTCAGATATTTCCAAAATTCCACAATGGAATTAATGATCCCAAAGGACAAGAAAAGTTTATTTCCTATACTAGAACTATAAGATTTCCATTAATGATATTTGGTACAAACTTGTATCTTGGGATGGGAAATTGAATTTAAGCAGCCATATTTGACTCTGACCAACATTTCATGGTTCACTGACTTTGTAAAATATTACGACCACCCTAGCGTTCATCCTAATGGTCAAGTTAATTTCTCAAGAACTAATGACACTTGGCACAAGCTTGTATTTGGAGATGGCAACTTAAATGCAAGCATCCATATTTGACATTGACCTACATGATATGGTTCACTGACTTGTCACTGAATTTCATAAGATGTTTGTTTTGGCCCCTGCAGGCAAGGCCGCTAACAACGTCGTCGTTGTGTGACGGCTCCACTATGTTAACACGCTTAAGCAGGAGCTTGGTGGTACTAAGGCCTATGAGCTTCAGCCTTTAGCTGAAGAGAGAGCTATAGTAGATAAACATGTTTGTCATTCAGCCACCAAGTTTGTTGTGTGTGTTAACGAAGGCCAAGACAAGCTTCCTACGATATACTGGTTACCAAAACTTCATAAAAGACCTTACAAAGCACGGTTTATTGCAAATTCTAGCTCTTGCACTACCACTGAACTTTCTAAATTATTAACTTCCTGTCTTACTGCTATTAAAACGCATGTGATTAAATATTGTGATAAAGTCTTTGAGGGGTCGGGAGGGGGTCTGTTTTGGTCTATAAAAAATTCGAGCGGGGTTTTCAATAAATTGAAATTCAGACATTTTAGTGCTTCAAGTCTGTCTACTTACGATTTTTCCACTTTTTACACTACACTTCCTCATAATTTTATAAAAGAAAAGCTTGGTGATTTAATTGAATGGGCTTTTCACAGAGAAGATTCTCTCTATCTTGCATGTAATGTCAGAAATGCATTTTTCACTTCTTATGAGCATACGAATTTTACACTTTGGTCATGTCAGAAAGTGTGTGATGCCCTCACCTTTCTACTTGACAATATTTATATTAGATTCGGTACTAAGTTATTTAGACAAATTGTGGGTATTCCGATGGGTGCGAATTGCGCACCTCTTGTGGCTGATCTGTTCTTGTATTGTTATGAAAGAGACTTCATGTTGTCGCTTTCCATTGATAACCAATCTGAAGTTATTGAAGCTTTTGGCTCCACTTCTGGATGTTTAGATGATTTATTAAATATTGGTAATACCTATTTCGATGGTTTGATCAGTCAGATTTGCCCCCCGGAGCTTCGGTTGGGTGAGGCAAATTATTCTGATACCGAGGCCCCGTTTTTGGGTTTACATCTATCTATTGTAGATGGATTTGTTTCGTGCAAAATTTATGATAAACGCGATGGCTTTGGTTTTGGGATAGTGGGTTTTCCTTTATTGGATGGTGATGTTCCTCGAGCGCCATCCTGTGGCGTTTGTGTTTCGCAATTAATTCGATTTGCTGGAGTGTGTAGTCATGTAACTGACTTCAACACTCGTAATAAATTATTAACGGCTAAACTCCTTAATCAGGGTTATCGGTACCATGGACTACCGCAACCTTTTCAAAATTTTATAGACGCCATTATGATTTAATTTCACAATTCAATATTGGACTTAAATCTCTTCTGCAACAAGGTCTATCGGAACCCGAATTTTATGGTGACTTAGTATATAAGTTCGGGGGGATATGTGGCCGCGGTGGCTTCAGCACCCAATTTCGTAAAATCATTCTTCGATATCGGGGTTGGGGGGTTGGGTGCAGCATGGGTGTTGTGCGGCAGACTGCATGCATGGTGGTTAACCCAGTCACGGTTGGCAGCTTTGCTTCCCTCTTTGGTTGCGCGCCGGTGGGTCGGGCCTCAGATTCTATGACGGCTCCAACGTAAAGGCTTATTGAGAATCAGAGAGATCTAATTCAAGGTAATGTTGGTTGGTGCCTGATGCTCTGTCTCTGGTCGGGCCCATCGGAGTCTAACTGTTGGTGTTCTTTTGCTCCAGCATTTCAGTGGTTTCTTGCTAACGAGTCCTCACCGTTGTCTCAACTCTGTGGTTCTTTGATTTTTTGTGTTCACGGAGATGTTGCACTGATGAGTTAGAAGGCCTTCATGCGGACTGAACAAATTATTTGTCTAAATCGCGACGGAAGTAAGGGCGAGAATTGTGGCCACGTAAAATCGATTTAAGCCCCCCCCCCCCCCCCCCCCCCCCAGTGGAAATCATTCCACTGACCGTTCCAAGGCGGTTCTTCTGTGGCGGTTTATTTATGGTGTTGTTTGTTACTTACTGTGTGTATCACTTGTGTCTTTTATTTTGGATGACCATATGGCCATTTTGTGGGAAAGTAACTGTCCTTATGGCCTTCCTTTGTTTAGGTTTCCATTATGGTCTGGTCGCTTAATGTTTGTGTTTCTTTCCCTTTGGTGTCTTTGATGGGTGGAGTAAGTTAATTGTATCGATTCCTGATCTTTGTTTTACTTCTACTTTTGTATAATATTGCGACCTAACATTCACCCTGATGGTCAAGTGTATTTCTCAAGAACTATAAGAGCTTCATTAACGATATTTGGTACAAACTTGTATCTGGGGATGGCAACTTAAATGCAAGCACCCGTATTTGACCTTGACCTATATTTCATTGTTCACTGACTTTGTAAAATATTGCGACCACCCTATCGTTCACCCTAATGTTCGAGTTTATTTCTCAAGAACTATACGAGCTTTATTAATGATACTTAGTACTTACTCATATCGAGGGATGACAACTATAATGCGAACAACCATATCTGTCCTTGACCTAAATTTCATGGTTCTCTGCATCAACGCTAGTGTTCAACCTAATGTTTAAGATAATTTATCAAGACTTAGTACACCTTCAAACATGATACTTAGTACATGCTTGCATCTAGGAATTCAAACTTTTATGCAAGCATCAATGTTTGACCTTGGCCTAGATTTCATGGTTCGGTGACTATGCGCCCCCAAAGGCGCGGCATAGCCTTCGGCGGATTTTTTGTTTATTTGAAATATTACAGAAAGTTCCAAATGCATACCAACGCGCTCTCAAAGGCGCCGATTTTGGCCATTTTAGTACACAAACGTCGTAGGAAAGTTGAGAACCCGTAGAAAAGATTGGTAACAACATAAACGTTATACGACAGCTCTCAAAGAATGGAAACTTAGCATTCTGAAACTAGTGAACAAACGCATATCTTTCTCCTCTAAAAATACGAACTTATTACCTCTTAAATTTAAGACGTCTTTACGGCACCTTAAACTAGGTATTCAAGAAGTTCATAACAAGTTTGTTTTGGCTCCAGCAGATATGGCCGCTAACAATGTGGTCGTTGTTTGACGGCTCCACTGTGTTAGCAGTCTTCAGCAAGAACTTGGTGGAACTAAGGCTTATGAACTGCAGCCTTTGGCTGTAGAGATGGCTTTAGTACCACATTTGTTATTCAGCAACCGAGGTTACTGTATGTGTTACAGAAGGCCAAGACAAGCTTCCTACGTTATATTGGTGCCTAAACATCATAAAAGACCATACAAAGCACGGTTTATTCAAGCAACCACTGAACTTTCCAAATAATTAACTTCATGTTTTACTGCCGATAGAAAACATGTGATTAATTATTGCGACAAAGTCTTTGAAAGATCAGGGAGAAATTTGTTATGGTCTATAAAAACTCTAATGACAAAATAAATTTAAATCTAGACGTTTCGTGCTTCGAGTCTGTCTACTTATGATTTTTTCCACCCTTTACACTTCACTTCCTCACAATCTTATATAAGAAAAACATTATGATTTAATTAAATTAGCATTTCATAGGGACATCTCTCTCTATAATGCGTGTAATGTAAGAAATATGTTTTCATTTCTAAAGAGCATAAAAGTATACCTTATGTTCATGTCAGAAAGTGTGTGAAGCTCTCACCTTTCTACTTGACAATATTTACATATGATTCGGTACTTAGTTATTTGGACAAATTGTGGGTATTCCGATGGGTACAACAAATTGCGCACCCCTTGTGGCTGATCAGTTCTTGTTTTGTTATGGAGGCGACTTCATGTTGTCCCTTTCCATTGAAAACCAATCTGAAATCATTGAATCCGTTAGCTCGACTTCTAGATATTTGGATGATTAATTAAATATTGACAGTACCTATTTCGATGGTTTGATCAGTCAAATTTACCTAACAGTCATGTACATGACTTCAACACTCGTAATACATTGCTAACTGCTTAATTTCTTTCTCAGGATGATCGGTATCATAAACTTCGCAAAGCCTATATTAAATTTTATAGACGCCATTCCGATTTGATTTCAAATTTCAGTGTTGGACTTAAATCTCGTCTGTAACAAGGTCTATCGGAACTCGGATTTCATGGTGACTTAAGTATATAAATTCAGAAAATATATAAATGGAATGACTTCAGCACCCAATTTCGTAAAATCATTCTTCGATATAAAAAGATAGGGTACAACATCAATGTTATACGGCATACTGCATGCATGGTAGTTAACCCAATCACGGTTGACAACTTTGCTTCCCTTTTTAATTGCACGCCGGTAGGCCAACCCTCAGATTCTATGATGGTTCGAGCGTAAAGGTTTACTGAGAATTAGGGAGAATCTAATCCAATGTAATGTTGGTAGGTGCCTGATGCCCTGTCTCTGGTCGGGTCCATCGGGTTCTAACTATTTGTATTCTTTTGCTCCAGCATTTCAGTGGTTTCTTGCTGTCGAGTCCTCATCGTTGTTTCATCTCTGTGGTTGTTTGATTTTGTGTTCACGGAGATGTTGCACTGATGAGATAGATGGCCTTCATGCGGTCTGAACAAATTATTTGTCTAAAACGCAACGGAAATAAGGACGAGGATTGTGGCCACGTAAAATCGATTTAAGCCCCTCACCCCCGTGGAAATTGTTTCTCTGACCGCACCAGGGTTTATTTGTGTTATGGTTTGTTTTTGGGTGTGTGTGTCGCTTGTATTGTTTTGTTTTGATGGCCGGTTGGCCGTTTTGTGGGGGAGTGGCTGTCCTTTTGGCTTTCCGCTGTTGGTGTTTCCATTTTGAATACATTATTTATCTAAATCGCGACGGCAGTAAGGGCAAGGATACTGGCCACGTAAAATCTATTTAAGCCCCCCCCCCCCCCCAAGTGGAATTTGTTCCAAAGACGGCTCTTCTGTCGCGGTTTTAGTTTTGTTAGTTTGTCTTTGAGTGTGTGTTTCGCTTTTATTATTTTGTTTTGGATAGCCAATTGGTCATTTTGTTGGAACGTAACTGTCCTTTTGGATTTCCGCTATTGATGTTTCCATTAAGGGTCTAGATGTTTCATGTTTGTGTATAATTCCCTTTGGTGCCTCTGGTGGGAGCTGTGGGTTAATTGTATCGATTCCTGATCATTGCCATCAGTTCTATTATGCATGACAATTAACGGGTGATAACTTTGCTTCCCTCTTTAATTGCAGGCCGGTGGGTCAGGCCTCAGATTCTATGAACACCTATGAAAGCCAACTTTGTTTAATGACAATGACTTTCGAATATAAGTATCCGTCTTTTTTTCTAAAAGGTACCTGCAATCCATGTTTGACCATCTGTAACAGCTAGATTTGGAGCAATGAAAGAAAGCACAACATCACACTGATGTATTATCTTGACGGATTTGTGGACATTGGAGTCATGGTGTTACTTTACAATAAAGCAGCCGCGTGCCACAGCATACGTTTTGGGTTAAAGATGCATTTGTCTGGCAACATTGTTACTTATCTTAATCCAAGTATAGTTAGGTGGTGCTCGATATGACAGCTATATTCACATATAATCTGCGTATCATCTTACGATATGATAATCTTCAATTGATACCTTTTTGGAAATTATGAATTGTTAGTTCGAAACCATTTGAGCGGATTGGACAAATTATTTTACGATTTGCGAAACAATGACCTAGCTTTTGGCTTTAGTTGTGCTCGTGTAAATGGAAATTATCATATGGCATGTTTCATATCATAACCCATATCAGCCCGAGAATCAAATATATGGGTCGAGTGCTGATGTGGGTTATAATATGCAAAATGCCATATAATAATCTATTTATCATATATTTTTCCAAACTTTGTCCTTTTCAAAAATGTTAAATTGCGGTTTTATGTTTAAAGCTCTTCTAAATCATTAATTTTTCGTATTTATGAAATTGGACTAATATGTTATATCGGTAACATTCCCTGTGCAATGGTGCATATCTTTGACTATGTGAAATAGTCAGAAAAAATCTGCACGTGCTACGATTGACAAAAATGACGTGCTTAATCACCGATAATTTCCAATACATTCACCTGCCTGTGTGTGTGTGTGTGTGTGAATTCGGGTTTAACGTCGCTTTCAACAATTTTTCAGTCATATCACGACGGTGTCTGGTTGCGACAGGGAGCTCAATGCTCACGTTTATAGTGCTGCCTCACTGAAGTATCATGTCCCAGACACATTACATGATACCACACCCAGTCACATTATCCTGACACTGGATCGACCAGTCCTAGCTCTTCCCCGTAAACCAGAGTGCCAAGCGAGGAGCAGCTAGTACCATTTTTAACGACTTTGGTATGTCGCGGCCCGGGATCGAACCCCAGACCTCCCGTTCCCCGGAGCGGACACTCTACCAACTGAGCTATCGGGGCCGGTATATTCACCTGCCTGCCTCAAAATTTGTATTGTAAACACAACTGTTGCTATTTAGGATAAATATATACTTTGTTATTCCATTTTATGGCCGCACACGAGTTCTTGTAAACTGCTCAGAGGATCTAAGTCTGCCCAGGCTAAGCGGCGCGAGTCGGTTCGTCCATGCTTATAAACCCTATTGGTTTCATTGGACGACAGGGCTTGAGGTGTCATTTCATCTCATTATCTGATAAAAGTCCCACAAAATTGGAAACGTCTCCAAAATGACCTATAGAATGTTGACGGGGTCGTAAAATCTCAGATCAACCAACCAATTCCATTTATATTGCATTAAGTACTTGCAAACGAAGTAATGCCCTTAGTTTTACCGATAGTTAGGTAAAATTAAACCACTTAGTGTACGGTCTTTAGAAGCTTTTGCCAATTGCGTGTACGAATCGAATCAAACAGTGTAAGGACTAAAGCTAAGACGGAAATTAGTTTTTGCCGTTGAGTCTAACTATCGACGTTCTTTTGTTCCAGCATTTCAGTGGTATCTTGCTGTTGACTCCTCGCCGTTGTTTCATCTCTTTGGTTGTTTGATTTTGTGTACTCGAAGATGTTGCACTGATAAGTTAGGAGGCCTTCATGCGGACTGAACAAATTATTTGTATAGATCGTGACGGAAGTTAGGGCGAGTATAAGGGCCGCGTAAAATCGATTTAAGCCCCCAGTGGAATTCGTTTCACTGACCGTTCCAAAGTGGTTCGTCTGTCGCGGTTTACTTTTGTTATGGTTTGTCATTGAGCGTGTGCATCGCTTGTATTTTTGTTTTGGATAGCCTATTGGCCTTTTTGTGGGAAGGTAACTGTCTTTTTGGCTTTCCGCTATTAATGTGTGAATAAGGGTCTAGTTATTTCCTGTTTATGCTTCTGTCCTTTTGGTGTTCCAGATGGGAGTTGTTGGTTAATTGTTTCATCTCTGTGGTTGTTTGATTTGTGTGCGAAGATATTGCACTGATGAGTTAGGAGCCCTTCATGCGGACTGAACAAATTATTTGTCTGAATCGCGACGGAAATAAAGGCGAGGATTGTGGCCAGGTAAAATCGATTTAAGCCCCGCCCCCCCCCCCTCCCCACCAGTGGAATTCGTTTCACTGGCCGTTCCAAGGCGGTTCTTCTGTCGCGTTGTTTTTGTAATTGTTTGTCTTTTTGTGTGTGTGTATCGCTTGTATGATTTTCTTTGGATAGCAAATTGGTCACTTTGTAGGAAAGTAACTGTCATTTTGGCATTCCGTAATTGATGTTTCCATTATGGTCTAGTTGTTTCATGTTTTTTCTTCTTTCTATTTAGTGTATCTGATGGAAGCTGTGAGTTAATTGTATCGATTCCTGATCATTGCCTTAATTTCTATTATTGCATCAATTCCTGATCGTTGCCGTCACTTTATTTTTTTTCTGAAGAAAAAGGAGTTTTGTCTAACAATAGGTCTACCAGAGACGAAATACTGTTATGTCATTTGCAAATAACTTCATTTCTCTTTTTGTATTATAAAATTTAGAATTCAGTTAACGTTGATTAAACACCATTTTCTTGCAACTTTATAGAACCGCTCATAAAACGTGCACATACGGATTTAGACCCAACCTAAGCTAAATTAATATCAAAATCTAACCTGTTATCTGGCTGAACTTTGAAAACTATTAAAGGAGTTTCCGAGAAAATATTGTGTCTATGGAAGGTCGAACGGACGAACCATTACTATAGCCCCCCTCGGGTAACATCGTGGGCAAACTATGAAACTATTAAATCAAACAGCCTGGATTCGCCTCTCATATAGTTGCATTTTAAACATCGTAATGTAAATGACTTACCCGTGACCATTTACCGACGGTTAACATTATTTATATAACACTCGGAACATAAACCGTATTTTGGATTATGCTTAGGACCCGCAAGGTATTGTCATTCAGGAGGAACTAGAAAGCGTGCAAGAGCGCACTGCCTGATCTGTAGCAGGAAACTACAATTATGAAATTTGTAATATGACTGGAATTCTCAGACAATTAAAATGGAAATCCCCTAAGAAAACGAGGAAAGACAATAGACTCATACAACTATACTAAGCTTTAAAAGGTAAAATAGAAGTGGAGGCAATGATCAGGAATCGATACAATCAACCCACAGCTCCCATCAGAGACACCAAAGGGAAAGACGCACAAAAATGAAACAACAGACCCTAATGGAAACATCAACAGCTGAAAGCCAATAGGACAGTTACTTTCCCACAAAATGGCAAATAGGCTATCCAATATAAATAAGCGACGCAAACACCCAAAGACAAACCATAACAAAAATAAACCGCGACAGAAGAACCGCCTTGGAACGGTCAGCGGAAACGAATTCCACGAGGGGGCTTAAATCGATTTTACGTGGCCACAATCCTCGCTTTTAATTCCGTCGCGATTTAGACAAACAACTTGTTCAGTTCGCATGGAGGCCTCCTAACTCATCAGTGCAACATCTCCGTGAACACAAAAAAAAATCAAACAACCACAGAGGTGAGACAACGCTGAGAAATGCTGGAGCAAAAGAACACCAACAGTTAGACTCCGTCGGGCCCAACCAGAGACAGATCATCAGGCACCAACCAACATTACCTGGAATTAGATCTCTCTAATTCTCAATAAGCTTTTACATTTGAACCGTCATAGAATCTGAGGCCTGACCCACCGGCGTGCAATTAAAGAGGGAAGCAAAGTAGAAGTAAAAGAAAGATCAGGAATCGATACAATTAACTTACTCCACCCACCAAAGACACCAAAAGGGAAAGAAATACAAACATTAAGCGACCAGACCATAATGGAAACCTAAACAAAGGAAGGCCATGAGGACAGTTACTTTCCCACAAAATGGCCATATGGCCATCCAAAATTAAAAGACACAAGTGATACACACAGTAAGTAACAAACAACAACATAAATAAATCGCCACAGAAGAACCGCCTTAGAACGGTCAGTGGAAAGATTTCCACTGGGGGGGGGGGGGTGGGGGGCTTAAATCGATTTTACGTGGCCACAATCCTCGCCCTTACTTCCGTCGCGATTTAGACAAATAATTTGTTCAGTCCACATGAAGGCCTCCTAACTCATCAGTGCAACATCTCCGTGAACACAAAAAAAAAATCAAAGAACCACAGAGGTGAGACAACGGTGAGGACTCGACAGCAAGAAACCACTGAAATGCTGGAGCAAAAGAAAACCAACAGTTAGACTCCGATGGGCCCGACCAGAGACAGAGCATCAGGCACCAACCAACATGACCAGGAATTAGATCTCTCTAATTCTCAATAAGCCTTTACGTTGGAGCAATCATAGAATCTGAGGCCTGACCCACAGGCGTGCAATTAAAGAGGGAAGCAAAGTTGCCAACCTTGATTGGGTTAACTACCATGCATGCAGTCTGTCGTATAACATCCATGTTGTACCCAATCTTTTGATATCGAAGAATGATTTTACGAAATTGGGTGCTGAAGTCATTGCGGTTATATATTTTTTCTGAATTTATATTCTAAGTCACCATAAAATTTGGGTTCCGATAGACCTTGTTGCAGAAGAGATTAAAGTCCAATATTGAATTTTGAAATTAAATCAGAATGGCGTCTATAAAATTTTGAAAATGCTTTGCGTAGTTTATGGTACCGATAACCCTGATTAAGGAGTTTAGCCGTTAATAATTTATTACGAGTGTTGAAGTCAGTTACATGACTACACACTCTAGCAAATCGAATTAATTGCGAAATATAAACGCCATAGGATGGCGCACGAGGAACCTCACCATCCAAAAAAAAGGAATATTACAATCTCAAAATCAAAGTCATCGCGTTTATCATAAATTTTGCACGAAACAAACCCATCTACAATAGACAGATGTAAATCCAAAAACGGGGCCTCGGTATCAGAAGAATTTGCTTTATTTAATTGAAGTTCTGGGGGGGGGGGGGGGGTGTAAATCTGACTGATCAAACCATCGAAATAGGTATTATCAATATTTAATAAATCATCAAAGTTATCAACCGTGATTGGCTTAATTACCATGCAAAGCCAGTTTACCAACAGATGACCTTATCCCCATAACTCGGTGTGGTAGCAATCACCCTTCAATGTCATTTCAGACTTGCATTGCTGGCACAGACATTGATAAAGACAGCTTCTTTACCAGGACCATTAGGGGTTGGTACGCCCTACCAGAGTCTGTAATTTTCTGTGTTGAAATTGCCAATAACTGTGTTGATCATTGCCTTCATCTCTATTTTACTTCTCTTGTGAGAGCTGGATACTAGTTTCCCAACGACAGACCCTGATGAATGGTTGTCAAATCGACGTTTCACGAGTAAACTACCCAATCCTTTTCAGGGACGGGCTTCTCTAGAACAGTCTACTAACAGTAGTTTGTTTTATACATCAAACTAAACTAATCAAAGTCCACCTGTAAACAAGTTTGTCATGAAGTTTTTATTTTGGTATCGACCGTACACTACACATAGGATCGTTTGATATAACATATGCACCACCATCCTATCGGCCGTACACCTAACGAGCAAAAAAAAAAAAAATGAAAATCAAGCAAAATACAGAAAATATTCATTTAAAAGATATTGAAAACATAGAAGTTCGTGACAGACATGTGAAAATAATAAGCGATTATGGGGATAGTTTTGTTCTTCGTAACCCTTATAGGTGTTTTTTTGACCATTTGTGCACTAATCCACCGGTTGAATTCGTTTCACTGACCGTTCTAGGGCGGTTCTTCCGCCGTGGTTTACTTTTGTTATGGCTTGTCTTTAAGTGTGTGTGTCGCTTAATATATTATTTTGCTTTGGATAGCCAGTTGGCCATTTTGTGGAAATGTAACTGTCCTTGTGGCTTTCCGCTAGTGATGTTTCCATTAGGGTCTAGTTGTTTCATGTTTGTGTTCTTTCCCGTGGTGTCTCTGATGGGAGCTGTGGGTTAATTGTAGCGATTCCTGATCATTGCCTTTACTTCTCTTTTAGAAATATATATGAATGTATCAGCGACGACACGGATATATACTTACACTGAATTATCACACAGTTCGATAAAATAAATGGAAAAATGCTGACCTGTCATCATTTCCGTGTATACTATCTCCCGCTTGACTGATCCCTATATACGGTGTTTGTTCGCATACTGTGATAATACCATTGTTACAAATTGCGACATTCCTTCCCGTCGGTGTCTTGGACGGTGTGTTTTAGGTAATTGTATCGATTTCTAATCACTCGTATCCGTTGTTCAACATTATTCAGCAAACATACGTGGGTAGGATATTTGGACTTGCTAGAACTTTTAGTATTTTGACTATAAGCTAGCGATGCTTGACAAGATGGGACAAGGCGCTAATGGACTGAACGTCAAAAGCGTCGTAGCTGTTCAGTGAAAACACGAAAATCCGCCTATGTAATCTGTACCCACCTCCTTACCCCCACTTTTGTATAGAATAACTTTGGTTTAAAGGGGTTTATATTGCTTTTCTAATTTCTGCTCAAAATCATAGATTGTTGGTACCGAGCCGGTTTTAACGAGAACGCACACACTATGTTTTGAGCAGATATATGAAAAAACGACAGACTTGTTATCTGAAAATATTATTTATTTATTTATGTATTTATTTATTTATATATTTTTTATCTTTTTTTTTTTTTTTTTTTTTTTGGTTGGTGGTAAAATTTCTAGTGTATTTGAATAGGCATGTTTTCGTAATATGAATATCATAATGAGTATCATTAAGCCAAACCATGTCGTGCATACAACTTTGTTCGATTCACACGACGATGTTTGACGATCTGTTGCCTTGGCCCGTGATAAACTAAGTTCGAGGATGTAGATTACAAAATGAACAACAGCAAAAAAAAGAGTACTATATTTTGTCTTGAACAGCAGTTTGCCTGTCATTGACTGACGGTTATGATTTAGGAATAAAACAACAGTTATGCAATTTTCCTCCGTCAGGTAAGGAAGAATAATTCCACTTTTCGATAATATGATTATACCTGTCAGTGTAATAATGATTCATAACTGTACAATTGAAGATTTTACTTGTGTAGTCGTATTTTATGGCATTACAGCGATTGCTTGCAAAATCTTGGAAATTGGTCTGATAGCATTATTGTTCTCGATATCTATATTTATTTATCCAGCTTGATCTTATAACATATTTACGCTTTATCAATGACATAACCATACGAAATCACGCTTATACAAATACATTGTAAAGTTAACCGCCGAAAAAAAAGAGAAAACTTTCAGATGAAATATTGTGATATTTTTCTTATTTTTATTCAAAATATAAATTGTTGATACATGTCAGAGCCGCCTCGTCGAGACGGTTCTAACGAGTACCCATAATCTATATTTTACAGCAGAAATAAAATAAAAAACAATAAAGAATTCTGTTCAAAATATGGAATGTAAATTTACGTTAGAACCACCTCTTAGATGCGGTTTTATTGAGTACCCACAATCAACATTTTAGAGAAAACATAATAACCACTGAAAACACCAACTTTACTGTATAAAAGTGGGGTTCAAGCGGGTCATAATTATAAAAGTTTGTTTTCATAAGCATTACGAAAACACGCCTATACAAATACATTGCCATTTTTTGGCCCCCAAAAATAGAAAATTTGAGATAAAAAAATGTAATATTTTGCTTATTTCTGCTCAAAACAAAGATTGCGGGGACTCGATAAAACCGCCTCGACGAGGCGGTTCTGTAGAGTACCCACAGTCTATGTTTTTGAGCAGAAATAATAAAATTGATGTAAACCCCCTTAAACTCCAGTTTTACTATATAAAAGAGGGGCATGAGGGGTCAAAATTATATAGGCGTGTTTTCGTGATGATGACCTTCACGCGTTGTTTTATGATACCATTCAAAAGGTTTTGAAAAGAAGACGCTTATAAACCCCACTTTAATATAAGCCCCTCCAAGCGAATTTGTGTCTTCGAGCATTCCGTCATGACAAATTTTAACTGCGCATGCCCAGCCATTTAGATGGGCCAGGGATATGGCTTTCTGGCTGAAGGTTCCTCTTGATTCAATGCTTGTATGAGCGAGCAGCGAAGGTTCTGGCGAGACTGCGCGGATGCGCAGGCTCGCCTGAACCTTCGCTGCTCGCATATCCGATAAGTACCAAAATCGCTTGACGGGGCCCATATAAGGTTGTGATGAGTATATGCTAGGTGCAAATATGTGCAAATATAGGCTTTGGCTTTGGTTGATGTTGAACGACAAAGGATATGTCGAGCCGTTCAATTACCTAGTCGCTCTTTCCATGTCAAAACGTAATGCACAAGCGGTTAACCAACATACTGATTATCAGCAGTCGAATGAGCATCCGACTGCGCCACCAAGGACGGTTGTAATGTAATGTTATTAATCACGTAATTTAGTATTGTTTCGTATTGGCCCAGTTGCAGGTCCGATGTCTGCCGAGGGCCGAGGCCAATACAGCTGACCGAGGAGCTGTAACTGGGACAATACGAAACTACAGGATTAATGACAATTTTATTAATTGGCACCATTTAAAACATTATTTTCGATTTTTCACCTAAGTATTAATATGGATGGCCTCCGAATAATACAGGACAGTCAATTAATAATTATAGCTAGAGTGGATAGTACTATGTCAAAACCAGTTCCAGGCAAGTATAACGTACAGTCACCGTCATATTACACTGAGTATTATCCGAGTACAATTGGTAATTTTAAAATTTATATTCATTAAGAAGTTGTGTATAGTAGAGGAAAATAACAGAACTTTTTATTATGTGTTACAATACGTAGATTCAGGTTTAAATTTACATCAGGTTTACATCATATTTTCTTGTCCTTTGGGATCATTGATTCCATTGTGGAATTTTGAAAATATCTGTGGGTTACTGATGGGGCCTAATTGGCAAAATACTAGCTAGTCCGGCCCAGAAAACATGTACACTCCATTTTTTCACTTCTGTGGTGTATTCCTTGCTTCCAAAGGATAACCCTTTCACAGGACATATTTAACTTCACTACAGCTGGTGTGTGGCGGCGGTAAAACGTCTCCCTGCCCTACATCATAGTGTAGATTATATTTTCTTGTCCTTTGGGATCATTGATTCCATTGTGGAATTTTGAAAATATCTGAGGGTCATTGATGAGGCCTGATTGGTCGAAACTAGCTAGTCTGGCCCAGAAAACATGTACACTACATATTTTTCACTTCTGTGGTGTATTCCTTGCTTCCAAAGGATAACCCTTTTATAAAACATATTAAATCATTTTCTCGCCGATTGATACTTTGTGCACTTTTAATAGTCATTTAATATTTTTCATGGACTTGCTGATGTTTGTTTGCTTGTTTGATGTCATTACGAAAACACGCCTATACAAATACAGTGGGAACTTTACCGCCGAAGTAAATGGAATTTTAAGATGAAAAATTGTCATATTTTTCTTATTTCTGTTCAAAATATAGACTGTTGGTGCTCGTTAGAACCGACTCATCGAGGCGGTTCTAACGACTACCCACAATATTTATTTTAGATCAGAAATAAGAAAAATAAGGTTTGCCCCTGTAAACCCCAGTTTTACTATATAAAAGTGGGGTTCAAGGGGGTCAAAATTATATAGGCGTGTTTTCATGATGTGAAATTTAACGTCCTCATTAACACTGTAAAGGTCATTTTGGAAACGTTGCTTCCAATTGTGTGGGACTTTAACTCGACATTGAGATGAAATGACTTCTCAAGTCCTGCCACACAAACCAAACCAATAGGGTAAATAAGCATGGACGGGCCGACTCGTACGGCATTGCCTGGGTAGACCAAGTTTGCTGTGTGTGTAACAGAAGGCCAAGACAAGCTTCCTACGCTATACTGGTTACCAAATCTTCATAAAAGACCTTATAAAGCACAGTGTATTGCAAATTCTAGCTCTTGCACTACACTGAACTTTCTAAATTATTAACTTCCTGTCTTACTGCTATTAAAACGCATGTGATTAAATATTGTGATAAAGTCTTTGAAAGATCAGGAAGAAATCTGTTTTGGTCTTTAAAAATTCGAATGAGGTTTTTAATAAATTGAAATTCAGGCGTTTTCGTGCTTCTAGTCTGTCTACTGACCATTTTTCCACTCTTTACACTACACTTCCTCATAATTTTATAAAATAACAGCTTAATGATTTAATTGAATGGACTTTTCACAGAGAAGAGTCTCTCTATCTTGCATGTAATGTCAGAAATGCATTTTTCACCTCTAAAGAGCATAAGAATTATACACTTTGGCCATTTCAGAAAGTGTGTGATGCCCTCACCTTTCTACTTGACAATATTTATATTAGATTCGGTACTAAGTTATTTAGACAAATTGTGGGTATTCCGATGGGTACGAATTGCGCACCTCTTGTGGCTGATCTGTTCTTGTATTGTAATGAAAGAGACTTCATGTTGTCGCTCTCCATTGATAACCAATCTGAAATTATTGAAGCTTTTAGCTCCACTTGTAGATATTTAGATGATTTATTAAATATTGATACTACTTATTTCGATGGTTTGATCAATCAGATTTTACCCAAGAACTTCAGTTAAATAAAGCAAATTCTTCTGATACCGAGGCCCCGTGTTTGGATTTACATCTACATATTGTAGATGGGTTTGTTTCGTGCAAAATTTATGATAAAAGATATGACTTTGATTTTGAGATTGTAAATTTTCCTTTTGTGGATGGTGATGTTCCTCATGCGCCATCCTATGGCGTTTATATTTCGCAATTAATTCGATTTGCTAGAGTGTGTAGTCATGTATCTGACTTCAACACTCGTAATAAATTATTAACGGCTAAATACTTAATCAGGGTTATCGGTACCATAAACTACGCAAAGCATTTTCAAAATTTTATAGACGCCATTCTGATTTAATTTCAAAATTCAATATTGGACTTAAATCTCTTCTGCAACAAAGTCTTTCGGAACCCGAATTTTATGGTGACTTAGTATATAAATTCAGAAAAATGTATAACCGCAATGACTTCATCACCCAATTTCGTAAAATCATTCTTCGATATAAAAAGATTGGGTACAACATGGATGTTATACGACAGACTGCATGCATGGTAGTTAACCCAATCACGGTTGGCAACTTTGCCTCCCTCTTTAATTGCACGCCGGTGGGTCAGGCCTTAGATTCTATGACGGTTCCAACGTAAAGGCTTATTGAGAATTAGAGAGATCTAATTCAAGGTAATGTTGGTTGGTGCCTGATGCTCTGTCTCTGGTCCGGCCCATCGGAGTCTAACTGTTGGTTTTCTTTTGCTCCAGAATTTCAGTGGTTTTTTTTTTTTTGCTGTCGAGTCCTCACCGTTGTCTCACCTCTGTGGTTCTTTGATTATTTGTGTTCCCGGAGATGTTGCAGTGATGAGTTAGGAGGCCTTCATGCGGACTGAACAAATTATTTGTCTAAATCGCTACGGAAATAAGGGCGAGGATTGTGGCCACGTAAAATCGATTTAACCCCCCCCCCCCCCCCCCCCCCGTGGAGTTATTTTCGCTGGCCGTTCCAGGGCGGTTCTTCTGTGGCGGTTTGTTTGTGTTGTTGTTTGTTGCTGCTCACTGTGTGTGTTGCTTGTGTCTTTTTGTTTTGGGTGGCCATTTGGCCATTTTGTGGGAAAATAACTGTCCTTGTGGCCATCCTTTGTTTAGGTTTCCATTATGGTCTGGTCACTTCATGTTTGTGTTTCTTTCCCTTTGGTGTCTTTGATGGGTGGAGTAAGTTAATTGTATCGATTCCTGATCTTTGTTTTACTTCAACTTAGATCCTCTAAGCGGTTTACCAGTACTCGTGGGCGGGCCGGTTTCAGCTGTGCGTGGAAGCATCATGCAGCCCATCTTTTTCTTAAAGCCCCGATGGGCGGCCGCTAAACTTGCTGATGTATAGCTGATATAGACGAAGCTCCGAAAAGCAAACTGAGGGACACTAGTAAGACAAACACAACAACAAATGACAGTGCGTGTGTATTTGTAACATTTGTTGGTATAGTTCGCCAAAAGATGGCAGTGACGTAGCTGACTATTTGAGCTATTTTACCGTTAGCCCCATAAGCTTGCATTGCTTAGAACAAAAACAAGTCGTGACGTCACTGTCAACTATTCCTCGACGGACAGTATGTATTTGCGCGCGTTTATATACATACAGTTCGCCAACAAATATATGGCAGTGACGTAGCTGACTATTTGAGCTATTTTACCGTTAGCCGCATAAGTTTTGCATTGTTCAGAACAAAAACAAGTCGTGACGTCACTGTCAACTATTCCTCGACGGGCAGTAGTTTAGATTTAATTTTACCACAGCTGATGTTAAGGGAATGTGTTGCCGCCGTAAACAGGCCACACTGCCCTTAATAACACGGTTGGTTATTATTTTATCGTTCTTTTATATTATTGACTCCACTTCGGAATTGTGAAAGTGGTGATGCTGTACTGGCCGAAACTAGTATGTCTGGTCACGAAGATTTTTTTATAAACACCACCGTTTATGGTTCTGTATTGTAGTCCCTGCCTCGAAAGGTTACCTTTTTTGGTCCTTTTATGTAACATTGGCTAACAATACAATCATTCCAGATCAGACGCCACAGAACGCGGCGTCTGATCTGGGTCTACACTGTTTGCTTAAAGAATATTCATGTTTGTAAAATTTGCCACAAACAAAACGAAACCTTGCACCCATATAATTCAGAAATGGACAACTCAAAACTTACTAGTTGGAAGATTCCATTGTCATGTACGTGTAAGTACTAGAAGTTGTGATCCTAGTATCCAGGCAATAATCCAAACTCATAAATCCGTGAAGGAATGATGAGTCAGACTGTTCAGACCAACAAAAATGGACAATAAAAGCGTGTAATCAAGCGTCCGAGGATAGTAAGCGTTACTTGGTAAGTAAACTTCGCACATCTTGCCTATCGACCTGAAAAAAGGAAATGTTAGGAGACGCGAATGTCCGAGATTTGGGAAGTCTACAGATGGTGATGTTTATATTTAGCAGTCATTTGGGATCATTGATTCTACTGGGTATATTTGGGTCGATTGGTTTACCAATCGAACCAAAGTTATAAATGACAGAACTCTATTAGTGCTGGAGTCCACGTGACTATCACTGATTTATAGGAGATCCATATTTATATAACTGTATCGCAGTGAGGTCACGGTTATCTGTAGAATCCGGGCTGGAATCATGGGTTAGGCTTGGCAAACATGGTAGACCCGATCAGACGATCTGATCAGGGTTTACACTGTTTACTTACAGTAGAGGTATTTAAGGCTCAGACGCCGAAAAAAACCCAGCGTCTGATCAGGGTCCTACACGGTTTGCTTACCGTACAGGAATTTAAAGGTTTAACAAAACAGTCTTAGTCCCCGCTCAGGCCCATTTTTCCAATATACACCCAGAGACAATCGACCCACCAGTACTCTCAGTGCTTAGATTTAAAGCATTTGGGTGTCACAAATTAGGCTTATCTGGACCAAACTAGCTAGTTTTGGCCAGAAGAAACTTATAGACTCCAGTTTTCCGTTCTGTACTGGAGTCCTCACGTCCAACAGATAACCTTTTTTATGAAACATATTGCATAATTTTACGATATTCGAGCATCATTTGAAATTATACCTGCTCAAAAGATTTACCAAGTTTATATTATGCACAGTTGTTCTTCTCAGTCTGTTGGAATATCCGTGTCAATATATACTACTCAAAGTTTGATAGGGATCACTTTTTATATACCAATTTTTGCACTGAAAATTTAAAATTTCTTGACAGAATTTATACTCGGTATATTGATAAATATCTTAAGCAGAAACTAATATGCAGTTCAGTACTCATAAAAGTGCACACTTCTCACACTTCACAAATGAATTCAGGCACCCCCAAAATCTTGCCTAGCACTGCTTTCCAGCAGACCAATGAAACTTGTCAGGGTTCCTTTACCAAGCGTAAAAAGGACTTCATTTGATTTGTGAAACACTAAATTGCCTAGGGGACAATTAAGAAACCGTCTGAGCCCCGAAGAAATGAATCGTGGCGTCGGAATGTTGGAATCAGGCGTCTCTCAACGTCGTGTTGCTGGGAATCTGAATGTGTCTCAGAGCGTGGTTTCCCGAATGTGTAGTCGGTGTCTTACCCACGGAAATCCTTCACACTGACACGACGGGGTCGAGCAAGGGCTATAACTCAACGTCAGGTCCGTTTCTTGTTGATTCAGTCTCGACGTCAACGGTTCCTGAATGCTACGTGTTTGCATAACGAGCTTAGGAACGGAACTGGAGCACGAATTTTACACAAACGGTCAAAAACAGGCTCCACGAGTTCGGACTAAATGCCATGAGGCCTGCTGTACGTGTTCCGTTGACGAGATAGCACGTGCTGGACCGGTTGTACTTTGCCAGAACTCACGTCAGGTGGACGGTTAGTGACTTGACGCCAGTACTGTTTACTGAGGAGTCCAGATTCTGTCTAAACTTCACTTATAAACGTCAATTAGTGTGACGAGTGTCTAAAGTGCTTTTCGATGACTTGAATGTGGCAGAGCATGATCGCTATGGAAAGGGGTCAGTCATGGTTTGAGCTGGGATAAGCGTGAACGGTAAAACTGACTTGTGCGTCGTTGTAAACGGAACGATAATGGCAGTGAGGTACTGTAATGAGAGTCTTGATGAGTTTGTCAGACCATATGCAGATGCTATCGGCCCGGACTTTATTCTGATTGACGATAATGCCCGTCCCAACCGTGCCAACGTCACTGATTACTATCTGGAACGTGAGACAATCGTTCGTATGGACTGGCCTGCTCGGTCTCCGTACTTAAATCCGATTGAGCATGCGCGGGACATGCTACAGCGTGCTGTTTCAGCCCGACCTGTGCATCCGATGACTTTAAAGGAGCTCAAAGATGCATTGGTTGCTGATTGAAAGCTGATTCCACAAAACCGAATACAGACTCGGATTACGAGCATGCGCAGGCGATGTCGTACTGTAATTGATGCCCGTGGACGCCATACACGTTATTAGGCACGTTTGTCTAAACAAATTTGGAAATTTGTGAAAAATCAGTTGTCCAAATCCCTTCGTGTTACGGCAAATTTTGTGGGGTGCCAATATGGTTGCTGTTGTCACGCTTGAATGCAGTACCAGTTGACAAAATTAATCACTAGGTTTTGTGAAGGATACGTTTTCTATCATTATGTATCAAATTTGTATTCAGCTGATTAATTCATCCAAACATTATTTTGCATTAAAAAGTGATCCCTATCAAACTTTGAGTAGTATATATAGTTTTGACCATAAACCATATATGACCTTAAATGTAGAATGGTATGTTCAAAGAAATTACACTTCCATGAATTCGAACGTTAAGTGTTAACAAGTCTCTGAATTAAACACCATTGAAACCCCACTTTATATAAAGAAGATAAGGATTGGAATGGGCTTATGTGTAACATATCATAGAAACCCGTCGCGATAAAACATGTCTTTCAACAGGTAACTCAGAAACCGCGGTGCTCTTGATTTTGGGATTATACATTTTCCTAATTTGGATGGAGATCAGGGTATCTGTGATATCATTTCAGCAAAACGCTTTCTAAATTTTATAGATGTCAGTTCGATTCAGTCTCAAAGTTTAATGTTGGACTTTGTTTGTTTGTTTGATTTGAGGTTTAACGTCCCCGACAACACTGTAAAGGTCATTTTGGAGACGTTGCTTCCAATTTCGTGGGACTTTTACCCGACATGGAGATGAAATGACATCTCAAGTCCTGTCGCCCAATGAAACCATTAGGGTTTATTAGCATGGACGGTCTGCCTCGCACCGCGGTTCCTAGACAGGCTTAGATCCTCTAAGCGGTTTACCAGTACTAGTGTGCGGGCCGGTTTCAGCTCTGCGTGGAAGCATCATGCAGCCCATATATTTTTTCAAGCCCCTATGGGCTTAATGTTGGACTTGTATGTCTTACTGCAGCAAGGCCTATCGGAACCTAAATTTTATAATACCGTAGCGTATGAATTATTTTTTTTTACACAAATTCAAAAAATCATGTTTTGTTATGAAAAAGACTGGGTACAGCATAAATGTAATAAGAGGGGACAATATGCATTTGCTTGTATGGCTTTACTTGAAAGTCCTGGTAATTTAAAATATATACATGTATAATATATAGTAAATACATGGTCATATGGTCAGTGTCTTTAATAATAAACCATAATCGGAGAGCCTTAGACAATTTTATAGGGGCGGGCTTCAGCGAGCCTTTACAAAATTGTCGCGGCGAACCGAATATATTTTATTATATCAGACACGAACCATGTATATGTATTTAGTTTATACCGCAATACAACACATTCAAGGGTTTTGCAATATTTTGGCAAATTTAAGCGAAAAAGAGAACAGACAGTGTGGCATGTTAAACGACATCCAGTGCCATGGCGCGCACACGTAGTATAACGTGACGTCAAATAGCGCAAAGTTTCTGACGTCACCGCGCCACAGAGACACAGGAAGCAACATGGACGCTCGAATAAAGGTTTCTCAGTGCTTAACATTCCGTATGCAAATCTGCAAATAAATAGCTCATTTTAGCTTTAGAAATTATTTTCAAGGTTGCGACGCAACCGCAAGTGCATCGCGCAATCATTCCAATGGACGATTCAAACCAGGAAAGCCCGATAAGGTAAGAATTTAGCTGAAATTTCTGAAAATCTTTTTAAATAAATATTGCAAAGATTATAATTTGCAGTTTCAGTGTTTTCTCGTTTAGAAACTTAAGGGTTTCCTGTTATTGTTTACGCTGACAAATTAGGCACCTGTAAAGTAGGTTCGGTCTATAAACGGTTATTAGACGTATTATAGGTCAGTAGAAGGTATTATAGGTCACTACCGATTATAGCGAGCAGTTATTCGACTCCTTTATTCTGCTACTAGAATGTCTGGTTGCGGTATAAATTATTTTTGATAGCCGTTTGATCATATCGTGGAAAGAAACTGGTCGTTTGGCTTCTTCTTGTTTTGGTTTAATTATAATGTGTTTGCTTTAAGTGCGTTCTTCATTCCCTTTTGTGTGAAAGACAGAAGAGATACGGACACTGTAACGAGTTGGGTTCATTGGTTTCTTTTTATTAAGATTTGGAAACGATAACAGTGTACTATCCAAGCAGCGAACACGGAAATGTTTTTTTCTTGTGGGGAGTGGGAGGGGGGCAAGTGGTGAAAATCATGACCTAACTGATATTTTGGCGGATTACCCACTATCTATGTCTGAAGCATAAATTTGGGGAGCATATGTCATGAGTGTTCAATAGAAACAAATATTAATTTTAAAGCCACTGCAGATATTGTCATATTCAAGGGCGTGTTATCATGATTTGCCTAGTGCTTTACTCCTTTCACTCATGGTAAATTTGGAATTCATTCTGCTTATTACGTTAGCATTTCCGTTACTAATGTGGACCGGTAAACCACCTTGTACGAGTATAGAGAAAACTGGAATTAACATGGTCAATTATTTTGTCCTGTAGATTAAAGGTGTTCATTTTACTGCCCCACTGGATGCGCGTCTAAGATTAAGTCACAATCTAGGTTTTACACTAGTGTAAAGCACCGTGTGACAATGTTTGTACATTCTTTCATAACCCAATAACTGACGTGTTTAACTACGTAGTATGACCCATCTTCTTTCTTATGAATGTTTTAATTGCTCTTAAAGGATCTCATTTTTGATTTTTATTTGCCTTCACTGCAGCTGGTGTTGTGCCGTGTGGCGGCCGTAAAACGTCTCCCCGTACATCAACCATAGTGCAGTTTATATTTTACTTTTGGTTCTTTGAGATCAGCGTGAATATTCTGAGAAATCAGAAATAAATTATTGATTAAAACTCATATTCAAGACAGATTTTTAAATATTTGGACCCCATTTTGATTTATATCAGTCTTTGAATCGACTGCCTATTCGAAATTCGTAAAATTGCAGTATGTTTCCTCTGGCTTTCTTTGCCTGATCATTACAGGGTCACTGATGAGGCTTTATTAGCCGAAACTACGTAGTATGACCCATCTTCTTTCTTATGAATGTTTTCATTGCTCTTAAAGGATCTCATTTTTGATTTTTATTTTTCTAAAAATATTTTCTGATAAGTTTCTAATTTCTGCTGCAAACCTAGATCCCAGTGACCCTTAAAACCACAGCAATGAGGCGTTTCTTAAACCACATCAATTAGGCGTTTGTGGTTATTTTATTGCCAGAAAAAGCATATATATATATATATATATATATATATATATATATATATATATATATATATATATATATATATATATATATATATATATATACATATATATATATATGTGTTATTGCCAGAAGAAAATACTAAATTCTATATATAAATAAATAAAATATATATATATAATTTTCTGGCAATAAAATAACCAGCATTTTTCAGTACAAGGAAGAATAGGTGCACGTAATAGAACATACACAATTAAAAACCAATCACATGTATTCGTGTATAATACTGTTTCTTGAGTCATCCACCAAAGATGTTATTCCATCATATTTTGTGTTGTCGCTGTGTTCCTACCAGTTTTACTCAGTACGAAAGGGGTTTGTGTCGGGTGTTTTTTTTACGTTTGTCTTGCGTGATAAAATCCAATCATTGAGATCACTGGACAATCCACTTACGTCAATCGTTCTTCAGACTAGTGCCTTGATTACATGGGGAAGTAAGTTATGATATTGATATCGCTTGTCTATATTGCGGAACAGCGAATTGCGAGAAATTGTCAAAAACGTCAGGTTAACTTAACATTTCATCAATCATAAATTGTACGATTCTTTATACGCATAATTGTTTCTTATATCAGGTTTGGAATTAGTCTGCCAAGGTAAAGTAGAATGCAGCATACATATATGAAATCTTGTATCCGTTATGATACTCAGTTATGTGAGAAATAAATTTCGGGAAACTGTCATTATGAAGTGAAAATAGTGCTGTAGTGTGATTAAGGTAAAATAGATTGAAATCATTACTAAAGAAACATCTCGGTCAGAGAACTATCTGAAGTGACATGATGGCGCACAGAAACAAATTAAATAATAATAAAAATAGCAGAAACAAAACAACCAAAACTGCATGTCTGCGCGATCGCAATCACAAAACATAAGTCATGGCAATGATCAGGAATCGATACAATGAACCCACAACTCCCATCAGAGACACCAAATGGAAAGAAAAACAAACATGAAATAACTAGACCCTAATGGAAACATCAATAGCGGAAAGCCAAAAAGACAGTTACTTTCCCACAAATTGGCCAAAGACAGTTACTTTTGCCACAAATTGGCCAATTGGCTAACAAAAATATAAGCGATACACACACACTCAAAGACAAACCATAAAAAATAACCGCAACAGAAGAACCGCCTTTGAACAGTCAGTGAAACGAATTCCACTGGGTTGCGGGGGTGTTAAATCAATTTTACGCGGCCGCAATCCTCGCCCTTACTTCCGTCGGGATTTAGACAAATAATTTGTTCAGTCCAGCACGAAAACACGCCTATATAATTTGGACACCTTTAAACCCCACGTTTACGACGTGGGTATATACTATTTACCTTAATTTCTGCCTAAAATCATAGAGTGTGGGTATTCGTTAGAACCACCTCAACGAAGCGGCTCTAACGAGTACCCACAATCTATATTTTTCGCAGAGATCAGAAGGATATCATAAAAACTCATCAGTGCAACATCTCCGACAACCCCAAAAAAATCAAACAACCACCGAGATGAAACAACGGTGAGGATTCGACAGCAATAAAACAATGAAATGCTGGAGCAAAAAAGTACAAATGGATCGACTCCGATGACAGAGACAGTGACAGAGCATCAGGCACCAACCAACATTACATAAAATTAAATTTTAACTCTCAAGTAAAATAGAAGTGGAAGCAATGATCTTGGATCGACACAATTAACCCACAGCTCCCATCAGAGACACCAAAGGAAAAGAAATATAAGCACGAATCAACAGGCCCTAATGGAAACATCAATAACGGAAGGCCAAAAGGACAGTTACTTTCCCACAAAAGGGTCAATAGGCTATCCAAAATAAAATAATATAAGCGACACAAAAAATCCCAAAACAAACCATATCAAAAATAAACCGCGACAGAAGAACCGCCTTGGAACGGTCAGCGGAAACGAATTCCACTGGGGGCCTTAAATTGATTTTACGTGGCCACAATCCTCACCCTTACTTCCGTCGCGAGTAAGACAAATAATTTGTTCAGTCCGCATGAAGGTCTCTTAACTCATCAGTGCAACATCTCCGTGAACACAAAAATCAAACAGCAACAGAGATGAAATAACGCCGAGGACTCGACAACAAGAAACCACTGAAATGCTGGAGCAAAAGAAAACCAACAGTTAGACTCCGATAGGCCCGACCAGAGACAGAGCATCAGGTACCAACAAACATAAGTCTTTACGCTGGAACCGTCATAGAATCTGAGGCCTGACCCACCGGTGTGCAATTAAAGAGGGAAACAAAGTTGTCAACCGTTATTGGGTTAACTACCATGCATGCAGTCTGTCGTATAACATTTATGTTGTACCCAAGCTTTTTACATCGAAGAAAGATTTTACGAAATTGAGTGCTGAAGTCATTGCGGTTATATATTTTTCTAAGCCTTTACGCCGGAACCGTCATAGAATCTCAGGCCTGACCCACCGGCGTGCAATTAAAGAGGGCTACAAAGCTGTCCAACCACGATTGGGTTAACTACCATGCATACAGTCAGCCTTTACGCTGGAACCGTCATAGAATCTCAGGCCTGACCCACCGGCGTGCAATTAAAGAGGGCTACAAAGCTGTCAACCACGATTGGGTTAACTACCATGCATACAGCCTGTCGTATAACATTGATGTTGTACCCAGTCTTTTTATATCGAAGAACGATTTTACGAAATTGGGTGGTGAAGTCATTGCAAAGTAGAAGTAAAACAAAGATCAGGAATTGATACAATTAACTTACTCCACCGATAAAAGACACCAAAGGGAAAGAAATACAAACATTAAGCGACCAGACCATAATGGAAACCTAAACAAAGGAAGGCCATAAGGACAGTTACTTTCCCACAAAATGGCCATATGGCCATCCAAAACCAAAAGACACAAGTGATACACACAGTAAGTAACAAACAACAACATAAATAAATCGCCACAGAAGAGCCGCCTTGGAACGGTCAGTGGAAGATTTCCACTGGGGGGCTTAAATCGATTTTACGTGGCCACTTTCCCTTTGACATTGAGGTAGAGGCTGGAAGAATCCGGTGGATTGTAAGAACTACAAATAAATCAGTATTGGTTTGCGATCTGTTGAGATAAAAGTCACAGTTTTAGGTCTCTCGGGAATAGGTAAATCTAATTTGGTCGTCTGTACAACTGACTTACAGACTTCGTTTAGAGCCAGTATACTACAAAATAGAAGTGAAGGCAATGATCAGGTATCGATGCTATTGCTAAGACGCCAAAAGAGAACAACTTCACAATAATAAAAACTTCACAATCGTGAAGCCAAAACGTTACTTTCCAACACAATGGTTTAACAGCTATCAAAATTGCAACTATATTAACAATACATACATGCAAAGACGAAAATACCGCCCCCGCCCCGAAAAAAAAAACATTACGAAAAACACGCCTATACAAATACATTACACATTTAACATCCGACAAAACGAAAAATTTAAGATGAAATATTGTGATATTTTTTCTTATTTCTGCTCAGAAGCAGTAATTAGAATATTAAGGTATACCCCTGTAAACCCCAGTTTTACCATATGAAAGTGGGGTTTAAGGGGGTTCAAAATTATATAGGCGTGTTTCCGTGGTGAACAACAGAAGAATCGCCTTGGAAAGGTCAGTAAATATTTTTACCGATATGTGTTGGGGTGGGTTGCTAACTCGTGCACACAATCCTCGCCCTTGATCTGTCGTCCTTTATATACATAATTTATACAGTTCGCATGGAATATATCTAATTCATCATTGCAACATCGCCAAGAACATAAAATTCAAACGAATATAGAGATGAAACAACACTAAGGCTCTAGAGCATGAAATAATCGAAATGTTGGAGCAGAAGATAATCAACATTTTGACTCCGGTGGGCCCGGACCATTATAAAAGACTTATCAAACAAGCAAACACTTAGCCCACAGACTATCGAGGTTTGCATTTTTGATAGTCCACAGGCTGTGAGAAGACCTACACGAACAGCAAACAACCATTGAGCGGCGCTAATCGTACGTTTATTCGTTTATTCTTTCCTCTGTAGGTCCAGTTGTGTGCTGACAATTTTTTATTGGCCAAACGCCATTACTATGTTTGGGTTGTGATGTAATCGTATCGACTCCTGATAATTGCGGTTCCAGCGTAAAGGCTTACTGAGAATTAGAGAGAATTTAATTTTAGCAAATTTCGGTTGGTGCCTGATGCTGTGGCTCCGGTCGGGTCCATAGGAGTCTAACTGTTGTTTTTCTTTTGCTCCATCATTTCAGTGTTCATTTTGTGTTCTCGGAGATGTTGCACTGAGGAGATAGGAGCCTTCAAGCGGACTGAACAAATTTATTGTCTGAGTCGCGACGGAAACAAGGGTGCGGATTGCGGCTGCGTGAAATCGATTTAAGACCCCCCCCCACCCCCCGTCCCCACCAATTATTTTCACTGACCGTTTCAAGGCGGTTCTATTTTTGGTATGGTTTGTCTTTGGGTGTTTGTATCGCTTATATCTTTTTTGTTTTGTTTTGGATAGCCAATTGGCCGTTTTGAGGAAAATGAACTGTTATTTTGGCTTTCCGCTATTGGCGTCGCATTAGGGTCTAGTTATTCCATGTTTGTCTTTCTTTCCCTTTTCTGTCACTTCTATTGCTTATACTCTTAAATGGGGACATCCACCATACACTGATAAACCGCGCATCCCGGTGTATTTTACGAATTGTATCTTTTTAGTTTTAGTTTATACTAATTAAGTTCGATTGCGATGAAAGCTCCAAGCTTATTGAATCGCTCTCTCAAACACTAATTCTGGATGTTATCACGCGCGTGGGAGAGAGGCAGTGACTTTTACACCACTGCTGCCCATTTACACCTGGGTCGAGTGGGGCATAGTCATAAAGTGTCTTGCCCAAGGACACACCTCGGCTCTAGTTGCCGGATTCGAACCCACAACCTCTCGATCAAATATCGAACTCGCTAACCACTGAGCTATCGAGGCTGACAATAGACTGATGCAAACCCTCAATCGCGGTCTTGGTATCAGAAGAATCCGCTTTTTTTATTTAGTTTAACCTTTGAATGGTACAACCATCGATACAGGCACTGAGTACATTCAATAAATCATCTAAATATCATCTAGAAATCGAACTGAAAGTCTCAGACAAAAACCTTCTTTATCGTTAGGGTTCGTTTGGCAATAAGTGGAGCTCTGGCATTTTTGGTGGCCCAAAGTTTTTTGAACACTTCCGCTTTGGTTCAAAATAGCAAACTCAGGTCTCGTCATCAGTTAATAAATTGCCGAAAACCTTTTGTTCTATTTTGGATACATTTAAAGATGTTTTTTTTCAATTGTATGTTATTTATTTATTCATTCATTTTTGCATTGAGTATACAGGTCCACTTTTCTTCATCTGTCAACAAATGGAGTAAACATCTTGCCTTTATTTATCTAATTCGTAAATTCTTCTTTAAAATACCATGCACTCATGCTATCGACAAGTCGGTCAGCTGGGCTAATGCCTCACTGTAAAATTGGACATTTTTTTCAGGATATTGCTGTTGTTGTTGCAGGGCCACCTGTATGAGTAGCATCTGTATGTTGCTGCTGCCCGCTCCTGTATTTAGCTACCTACCTGCAAATCGTCCTGTTACATATTTGGTCCTCCACTATAAAGCATACCTCACAGAGAATGTATACATGTTTTATACTGATTTGCGACCTAACTTTTATATAGGGCCTAATTTCAAGCATGATATTAGATAATTCCTTTCGCATTGTGTAATGGGGCGCTATAAAGAAAAGTACATTGCACAAAGGTCAGTGAAGTTGTAAACAGATGTTTTACTTACTATACCCTTTAGTGCACGGCCTATCGTCACGAGGTGGTTTTGAGTACACATTGCACGACTGGTGCGAAATAAAACTAAACTGACGTGGTAACTGGAAAGCGCTCGTATGTCAACTAACGATGTCATTAATTTTCAACCATTGGGCCCAGAAACTTGTTAGGAGGCCTTTATGCGGACTGAACGAATTATTTGTCTTAATCGCGATGGAAGTAAGGGCGAAGCTTGTGGCCACGTAAAATCGATTTAAGCCCCACCCTAGTGTAATTCGTTTCCGCTTACCGTTCCAAGGCGGTTCTTCTTTGGCGGTTTGTATTTGTTATGGTTTGTCTTTGCGTGTTTGTGTCGCTTATATTATTTTATTTTGGATAGCCTATTGGCCATTTTGTGGGAAAGTACTTGTCCTTTTGGCTTTCCGCTATTGGTGTTTCCATTGAGGTCTGTTTTTCATGTTTGTGTTTCTTTCCCCTTGGTGTCCCTGATGGGAGCTGTTGTTCCTGATCTTGGCCTCCACTTCTATATTATATTTTAGATGATCTTTGTGTTCTTGGTACACATATCATTATCCCTCATCTTGCTGAATAATTTAATTAGCCATACCCACTTCTGACTTTCAGTCAGTCAGAGTAAATGATATAATGCTTTTGTTCAAATTCACAACTGATTTACAAGCACTGTAGCTACTAATCAGATAGCTTCTTCAGAAGCTACATGTATCTGATCTGGATCAACACTGTTTGCAAAGGTAGGGTTTTTCGTGAACAGCAGGATAAGGATTTAGTGTTTTATAGTAATTACTCGTGTGTGTCACCAGATCTTTTCTTTTTGCGGCTTGAGTGGTTCTGCTTTTATTTAGTTCATGAATATTCCAGAGTACCAAATTGTAGCATATTATTTTTTGTTCTTACTTTATTAAAAACCACGAGGAGATAGAACTCTGAAAAAAATCGTTTAATTTTTTGTTTTGTTTGTTTGTTTGTTTGTTTGATTTGACATTTAACATCCCCGTCAACGCTGTCATTTTGGAGACGTTTCTTCAAATTTTGTGGGACTTTTACCCGACATTGAAATGAAACGACTTCTAAAGTCCTGTTTCCTAATGAAACCAACAGGGTTTATAAACATGGACGGGCCGACTCGCACCGCTTTGCCTGGGCAGGCTTAGATCCTCTAAGCCGTTTACTGGTACTCGTGTGCGGTCGGTTTCAGATCTGCGTGGAAGCATCATGCAGCCCATCTATTTCTTCAAACCCCGATGGGCGGGGGTCGTTAATATTTCGTTAATCGTAACGAAGAAAATTTTAGTAGAAGTAATATTATCATCCTGGAACGAATCATTTAATGCGATACTAAGAAGTACGTATGACACGTGGTTTTATGAATAAATGTGAAATAATACGCGTTTCTTAAGAAACATAATAGTTCTATTAGTGATTTCTCGAGTTTCAAATCACATGTTGGAGGTAGTTTTTGAAGTAGATTAAATTTCAAGCGCGCAGCTTGAGTTGATTATCTACTTTACAATTTACGTCCAAACTGTGATTTATTACTCAACAAATCATATACTTGACCTGATCCGTTTCGATACTAACTCACTAAAATGGACAATAGTTTTGTTTCCTTCGAATTCTCCCAACCTTCAACCGTTGTAATAAGATCTTTCTCAGGCATTATTTAATGTATCGCACATATTTATGTCCCTTTGTATTGTTTGTATGAGAAAAATACGCTGCACCGTCTAATGTCTCGAAGTAGAAGCAAACCAAAGATCAGGAATCGATACAATTAACTAACTCCAGCCATCAAAGACACCAACGGGAAAGAAACAAAAACATGAAGCGACCAGAACACAATGGAAACCTAAACAAAGGAAGGCCATAAGGACAGTAACTTTCCCACAAAATGGCCGAATGGTCATCAAAAAAAAAAAAAAAAAAAAGACACAAGTGATACACACAGTAAGTAACAAACAACAACATAAATAAACCGCCACAGAAGCACTGCCTTGGAACGGTCAGTGGATAGAATTCCACTGGGGGCTTAAATCGATTTTACATGGCCATAATCCTTGCCCTTACCTCTGTCGCGGTATACACTAATTTTGTTTAGTCCATATGAAGGCTTTCTAACTCATCAGTGTAACATCTCCGAGAACACACAAATAAAAAAACTACAGAGACGAAACAAGGTTGAGGACTCGACAGCATACAACAACAGAATTGCTGGAGCAAAAGAAAACAAACAGTTAGAGTCCGAAGCCTTCGAGTGACGTCCATAAACTGCGGTTTTTCGCGACATGATCTTCCGCCAAATGATTCGTTGTACAATAATTCACAGTATCTTTCCACCGCCCACTTTGGCGCACTGCGTTAGAATTCTCGTATCTGGAGCTATTACACGAGTATCAAAAGAGCTTCATTCAAATTACATTAATTACAATTATGTGTTGTTCATATTCTATCAGTCGTTAACAGAACAACAACAGCATAAGAACTCGATATCTAGACAACATCACGAAAACAGACCTATATAATTTTTATCCCCTTGAATCCCAGTTTTCAAAAGTAAAACTGGGGTTTACAGGGATAAACCTTATTTTTCTCATTTCTGCTCAAAATATAGATTGTGTTTACTCGTTCGAACAGCCTCATCTCTAAAATATAAATTGTGAGTACTCGTTAGAACCGCCTAGAACCGCCTCGATGAGACGGTTCGAACGAGTACACGCAATCTATATTTTGAGCAGAAATAAGAAAAATATCACAATTTGTCACCTTAAAAGTTTTGTTTTTTTTTTTTTTGGCGGTTAAGTTTACAATGCATTTAATAGGCGTGTTTTCGTAATGAAATGTTTGGTTTTAGTGAAGAAGGTCAAAATAGCCATGTAAGTTTCCATAACTTAAAGAAAACAACGCTTCTAAATATCATCATAGGTCTTCGTAAGCTACAGCTTTTTTGTCTGTATATTAGAAGCATTTAGCCTACAGGCGGACAGCAAGATAAATTACTGGTATGTAAATTAAATAATTTGTTTCGAAGTTCTTCTACGATCGTGAGTTATTGTCCTCTAAGCAGCACCTCCACTATATTTTCTGATGAAAACTTATCAACAATGCAAAATAGATATGGCTTCAAAATTGTATTCGACCTGTCACTTTTTTGAGAAATATTTTCTTAATTTGGCCAGATTACGTTTTTGCTCTTGTCATTTTAACGAGATCAGCCACGTAGCTACATCCATATTGCAGTTGCGTGATATATAAAGTTTGTCAGTTGAAAAATTAAATTCACAAATTCATCCTATGGGTGACAGGCGCTGAATCCCTTAGGGCATACATATATGAAACTAAATTGCACTCGTATTGTCAAATAGCTATTGGATAACAGAGCAATACTATAGAAGAAATATGTTTGCTTGCCTGTTGCAGATTTTAAAATTTAGTCGGCGAACTTATCCGGATGTTTATAAACGCGCTATGGCAGAATGATAAAAGGTAAAAATTGTGTAAACATATGTGTGTTCGACCAATAAAGTAAAGAGTAAACTGCGTTTGTATACTTGCCAAAGGTCGCCCGGTCATTACATATATTACACCGCGCCCCTGTCCTTCGGGAAATGGACCGGGCTGCTACAGTGCATTGCGCATTGCAAAGCTGAAATCGACCGAACTTGAGTATTGGTAAACCGCCTACACGGTCTAAGTCTGCCCAGGAAAAGTGGTGCGAGTGGAATGTTTCTTAAATTAAGTGTTTTTTGTTTGTTTGTTGTTTTTTTTTCATCTCAGTGTTCGGTAAACCTCACACAAAATTTGAAGCATCGTTTCCAAAAATTATATAAATGGTATTGATGGGGACGTAAATCCTTAACACAAAAATAACAAACCCGTGTGATTTAGTGCACTCTTTGATGTGACCAAGACGGCCATTTTTCTAATGAAAGTTTGTGATATTATTCTTATTTATACTCCAAACGTAAGTTGTGGGCGCTCGTTTGAACGAGTACCCACAAAATTTGCCTTGCAGAAGAAATAAAAAATATGTAACTTTTTGTAATCACAATTTCTATCTATACAAACAGGGGTGTGCGGGTATGTCCATTACATGCACTTGTTACTTTATGTCCAAATATGTAAAGTACGTGTAAAGTGGTCTACCTTAGCCTGCTCTGCTATTTCCAGTGTGATCAGCAGAAATTCAATGCCCCGTTTGCAATGGCTGTTTCGAATATGTTTTTAGAACTTAAGAAGCTCTTGCGGTAACTCCAAATAACAACTAGGTCACTGACCATATCAGAAAGTGCTCTATATAAAGCCGTCATAGAGGGGTGGTGCAGATATATTTATGCCTATAGCCAATACGTAATGCTGCCTTATACCAAATACCAGAGAGCTACGGTTGTAACAGAAAACTATTTATACCCCCGCAAACGAAGTTTGAAGGGGGTATATAGGAGTCAGCTTGTCGTCTGTCGTCGTCGTCTGTCATCGTCGGTCCGTTACAAAAAACTTTATCATTGCTCATAACTTCCTCATTCTTTGACCGATTTCTTTAATATTCACACACCACACACCTTGCCACTAGTACTTAAGATTGATATACACAAACCTGACCTTGACCTTTACTATCTGACAACGCATGCGGGGGTATAATTGGCGCCCGTTAGGCGGCAGCTCTAGTTTGTATGTGTGTGTATGAAGTGTCCTGATGGTATGTCAAGAACTGTTGAGGTTATGACCAAGTTAAAGTTTTCGGTTAAGTTAAAAAAAATGGTCAAAGTTCAAAAGTCGTCACAGTGCAAAACGTGTGGTGTCTGTGGAGAGGTCTCACCACAAGGAATGTACATGTTAAATTTAAAAACACATCACCCATGGATATGAAGTAACAGGAGAGAATGTTTGTTTTGGAAAGAAGGGGAGATAATTCATTTAAAATAAGCAAGACAGTTGCAGCACTTTGTCAGAAGGTAGGTCTTAGGATTGTAAGAATGTGTGTGAAGCTTCATGGGAGTAGAGCAAATACTTTGAAGGTATGACCGAGCATTACGAAAACACGCCAATACAAATACAGGTAAATTTTACCTCCCCCAAAAATATTAAGATGACAAATTGCGATATTTTTCTTATTTCTGCTCAAAACATAGATTGTGTGCACTAGTTAGAACCGCCTCATCGAGGCTGTTCTAAAGAGTACCCACAATCTATGTTTTAGAGCAGAAATAAGAATAATAAGGTTTACCCCTGTAAACCCCAGTTTCCAATATAATAGTGGGGTTCAAGGGGTCAAAATTATATAGGCGTGTTTTCGTGATGGTTACGTTTTTTATTTGGTTCAAGGCGTGACAAGCACATAGGAAAAAAGCAAAATAGTCATGGCCCTTTTGTCAGAATGTAGGTATTGTGATGGTAAGTATGTTTGAAAGTATCATTTTGAGAGTTGTACAAATACTTTAAAATTATGGCCATGGTCAAGTTTTTTTTTTTTTTTGTTAAGGCGTGACAAGCACGCGGGTATTTGGTTAAGACATGACAAACACATGAACAAAAAGCAATATAGTTATGGCCTTGTGTTAAAATGTAGAACTTGTGTTGGTTAAGAAGTATGTTAAATTTCATGTTAGTATGGCAAATATATTGAAGTTTTGACCAAGCCTCTCACATTTGACCCGAGCCAGGCTCAATGCCATAGCGGTAAGAGACCGAATGCATGAACCAGGCTAGGCCGCAGAGGCCCATCAAACCTGGCGAAATCCGCTCCTCATCAATTATACTGTTATATTGAACTCCTGCAATCATATTGTACAGATTGGCATTCTTAAAGGTATTTCTAGAACACTGCCTGTCTATGTGTCATGGAACATATTTTAACATTGTACGTTATATAAGGTTGCCTTTTGCCTCGACATTAACATGAACATGAAGATATATCATTTGCACAAACACTTTCTTAAACCCAGCGGTACATAAAATTCTATTGAGCACAGTAAATGCTCTTCCGTTGATATTGGCAAATCATTGTCCTTCAAAAGTTATAGCTTATATTCGACAAATTAAGGGACATGACAAAAATGCATTGGGAAAGGCCTTCATGAATGATAATATACGCCCGAACAGAAGTTAAGCATCACATAAAAGTTTATCAAGTTGTCAGTGAATCTAAAAATGAAGCTAAGCCAGTTGTTGATAATGTACTCATTTAAGGTCAAGTCAAAATAAATGGAACTTTTATGATGTTGAAATAAGTGAACGCAATTTGTTTCATGAAATAATTAATGTTCTTCTTACCAAATCAAAATGTACGACTTTTAGGATTTCGGAAAAATTGAAAAACTTTCCAGGAAATCGAGTAAATTAAAAAGGCTACTTTTTTCTGCAAATTGGGTTTTTGTGATCACAAAAAATAAACATTGTACTAACATTTCACGTCATTTTGGATTCAGTAATTGGTGTAACCTCCCCTGTTACGGGCCACTTTCTGCACACGTCGTTTCATGCTCTGAACAAAACGACTAAGTTTGTCTTGTGGAAAAATTGCTACTGATTCACTAAGCCTGTTCCCATTCTTGAAGATTTTGACACGGTGAGTCTAGCTCATTAATTTTTCTTTCGACTGGATCCCACACATGCTCAGTGGGGCTCAGATCCTTCGAGAGACCTGGCCCGGAAGCAGATTAATGGCCTCATCTATATACTGTTGCACAATTCTAGCACGGTGTGGTGTAGCTTTATCATTCAAAAATAGCAGACGACTTGCGAGATTTTGGTCATCTTAATGAGGAACAACGTTGTTCAAGGGGGATATCAGCACGGCACTTAACGCCATTTAACGTGCCTTCGAGAATCGGCATTGGAAGAATAGAGTCATTTGAAAAGCACGCCCAAACAATAATAGAGCCGCTATCAAACGCAGTTGTTTCAAAGATATTGCATTGGTCATAAAATTGTGCAGTTCCCTGAACACTCCATAAGCGATTATCGCCAACAATTTGGTGTCACACAAAGTAGAAGTAAAACAAAGATCAGGAATCGATACAATTAACTTACTCCACCCATCAAAGACACCAACAGGGAAAGAAACACAAACATGAAGCGACCAGACCATAATGGAAACCTAAACAAAGGATGGCCCTAAGGACAGTTACTTTCCCACAAAATGGCCAAATGGCCATCCAAAATAAAAAGACACAAGTGATACACACAGTGAGTAGTAACAAACAACAACATAAATAAACCGCCACAGAAGAACCGCCTTGGAACGGCAGTGGTAAGAATTCCACTGGGGGCTTAAATCGATTTTACTTGGCCACAATCCTCGCCCTTACTTCCGTCGCGATTTAGACAAATAATTTGTTGAGTCCGCATGAAGGCCTCCTAACTCATCAGTGCAACATCTCCGTGGACACAAATAATCAAAGAACCACAGAGGTGAGACACCGGTGAGGACTCGAAAGCAAAACACCACTGAAATGCTGGAGCAAAAGAAAAACAACAGTTAGACTCCGATGGGCCCGACCAGACACAGAGCACCAGGCACCAACCAACTTTACCTTGAATTAGATCTCTCTAATTCTAAATAAGCCTCTACATTGGAACCTACTTTCATCCGACCAGTAATTTCTTCTTCAATCCCAGATATTCTAGTGCAGGCGGTCACGTAACAAGCCCAAACGTGCTCGCTTATGATTTTGTATCAGTTTTTGGCGTTTAATATGCCGTCTTGCCCAACGTCGAGCGCCAATGGGTCTTCTTGATACTGTTCTGACAGATACAGGGATAGGGATATTTTACTTATCCCTTTGAAGACTGACAGTTTTGAAGGATATAATTCGTGCACGACGAAATAACGCTCTGTCTTAATATACTGACGGCTTCCGTGGTCCACCAGCACGCTTACGTTCAATTACTTTACCGGTAAGTCGATATGTCTGCAATAACCGCACCACTACAGACAGACGGGTTGACTCCAAACGCATTGGCAATGCACCGACTGCTCCACCAATCCCTTGACTGGCCCACAATTTGCCATTTTCAGCTAAAGTTAATTTTCTTCTCGCCATCTCACCAAAACACTTCAAACAACAAATATTTGCATTGTACATGTGGATAACAAATCGGTGATGCACATGCAATGGGATTTAAAACAGGCTAGGATGCCCTCGATAACTTTGCTATATTTCATAATGGCTGACAAGGTGTCTGTCTATTTCCATGTCAAAAAAGAGGACATCTATTACTTATTATTAATTGACTATCCTGTATTGGTCGGAGGTTATCCGTATTAACACCAGGTCAACCAATATTAACTGAGATCAAGTGAGGTTAGAAAACCAATAATCATGTTTTTTTTTTCAATTGTGTCAATTCAAAAAAAATGTCATTAATCAAGTAACTTCGTATTGTCCCAGTTACAGGTCTTCGGTCAGCTGCATTGGCCATCGGCCTTAAATTGACTTTACAAAGTGTTTAGGTGATGCTTAACTTCTGTCCTTGTGTCATTGCAAGTAGGCGTTTTGTCATAATAACATGATGTACAGTTAAGCTGACTAAATTTAGAAATTCCATTATTAGAATTAATTCGGCTTGTAAACAGTATGAATTGACATTCAGCTATCATGACTTTCCCGTAATATAACAGGACAAGATGACACAAGAACAAAAATATATTGTTTCTCTATACATCATTATTATACTGACAGATACAAATTACGTAAATATATCAGAAAGTAGGATCGGTCATCTTCTGGACGAGTGCAGTTAAGCAATGCATTGTATGTGGTGTTAAATTATTCTGTGACCACGTTTCTACATGTTCCAGTGGGTAAGTTCGATGGCATTGATTCCATCCATGAGGCACAATGCTGTCCTTCATGGCTCCATAATGACATGTTCTTCAGAAAATGTGAGCCATTTTTCTTACTTGTTCTCGAAACATATACTTGGTGCTCGTTAGAATTGCCTGAGTTCAAAACATGAGCGGCTGTTACGTTATTCAATAAATGTTGGACTTAAATCTCTTCTGCAACAAGGCCTATCGGAACCCGAATTTTATGGCGACTTGCTCTGTCTCTGGTCGGGCCCATCGGAGTCTAACTGTTGGTTTTCTTTTGCTCCAGCATTTCAGCGGTTTCTTGCTGTCGAGTCCTCACCATTGTCTCACCTCTGTGGTTCTTTGATTTTTGTGTTCACGGAGATGTTGCACTGATGAGTTAGGAGGCCTGCATGCGGACTGAACAAATTATTTGTCTAAATCGCGACGGAAGTAAGGGAGAGGATTGTGGCCACGTAAAATCGACTTAAGCCCCCCAGTGGAAATCTTCCACTGACCGTTCCAAGGCGGCTCTTCTGTGGCGATTTATTTATGTTGTTGTTTGTTACTTACTGTGTGTATCACTTGTGTCTTTTAATTTTGGATGGCCATATGGCCATTTTGTGGGAAAGTAACTGTCCTTATGGCCTTCCTTTGTTTAGGTTTCCATTATGGTCTGGTCGCTTAATGTTTGTATTTCTTTCCCTTTGGTGTCTTTTATCGGTGGAGTAAGTTAATTGTATCAATTCCTGATCTTTGTTTTACTTCTACTTAGTATATAAATTCAGAAAAAAATATATGTTTGCAATGACTTCAGTGACCAATTACCTGGTGGGAGGCATTCTGGCGACGGTGAGATTAAGATTTGCTAAAATCGTCCCCTTCCGTTATCCAATATAACCGCGATGACGGTCAGCCTGAAAAGCTTCTAACCGCATCTGCTACCGAACGGACAATATGATTTTGGTGGCATTGAAGCGATATAGTGAAACAGAACTGCAAAATCTAATTGGTTCCATTATCCTTATGGCCTGCTTATAATTATTCAAGCGACATGTCCTCACAAATTGTTTGGTAAAACTAAACTTGATGGTAGGAAATGGAGCGACATTCACATTCAGAATCGCTAGGTACGTTTGTTTCAAACATTTAAGATGGCTACCAGTGATTGAAAAAACTCAAACCACACCAGCTTCCGAAGTCCATATAGGTTTGAGCCGAATATTTATGGAAAGTATTGAAGCTACATCGCGACTCATATTTGCTAAAAATATTTCTCTTTATATTAAACATTGATAAGTGAAACGATCAGGAACCTGATTCAATCAGATTCCATATCCCCACCCCCACAATATCACATGGGAAAGACGTCGAAGAATGAAGTTACGACAGTTAACACAATAGGTAACTGGTAAACCGAGTCAGTAGCTCTTTCCCGAACAGACTCAGATAATCTAAACGTATACGTAACTAAAAACATGGAAGCCGGCCTCCATGTATTACCACCGTAAATATTTTCTAACCACATCTGCTCTCTAACGACCAGTCGGTTTGAGCGAACCCTTGATGGAGTCATTGGAATGATAAGGGAATAAAATTTATAATCCCGTTGAATTCCGGTGTCTAAGATGACCGCAATAACAGCCATCTTGAATTGATTAAAAGAACACCTATATACTCGACTATGCAACAAACGCCAAATTAGCATTATTAAGCTTATAAAGTAGAAGTAAAACAAAGATCAGAAATCGATACAATTAACTTACTCCACCAATCAAAGACACCAAAGGGAAGCAACACAAACAGGAAGCGACCAGACCATAATGGAAACCTAAACTAAGGAAGGCCATAAGGACAGTTACTTTTCCACAAAATGGCCAAATGGCCATCCAAAGTAAAAAGGCAAGTGATACACACAGTAAGTAACAAACAACAACATACATAAACCGCCACATAAGAACCAGCTTTGAACGGTCAGTGGAAAGAATTCCACTGGGGGCTTAAATCGATTTTACATGGCCAATGTAAATATGTTCTATAAAAGGGTTATCCTTTGGAAGCAAGGAATACACCACAGAACTGAAAAAAATATGGAGTGCACATGTTTTCTGGGCCAGGCTTTCTAGTTTCGGCAAATTAGGCCTCATTAGTGACCCTCAGAGATTTTCAAAATTCCACAATGGAATCAATGGTCCCAAAGGAAAAGAAAATATAGTCTACACTATGATGTAGGGCAGGGAGACGTTTTACCGCCGTCACACATAAGTCAAATTGAGCTGTTTAGAAACTTAATCCGAGCAACACAATGATTATGTGTAATTGCTAAAGGCAATGATATGTTGCATATCATTATCGGTCTTATCAAGGTGTTCGATTTATGGTCCACTTGGCCATCTAGTATTTCTATTAAGTGTCTTGAAACAAGCGATCAGTCTTGATATAGACCTGCCATAGACTGTTCACGTTTGATTTTGATCTTTAGGAATACGCTATTGAATGTTTTATTAAATACAAAGGCATTCCCTTCGAGGTAGTAACTTAAACACAAAAAATAACAACCGGAAAGCCAGACTTGCTGTTAGGAATATGTTGTTTTTTACTTATAGAGAGCATATAATTTTACAGTATGGTCGTGTCAGAAAGTGTGTGAAGTTCACACCACTCTATCTGACAATATTTATATAAGTATTTGGTACTAAGTTATTTAGACAAAATGTGGGAATTCCGATGGGCAGAGCTGCGCACCCCTTGTGGCTGTTTCTGTTACGAAAGAGAATTCATTATATCCCTTTCTGTTGAAAAACAGGAGGTAATGACGAATTTAGCTCGACGTCTAGATACTTGTATGATTTGTTGAATATAGATATTATGCCTTGCATTTTACGTACATGGGTTAATAAAATAATCTACATAATAAAATAAATAAAATAATAAAAAAGAGACAAAAATGTTATGTAGATAATAAACCTTAAATGTAAGATGTAAGGGCATATAACTTTGTATGTAAATTTCGATAAGTAGGTATGTTTTTTGTGTATGACGAAAAGAACAATTTTCAAACTTTGGGTTATTCTATACTTAAGAATATTTATCTTTGTCTATTGACTTGGTAATGGCTCTCACACCTCTAGACTTAGGTACTCAACACAATAATCTAACATTCTTTCAAGTATTAAATGGTGATAAAAGCCATCTGCTTAGAGTAATTACTTCTAAAGAGCTCATGTCAATGGCAGTTTGGACAGCAATTTCCTAAATAGCCATTCTGACATATGGATAAAGAAAACACTATGTCAATAAATGTTTTACATGTTTGTACAGATGTAGTTTGAAAAATTGTTCTTGTATTGCTATAATCTATTGTAGTTTTATAACTGGTTGTTTTATATGTCATTTTCAAACTTTGGGGACCAAAGTCTTCAAAGAAGGGGGAGATATTATGCCTTGCATTTTACGTACATGGGTTAATAAAATTATCTACATAATAAAATAAATAAAATAATAAAAAAGAGACAAAAATGTTATGTAGATAATAAACCTTAAATGTAAGATGTAAGGGCATATAACTTTGTATGTAAATTTCGATAAGTAGGTATGTTTTTTGTGTATGACGAAAAGAACAATTTTCAAACTTTGGGTTATTCTATACTTAAGAATAATTATCTTTGTCTATTGACTTGGTAATGGCTCTCACACCTCTAGACTTAGGTACTCAACACAATAATCTAACATTCTTTCAAGTATTAAATGGTGATAAAAGCCATCTGCTTAGAGTAATTACTTCTAAAGAGCTCATGTCAATGGCAGTTTGGACAGCAATTTCCTAAATAGCCATTCTGACATATGGATAAAGAAAACACTATGTCAATAAATGTTTTACATGTTTGTACAGATGTAGTTTGAAAAATTGTTCTTGTATTGCTATAATCTATTGTAGTTTTATAACTGGTTGTTTTATATGTCATTTTCAAACTTTGGGGACCAAAGTCTTCAAAGAAGGGGGAGATATTATGCCTTGCATTTTACGTACATGGGTTAATAAAATTATCTACATAATAAAATAAATAAAATAATAAAAAAGAGACAAAAATGTTATGTAGATAATAAACCTTAAATGTAAGATGTAAGGGCATATAACTTTGTATGTAAATTTCGATAAGTAGGTATGTTTTTTGTGTATGACGAAAAGAACAATTTTCAAACTTTGGGTTATTCTATACTTAAGAATAATTATCTTTGTCTATTGACTTGGTAATGGCTCTCACACCTCTAGACTTAGGTACTCAACACAATAATCTAACATTCTTTCAAGTATTAAATGGTGATAAAAGCCATCTGCTTAGAGTAATTACTTCTAAAGAGCTCATGTCAATGGCAGTTTGGACAGCAATTTCCTAAATAGCCACTAAGTATTTTTATCACCTGAGCTAGGGCTTTGTTGTCAAAACACCATTGTTCCTGTTGAGCTACCAGGCTAGATAGGTGAGCAGTGTCAATCGCATTACTTTGATCTAAAAATTTTTGACTGATTGGGGATTGTAATCTTTTGTTCTGCCAACTGGCTTCTCAAGTAATTGGCTTCACACCTGAATAGCAAGTTTTTGTATAAAACCCTGGCTCTGTCCTGACCGGTCACAATCAACCTCTGGTGTGACATAAGGAAACAGGACACAAATAAAACAGCAAAATATTATACTGTTTTATTATTCTATTCAGGTATGTGAAATTTACTTAATATTATTTGCTTTTATTCTCTTTCCATCTTTCTCTTCTCATCATGTTCTGTAAATTATTAAGTTTTTCTTAATTACTGTCTTGATTTTTGTACTATATTGGACTTAAATAACTGCCTGTTTGGCAACATTCTTTCATAGTGATTGAATTTTCTCCCTCCTGCTGATTCCAGAAGGGCGATTGTCAGTTTCTGGTGAAAGATTGTGCCCTGTACTGGGTTACCGCTTAGCATATTAATCTGCCCAGTATGACTGAAATAATGTCCATCGGGCTGTTAGATTCCAGAACACTGTCGTCTGCTCATTCAAAAAGGGCAGTTGGCAGTTCCTGGCAAAAGAATGCTTACTGTACTGGTGTACTGCTTACCATATAAGCCTGCCCAGTGTGACTGAAATAGTGTTAAGTGGGCCGTTGAAACTCCAGAACATTTGCCTTAATAACATGCTTTTTTTTTATATTGTTTAACTATATTAACGTTAAATGTCCATCTATTGTTGCAAAGTAGAAGCCTGAATATTTAATGCACAAAAAGCACAATGATGCCAAAGCGTGCATCCATATCAGCAGCTGTTGTGGGAATGCAAAGCTAGTTATCCATTCATACTATTACAGCTGTGATGTGGTAATCTGCAGTGCTAAAGTGCACCGATTCATACAAATAGAAAACAGTAAACTGCAGAAATATTCAGGCTGTCTATATAACGCCACACTATTCTATTTGTAATGCACAATATTTTGTTTTCTGTCAAATATCATGTAAGCGAAACCCCTGTAAGTTGTAGCATTTTCTAGAAACTGACTTGGTATAGTTTAACATTCCTAGTTTTAAAATAAACAATAATAAAACATCATGCAAAATAGGCGTTGCCATACCTCTCGTTTTAGCTAAGCAATAATTCCCCACAAAAAAATTGAACAACAACAACAATAATAATAATAATAATAATAAAGATGATAATAATAATGATAATGATTTATGTTACTAGTAATTGTTATGATAGAACAAGATCAGTCATAACATCAACAATGAAATGATAATGACAATAATAATGATAAAAATTGAATAGGTAAGGATCATTCATAACAACAACCAGAAAATGGTAATAATAATGGTAATAAAAATGATAGAAACGTTTAATGGTGTTACTCATTGTAACCACAACAACCTGATAAAGTAATGAAAATGATAATGATAATGGTAATGATAAATTGGGATTATTCATAACAACCACAAAATGGTAATGATAATGGTAATGAAAATGGTAATGGTAATGATAAAATGGGCTCATTCATAACAACAACTTCAAAATAGTAATGATAATGGTATCAAAAATGATAACGGTAATGGTAATGATAAAATGGGATCATTCACAAAACAACCACAAAATTGTAATGATAATGGTAATGAAAATGATAATGATAATGGTAATGTTAAAATGGGATCATTCATAACAACAACCACAAAATGGTTATGATAATGGTAATGAAAATGATAAATGATAAAATGGGATCATTCATAACAACAACCACAAAATGGTAATGATAATGGTAATGTTAAAATAGGATCAATCATAACAACAACCACAAATGGTAATGATAATGGCAATGAAAATGAAAATGGTTATGTAAATGATAACATGGGATCATTCATAACAACAACCACAAAATAATAATGATGATGGTAATGAAAATGATAATGATAATGGTAATGTTAAAATGGGATCATTCATAACAAAAACCACAAAATAGTAATGATAAAGGTAATGAAAATGATAATGAAAATGGTAATGATAAAATTGGATCATTCATAACAACAACCACAAAATGGTAATGATAATGGTAATGAAAATGATAATGGTAATGGTAATGATAAAATGGGATCATTCATAACAATAACCACAAAATGGTAATGATAATGGTAATGAAAATGATAATGATAAAATGGGATCATTCATAACATCAACCGCAAAATGGTAATGATAATGATAATGGTATTGGTAATGATAAAATTGGATCATTCATAACAACAACCACAAAATTGAAATGATAATGGTAATGAAATTGATAATGGTAATGGTAATGATAAAATGGTATCATTAATAACAACAACCACGAAATGGTAATAATAATAATGATGAAGGTGAATTTGAATAACAGCCACCACAATGAACTGATCATAGTAATGATAATGAATATGCTTAATAAAATATAGTGGTACTAGATAAATAGTATCAATCGACAGCTGCAACAAAATGATATTAGCAATGATAATCATAACTGTTTGTAGTACAATAACGTGGTACCATTCAGTATAACCAAAAAAAATGATAATGTAAATAATGTTTACGTTGAGATTAACACAGTTTTGTAACAGTATGCACTGCCTTTGCTGAGGCAAAGATAATATATATTAGTTACCAAACTGGTCATGTTCTGGGAAATGCTACACTGGGAAATCATCATGTATGTTACATACCATGTATTGTAATATTATAACACAATCAACCTCTGGTGTGACATAAGGAAACAGGACACAAATAAAACAGCAAAATATTATACTGTTTTATTATTCTATTCAGGAACCCCAAATACAGTAAACCATAGAACATAAAATAGACAATGTTTACTTCGATGGTTTGATCAGTCAAATTTACTCTTCAGAACATAAGTTAATAAGTAAAGTGTTACGAAACCGGCACCCCGTTTTTGGATTTATATTAATATATTTGAGACGAATTTATGATAAACGCAATGATTGTCATTTTGAGATTATAGATGTTCATTGCTCGTCGTGCGGCATCCTAGTACGGTATTTATAAACCGCAAACGATTCTGCTTGCCAGAGTGTCTAGAAATGTAAAGGACTGCAACACTCGTAATAAATTGACTGTATAATTAAAAAGATGTGAAGGCTATGATCAGGAATCGATACAGTTACCTGACACCTCACGTCATAGACACCAAAGTGACAGAAACAGATTTTTATGTATGATAAATAATTTCACAAAGATGGAAACTTTTAAACAAGCGGAATGCCCAAATAACCTTAGGTGACCACAATCTTCGCCCTTGGTTGATCTGTGGTTTAGACAAATAATTTGTTCAGTCCGCATGGAGGATTTTTGACTCATCAGTGCAAAATCTCAGAGAACATCAACTTCAATCGAATACAGATGTAACGCAACGAATTGGACTCGACAACATGAACTATCTGAAATGCTGGAGAAACAGAAAACCAACATTTGCTCTCCGATAGACCCGACCAAAAGCAGACCATCAGACACCAACCGATAATACTTCAAGTAAGTCCTAAAGCTGGAGTCGTCATAGAGTCTAAGGCCCGAACGGCCGATGTGCAATTAAAAGAGAAGCGAAGTTATCAACCGTTACTTGCTTAACAACCATGGATGTTGTCAGTCATATAACATTTATTAAAACTTTTCTAAGTGTTATAGACGTCATTTGGATTTAGTTTCAACAGACAATCTTGTACTTATATCTCTTCTGCAACAATGCCTATCGCAACCTGATTTGTGTGGTGACTTAGTATATAGATTCAGAAAATAATATATGCTTGTAATAATTTCGGTACCACATTTCGTAAAATCATTTTCCGATATAAAAAGTCTGGGTACAACATAAATGTTATTCAACATACTACATGCATGGTAGTTAACACAATCACGGTTGATAACGAGAATTTTGAGGTAATTGTGTACGTTGCCTTCACTTCTGTTTCACTAGATCCGTCAAATCAGGCGGTATTGGTTGATAACTTTGCTTCCCTCTTTAATTGCACACCAGCGGGTAAAGTCGCAGATTCTATCAATGACGGTTCCGGCGTAAAGTGTGGCCATTTTGTGGGAAAGTGACTTCCTTTTGGCTTTCCGCTACTGATGTATCCATTAGGGTCTAGTTGTTTCATGTCTGTGCTTCTTTCCCTTTGGTGTCTCAGACGGGAGCTGTGGGTTAATTGTATCGATTGCTTATCATTGACTTCACTTCTATTTTACTTATTTAATATTGGTTGGTACCTAATAATCTGTCTCTGGTTGGGCCCATCAGAGTCTAACTGTTGATTTTTTTTTTGCTACAGCATTTCAGTGGTTTGTTTCTGTCATGTCCTCACCTTTGTTTACTCTCTGTGATTGTTTGATTTGTGTGTTCTCGGAGATATTGCCCTTATGAATTAGGAAGCCTTCATGCGGACTGAATAAATTATTTGTCTAAATCGCGATGGAATCAAAGGCGAGGAATGCGGCCGCATTGAATTGATTTAAGCATCCTAGTGAAGTTCTTTTCACTGACCGTTCCCAGTTGGTTCTTATGTCGCGGTTTATTTCTGTTATGGTTTGTCTTTGGGTGTATGTATCGCTTATACCGTTTTGTTTTGGGTAGTCAATTCGCCATTTTAGGGGAAAGTGGCTGTCCTTTTGGCTTTCAGTTATTGATGTTTCCATAAAGCTCTTGTTATTTAATGTTTGTGTTTCTTTACATTTGGTGTCTCTGATGGAGGTGTGGGTTAATCGAATCGATTTCTGATCATTGACTTACCTTCTAGTTTGGTAGCACTCAGATTCATTCGAAAGTCCGCAGAGGTATTGCTGATCCCAAAGAACTAAAATAAGTAACATAGAAATCTGTTTCGTATGTCGCAAAGCTAAAACATGTGCATGCATATTTGCCTCCGTTGGTATTCTGATTAGGACAGCACGCAAATCTGGCTGGCATTGCACGTACGCGCAGGGCCCAGTTGTGCAAAACACCAGGCGCATAATAACGTGCTCATAAATGCTAATACTGCAAATTGTCCCAGCAAGTACTTTACCTTATTATCTGGTATTGTTTCTGGAAAAAATGCGAGTAGTTTTTGCAAAAGCTTCTAGCATCCTTAGCAACAACCATTATCATATTTGCAATATTAAATGATCAAAGTTTTAACACTGTGTTAACTGATAATATTGTTAGATTTTGACAACTGGACCCAGGACTGAAAATATACGCTGTTTCTTAAGAGAACTGGAGATTTGTTTCATGTTTGTTTCAATCATGAATTGCAGATGCTTGTCCAAACAAACACCATAAATATTATAAAATATAAAAAATATATGATTCTGAACAGTAACTTTCCTGTTGAATCCCATTTTCCACTATACAAGAGCATCGTGAAGTTAAGAAAAAATTTCATAAAATTTATGTCTCTCATCGCGTAGAGCAACGAGCAAATCAATTTACTTTTCAACACGCGAGAACTGCACTTGAATGCATCCAATATTAAAAATAGTGAAAAGACAAATTGCATAATTAAAATGCGAAATGTACCTGACGATGGGTTAAAGACTAATTATTACTCGGCGAATTGGGTTAACAACTGATTATTCTCCATTTCAGTATATTTATTTCGCAGTGTTGTGTTATAGAGAACGCACTAAAAACACTAGTCATATATTATGATTTAACAAGCCTTGCTTGTAAAAGGGTTTGTGTTCCGTAGATGGTGTGTTGGCTTACGAGACACACACACGAATCTCTCAACAACATAAAATTGCCCCTATAAAAAAATGCCTATGGTAGAATATAATTTAAAAAATGTTGAATTTTGTGGTCTTCAGCCATATAAGACAGGGCATGCCACCAATGCAGTCTCAAAACAAGCTCCAATATCCCATCTCTAATATCTCACAGATAAATAATAGCCTTCACCACAGCTGCTGTAAAGGATAAAAGGTATCCCTGCCCTTTATTATAATCGGGGTTTATTTTCCAGTCACTTAGAATTAAGGATTCGATTGCGGAAGTTCCAAAATGTTTGAGGTTTACTGATGAGCCTAATTGGTCGAGACTTGCTCATTACGCAAACACGCCTATACAAATACATTGCCACCTTTATCGTCGAAAAAAATGAAAATTTTATGATAAAAAAATGTGATATTTTTGTTATTTCTGTACCAAATATAGATTGTGGGCACTCGTTAGAATCGCCCTATCGAGGCGGTTCTAACGAGTACCCGCAATCTATATTTTAGAGCAGAAATAAGAAAAAAGGTATTACCCCGAAAACCCAAGTTTTACTATATAAAAGTGGGGTTCAAGGGGGTCAAAATTTTCGTGATGTAGTCTGGTCCATACAATTCGTGTACACTCAACAGTTTTCAGTTATGCCTTGTACTCGTAGGCCTTGCCTCAAGAGGATTACCTTTCTCAAGAACATTTTACCTTCGTCACAGCTGGTGTTAAGGGAATGTCTGGCGGCCGTAAAAAGTACTCCCTGCCCTTCATCATAGTGTGGATTTATTTTCTAATCCTTTTGGATCAATGATTCTGTTGCAGAAATTTGAAAATATCTGATTGTCACTGATGAGGCCTCATTGGCCGATACTAGCTAGTGTTGTCCATGAAAATCTTGTTTTGTTTGTTTGTTTTGCAGTTTAACGGCCCAGTCAACACAATTTTAGGTCATTTTGAGCTGGTCAGTTTACCTTTCCACACTTTTCCAGGGCAGGCATATACATAAGTGTATAACCAGTACAGTGCACATTCTTTCGCCAGAAACTTACAACTGCCCTTCTTGAATCAGCGAAAGGGATAGAATGACCGTAGAAACGATAAAAATCTTGTACACTCCACATTTTTTAGTTCTGTCTTGTAGTAATTGCTTCCAAAATAGTCCCATTTTGAGAGAAAGTAACTGTCCTTTTTGCTTTCCGCTAGTGATGTTTCCATTTCCTGTTCGCGTGCCTTTCCCTTTGTTGTCTCTGAACGGACGTTTGATTTAATTGTATCGCTTAATGATCAGTGCCTTCACTTCTATTTTGCATTTCTCAAACTCATATTTATCTTCATTACAGCTGGTGTTGAGAGAATATATGGCGGCCGTAAAATGTCACCTTGCCCTTCATCATAGTGGATTTATTTTCTAGTCCTTTTGGATCATTGATTCCATGGCCGAAGTTTCAAAATGTTTGAGGGTCACTGATGAGGCCTAATTGGCTATAACTAACTAGTTTGGCCCATACAAAATCTTATACACTTGACACTATTCGTGTCTGCCTTGTAGTCTTTGCCTCCAAAGGATTACGTTTCTTTGGAACATAATTTGCTGAATAGCTTTAACTCCGCCATTTTTATTTATATGGCAAAGGAGTAACACATAATGTTTTCTATTATTTGATGCATTGGCAACTATATGTCAATTTAATAGCTCTGATTAATTTTACACTATATCCTCTAATAGAAGATTTTTTACCTGTTACTGGCGAGAACATCTTCAAAAGGAACACAGTTTACAACAGCACCATGACCGTTAAGAAAACGCAAGTGTTCAGTAACTGGGTCCATAAACAACGTGACCACATTAAAACATTTGTAAGCGTAACTAAGTTTTAAGCTACCATCAACAGAATTTCTGTATTTGTTTAAGAAGCATGCGCACTAGTATCATAATTAACAGACAAAACAATTGGGTCAAAATAATATTCATGATTCGGTTCATTCCCTATATGACGTTTTCACAAAAAAAAAATAAGATTGCCAGGGATGAAACTTTCAGTCTTGGTGCTTATTTTTAATGGGTGACAACATATATATGTCACCTTTTAGGAATAAAGTAACATTTAAACGATTACATTTACATTTCCCATGAATCTAACATTGTTTCAAAATTATGGTCGAAAACTTGTATCGGAATGAGACAACATACTTTCAGCCCAGGATTTCTTAAAGTTTCATTACGAAAACACGCCTATACAAATATATTGTATACTTTACCGCCGAAAAAACGAAAATGTTCAGATGAAAATTTGTGATATTTTTCTTATTTCTGCTCAAAATGTAGATTGTGGGTACTCGTTAGAACCGCCTCATCGAGGCGGCTCTAACGAGTACCCACAATCTATATTTTAGAGCAGAAATAATGAAAATAAGGTTAACCCTTGTAAACCCCAGTTTTACTATATAAAAGTGGGGTTCAAGGGGGTCATAAGTATATAGGCGTGTTTTCGAGATGATTGGTTTTTAGTGAGGCCACATTTTCTTCACTATATCGGATTGATACCACTTATTTTAGATTAACGATTATTTGACAGTCTTCCTAAAGTGTGGTATCATTATTATATAAGGACGAGACAACGAGACAACAATTTTTTCGACATGGACTTAACGTGTTTATTATTTTTTTTTCCTAACAGTATTTTTTTTTTCTAATTTTTAATTGTATTAATTTAATATTACAATACCCTACTGAGTTTTATTTTGTAGGTTGTCATCCGTGTTATTTATTTTTTGTTGTTTTCATATAAGCACATCAGTCCGTTAAATGAAGACCCCACTAAACCCAACTTTACATAGAGAATACTGGGGTTTACGGGGATAAACATTATTTTTCTTATTTCTGCTACAAAACATAGGTTGTGGGTACTCGTTAGAACCGCCTCACTGAGGCGGTTATAACGAGCACCCTCAACCTATGTTTTGAGGGTTTATAAGAAAAATAACAATGATTTTCATTAGAAAAGTAGCCATTTTGGAGATGTGAAAAATGCACTATGTCGCACGGATGTGTTATCGAAATGTATTTATAAGATACAACTAATGACAAGTTTATACTATAGTTTATGTCTGAAAGACAATGAAACAAATATGTTAAACAGAAAAATAAACATTTCTCGAGAATAATTCGTGATTTGCAAATTTTCCGTACTTTTCTGTAACCATTATAAAAATGGTCGTCCTTGTTTTAATCGTACACAACATTGGATTCTGGCACTCCGATTGTAAAAAAAATAAAATATACTAGAACAATCCAAGTGCGGGTTTGCTTGATGTCAAGTTTTTAGCAAACAACACTTTAGTGATATACAGTTGAGTGCTTGTTACATCAGGATAATAATTTTGAAACTATCGCATGGAGCAACTTTGTTCTGATCTCAGCTGAATATGAAAAATGCGTGTTTTGTTAGCTCATTGCTATTTAAGAACACACTAAGTATTTTGCTGAGCTTATTTAGCATGAACATTTCCTGGGCAAATTTAGCATGGCCATTTGCTAAACTGCTTAGGCAAAATAATAAAAAAGTATGTGTGTTTCAGGTTTCCCGACAATACATAATTTTTTGGCCTGACCCTAAACATTATATTGGAAGAAAAAATATAGAAATGGTAAAAATGCTCAAGTATCTCAGTTTTTCTAAAGAAAACCATCACGAAAACACGCCTATATAATTTTGACCCCCTCGAACCCAACTTTTATACAGTAAAACTGGGGTTTGCAGGGGTAAACCTTATTTTTCTGATTTCTGATCTAAAGTATAGATTGTGGGTACTCGTTAGAACCGCCTCGATGAGGCGGTTCTAACGAGTACCCACAATCTATATATATAGCAAAAATAAGAAAAATATCACAATTTTTCATCTTAAAAGTTTCATTTTTTTTCGGCGATAAAGGTTACAATGTATTTGTATAGGCATGTTTTCGTAATGAAAGAAATACAAAGTCCGGTTATAATTTGACTGTTTTATTGTTTTAAACTCCCTACATGCACAGACCATAGACTGAATTACTTTGTATAGCCCATGTGGGTAAAAAATCGAACTAGCTGCTCCACGCTTGGTACTCAGATTTACGGGGTAGAGCTAGGACTGGTCGACCCAGTGTCAGGATAATGTGACTGGGTGTGGTATCATGTAACGTGTCTGGGACGTGATACTTCAGTGAGGCAGCACCATAAAAGTAAGCATTGAGCGCCCTGTCGCAACCAGACACCGTCGTGATATGACTGAAAAATTGTTGAAAGCGAGGACAGCTTTAGAAGGAGAATGCATTGCGGGGTGTGCAAGATTTACGGACGCCCGCGAAAGAATGAATGCATTGCCATTAGCAGCGTCTTGAAGATGAGCATGCAAAAGACCAAGGCAAACTGTTCTGTCGCTTTTCTTTGTATTGAAGATGAAGAAGGCGTGGAGAAAGCACATTCTTTTTTCCCTTTGCTTGCTTATTATCTCTCACCTTTCGCAGAAGCAGTTGTTGTTTTTGTGTGAAAAGCAGTGTGAGAAGCTCGAGAAGCCATGTTGATGAGACCGCGTGTTTGGTTGAGTTCATTACTTGATAAGTGACACTCGTTCAGGAAAGAACACAATAGAATAGAACCCCAGTCGTTACAAAACCACAGAAAATAACTCGCCACTTTCAGACGCGAGTGGATACCTTCGAATTCATGTTTTTGCACCTGTACCAGTTTTGTGAAGGTATCAGTAAGCCAAAATCAACATGTACTTAAAAAACAAACAAACAAAAAAGTCTGAAACAATAAAGGGCCGAAACGACTCTATTGGAATGCCCTTCATGGTTCGATTGTTTCGACAACTGAAGGTGCTGAAGATTGTGTAGCTAAATTTACCTCTTTGGTGAGAGCTAGGGTCTAACTTCCCACATCACAGGTCATGGTGTATGAATGTCATGTGACGTGTCACCAGTTACAATTATTCTGATTTTGATCTGACATCGCCTATTAACGCTGAGACCAATCGAAGTCACTACCATGTGAGCTGTTGTTGACAAAAAAAAACTGACCAATCGCTGCAGGTTTACTGAGAAAATAGTTGGACAATTTTAAACGCGGAAATTGTCTAAACTCCAAAAATCACAAAATCTACGTAAATATAAAGAGTTCTCTTTTCGACATTATCAATGAAAGCAATATAATGTGACAACTTAATATCAAAATAGTTCACCAAATGATCAGCGTTTTTTTTTTTTTTTTTTTTCAGTTTATTGGATAATTTATTTCTTTAGTATTATAGATATTTCTCTCAAGCCCATTACACGTGACTGTAAAAAAGTGATGGAAAGAATAAAAAATACTCATATTTCGCGCTTTCGGAACATTATACATTCTTCTGTATAACAGAACAAAGAACAAAAACATCGACACAGAGTTAGACGGCTTCGTTTTTCTTTTCTTCGGTCTTAGAGATCGCTTTAATTCAGGGCAGCTTTCTTCGATGTCATTCAGGCTTTCTTTATGAGTGCCACTGATGAGGCCTAAATGGCCGAAACTAGCTAGTCTGGCCAAAAAACATGTACACTCCATATTTTCCAGTTCTGTGGTGCATTCCTTGCTTCCAAAGGATATCCCTTTCTAGAACATATTAAACGTCACTAAAGCTGTTGTCTAGGAATGTGTGACGGCCGTAAAAAAGTATCCATGCCCTACACCATAGTATCTAAGTTCATATTTTCTTGGTCTTTGGGACCATTGATTCCATTGTGGAATTTTGAATATAAAGGAGGGTCACTGATGAGGCCTAAATGAATGAAACTAGCTAGTCTGGCCCAGAAAACATGTACACTCCATATTTTCAGTTCTGTGACTCATTACGTCTCTTCGGAGGGGCACGGGGTTCAACATTACCATACCAGATCCTTGCACCATAGTACATGCTTTCCTGTCTCACAATGGTTAATTTACATATAGATATTATTCTTTTAAGACTTAAAGCATATGTTGTAGATGGTTATAATAAGTACCGTATGTGTTAAAGCAGAAATAACAACAATAATGTATACCCATGTTACATAGAACTGAAGGCAATGATCAGGAATCGATACAATTAAGGCACAGCTCCCATCTGAGACACCAAAGGGAAAGAAACACATCATGTCAACAAGTCTGTGAAATGAAAACCCCCGTAATCCCCACTTTTATTAAGAGAAAACTTTAGTTTACATGGGTATACATTTTTTATTCTATTTCTGCTCCAAGACATAGTCTGGGGTAATCGTTACAACCGCCGGTTCTAACGAGCACCCACAAGCTACATTATGAGTACGTACAAATAAGAAAAAACATCACATATTTTCATCAAAAAGTAGCCTTTTTAGGAAATATGAAAAAAATCTTTGTCGCACGAGTGCGTTACTGTAATGACAAACGTGAAATAACTAGACCCTAATAGAAACATCAATAGCGGAAAGCCAAAAGAACATTTACTTGCCCACAAAATGGACAATTGGCTATCCAAAACAAAACGAAGGTATAAGCGATACACACATTCAGTGACGAACTATATCAAAATAAACCGCGACCGAATAAATTCCCAGTGTTCGCTTTATAACATTGGGTTTACGTGGATGTTCATTTCTCGGATTTGCTAGCGTGATGGAAAAGCATACTAATAGTCCCAAGGGTTCTTTCATGTGCAAAAAATGATTCGAAAATGCCAGATGCATTAATTCCTTAGCCCATTGTGTAATGAATGGAATCTTCAATATTGTCCATTTCAAAATTTAGGGGTGCTAGGTTGTGTTTTCTTTAAAATTTATTTAAAAAAATGGCTGAACTTTTTTGCATTCGAAGTAGGCCCTGGTCAGACACCGCGCTCTGTTTTGTCTGATCTGGGCTTGCACTGTTTGCCAGTTACCCGTTTTGAAGGTCCCGGTTCCTATACCCCGCTTTATATAGAGAAAACTGGGGTTTATGGGGTATATATTATTTTTTCCTATTTTTGCTCCAAGACATAGGTTGTGGGTACTCGTCAGAACCGCCTCAATGAGGCGGTTCTAACGAGCACCCACAATCTATGTTGTAAGCAGAAATAAGAAATATGTTACAATTCTTACCTACTATTTGTCATTTCTGACATCATGTTGGGACGCCATTATTTCACACGGACTTGTTTTCCTATTGTGATCTTAAAGCGCCCATGTAATGTACTCCATTATAACCCCACTTTATATATACTGCGATTTGGATAACACTGGTATACATTGTTTTTTGCTGTTGTGTTTTTTTAGATTGCGGGTACTGGCTAGAATCGCCGCATCGGGGCATTTCCAACAAGAACCCCATTACGAAAACACGCCTATCTTTTATTAGCCAAAGCGGGGTGGTTGGGTGAGGCAAAGGTGATGTGTATCTTGCGTCACTAGGGCGTCCAACTGGTATTGGCTTACATTTAGACAAGGCCTGCTGTCCTTGCAGCAGGTAAGGGTAGAGGGGGGACTGTGTTTCTACACTTCCATTTATTTTCCTCGTTCTCCTTTTTCCATCACTTTTATCTCTTCTGCTGTCTCTTCTGTCTATTTTCTCCATTTTCGGGAGACGACACAGAATGACCCACAAGGGTTGATGTGTCGTTAAATACCAAAACAATCAATCAATCGATTTATTAGCCAAAACATGGACATTTTCAAGACAAAACAAAAGCTAACATTTTTTTTTTCATTTTTCTGAAAATAGTTTGTGGGTAGCTGTTAGAACCGCCTCGGCGAGATGGTTCTAACGAGTACCAACAATTTATGTTTTTGAGCAGAAATTGAAACAAAAAACAATGTATACCCCTGTAAACACCAGTTTTACTCTATAAGAGTGGTGTTAAACGGGGTCAACATTATATAGGTGTGACCATCTCTACTTTGAGCAGACATATAAAAATTACCAAATTTTCTTTCTAAATACGCCAATTTAGTTGCATGGAAAAAAAGCAGCATCTGCTCTGGGTTTGTTATCTCAATTTGAAAATGAATGTTCTTAGAAAATCAATATTTCAGACAGAGTCTACTTATAATACTTAACTTGGTCTCTCAGACTCTTTCAAACAAATTACGTAATTTACATAGGAATTATCTATTTTCTTGTCCTATATTCAGCACGACGCAACAGTTTTACAATAGTTTGCCAATATAATAAAGACTGTCGGATCGAGAGACAAGAGGAGTCATAGAGGCAGTTTCTAGCAAGCAACAATTTGACTATGCCGATGGGATTTTCCTAGCACAAGACACTGCTTTTTCTCACACATGGGGCAATAAGTATCCCTTTGTACGACAAATTGTGATATCTTTGTCTCGCACTGCTGTCACATCCAATGATTTATAAGCTGTTTCAATCTGTCCATCACTGCTTAGTGAAGGTACGTTGCATTGGAACTATTTTGTTCCCAAAACTGCCATCTGCTGCATGTTTTGTCTATTTGTTTGTTTGATTTGACGTTTAACGTCCCCGTCAACATTGTATAGGTCATTTTGGAGACGTTGATTCCATTTTTAGGACTTTTACTCGACATCGAGATAAAGTGACATCCCAAGCCCTGTCGCCCAATAAAATCAATATGGTTTGTAAGCATGGACGGGTCGATTCGCACCGCTTTGCCTGGGCAGGCTTAGATCCTCTAAGCAGTTTACCAGTACTCGTGTGTGGTCGGTTTCAGCTCTGCGTGGAAGCATCATGCAGTCCATCTATTTCCTCAAGCCTCGATGGGCGGGGGACAAGCATTTTTTGTTAATCTTGAAGCCAGGGAGGCACCTTTTCTATTTATCCCTTCATGTACATTTAGCAGCTGCAATATCAAGGCCTTGGGCCACGTTTTATGAATGGACATTGAGTGCGTCAAGTGTCAGGAAAAAAATTATGAAATGTACATACACTGTTGTAGAAATCAACAAATGGGTTTTCATTTCAAATTTAGCACTTAATGTAAATGAATGGTTTGAAACTTTTAAGCAGCTCACTGGAAAAAAAAAAACTTTCTTTAAAACGTTGGGATAATAAATGCTTTACCTTTTTTGCTTTGTTATATAATTTTGCATATTGTTTCTCTGTATTCCTGGGTAGTCCGATGGCGATTACTTTGCTTTTAAACTGATGGGTGAGGAAAATAATCGATGATGTGCAAGGAAATCTCAGGCTCATTTATAGTTGCTGTAAACTCGGCACAGCCTCAGCTGTAAACTCGGCTATGGAAATATCAGGCCCGTTTATAGTTGCTGTAAACAAGGCATAGCCTCAGCTGTAAACTCGGCATAGCCTCGCATGAGATTTAAATAAACTGAAAACTTGCGTGAGATTTCCTTGTCTCTGCCACTTTATTATACCCCCGCAAACGAAGTTTGAAGGGGGTATATAGGAGTCAGCTTGTCGTCTGTCGTCGGTCCGTTACAAAAATGTCCGTTACAAAAAACTTTAACATTGCTCATAACTTCCTTATTCTTTGACCGATTTCTTTAATATTCACACACCACACACCTTGCCACTAGTACTTAAGATTGATATACACAAACCTGACCTTGACCTTTACGTTGACCTTCCCCAAGGTCGTCTGTCGTCGGTCCGTTACAAAAATGTCCGTTACAAAAAACTTTAACATTGCTCATAACTTCCTTATTCTTTGGCCGATTTCTTTAATATTCACACACCACACACATTGCCACTAGTACTTAAGATTGATATACACAAACCTGACCTTGACCTTTACGTTGACCTTCCTCAAGGTCAAATACTTGTAAAAATTTGTCGGTAGCGGGGGTATAATTGGCGCCCGTTAGGCGGCAGCTATAGTTCTTCATGTAGTCATGAACTTCAATATCTCGAACTGCCTTACATCACGTGAACAAGTCCGTGAAATGCACACCCCTCTCAACCCCATTTTATATAGAGAAAACTGGGGTTTACGGGGTGAAGATTATTATTCTTAATTCTGCTCCACTACATAGGCTGCGGGTACTCGTTAGAACCGCCTCAATGAGGCGGTTCTAACGAGCACCCCCAACCTATGTTTGCAGTCGAAATAAGACAAATATCACAGATTTTCACCAGAAAAGTAGATATTTTTGAGATGTGATTAAATGCATTCTATGCACGGGTATGTTGTCGTAATGGGACTATAGAACTTTATCACAGACAGCGGTACTTCGAGCCACATCAATGAGGCTTTATCATCAGGAGGACATTAAGATACACGTAACTCATCAGTGAGGCATGGTACATTTTATTCTATACCTCAAAAATGGCATTTTGTCTGATGAAAATTCGCGATGTTGTTCTTATTTGCACTCCAAACATCGGTTGACCTACTCATTAGAACCGCTTCGTTGATGTGGTTCTAACGAGTACCCACAATTCATGGCTTGGAGCAGAAATAATGATAATAATGTATACCCTGGTATACCCCAGTGTTCTCTATATAACGCGGGGTTTAGAGGTGTTTTCATTACACGGACTTCTTCACGTGATGCATAATGGAGATATTTGAGAACTGATGGTATGCTGTGTTGTTGGAATCGACTTATCGAGGCATACATTAAGAAAAAACTCTACCAGCAGGTAAACAAGTCCGTAAAAAAAACAACCCTCTTAACATTCATTTTTGTAGAGAAAAGCGGAGTTAACAGGGTATACATTAGCTTGCTTGTTTTTGCTCAAATGCATAGATTGTGGGTTACGTACTTGTTATGTAATGACGTTGATCTAACGAGCACCCATATTCCATGTTCGGACTACAAATAAGACAAGTATCTGAAGAAATTATCTGAACAATGTTTGTTCTAGAGAAATGAAAGACGTATTTTTACATTGTACAAATACATTGTAAACTTTACCACCGAAAGCACGAACATTTTCAAAGAACAAATTGTGATATTTTTCGTATTTCTGCTCAAAATATAGACTCTGGGTACTCGTTACAACCGCCTCATCGTATATTTTTCTTATTTCTGCTCAAAATATAGACTGTGGGTACTCGTTGAACCGCCTCATCGAGGCGGTTCTAACGCGTACCTACAGTCTATATTTTAGAGCAGAAATAAGACAAATAAAGTTTACCCTGTAAATCCAAGTTGTACTATATAAATGTTGGGTTCAAGGGGTCAGAATTATATAGGCATGTTTCATTATACCCGCTTTTTTGAAGAAAAAAAAAAAAACGGGTATATTATTTTCGTCACGGGTGTCCGTCCGGACGTCCGTCCTTCCGTCTGTCACGTTTCTTGTGAATGCAACTTCTTTTTTATTTCTTTACCTACAGTGACCAAACTTGGTACATACATTGCTTGGGGACTGCAGATGTGCATGAAGGTGTCGAAATTTTCATCTGACCCCTGGGGTCAACGGGTGAGGTCAAAGGTCAAATTTCTAGGAAAAGGCTTGTGTATGCAACGATTTTTTTATTTCTTTAACTACAGTGACCAAACTTGGTACATAC